>CM076448.1:32337274-32774008 GCA_038419695.1 Scomberomorus guttatus
TGGTACAGATTGCCTCAATGCTTAAAACTGCACAACACATCTGTTTACAATTAGAGTTTACTGATGATTCCTCTGGACAAACAGTCAAAGAGTTTAAAGTCTACAAACAAAACAAAATCTAATCAGATTTGCAAGAAAATTTCTTAGAAAACAAAATATATATTCTGCTATAAACCCACAAAGAAAGAAAACCTCTGCTGGACTCAGTGATGGAGTCTAACACAAGTACAATTTTAATGTACTTTGCTTGAGTATTTCTATTTCATGCCACTTTATACTACAGTTCAGAGGAAAATACTGTACTTTGTACTCCACTACATTTATTTGACAGCTTTAGTTAGAAGTTTTATTGATTAAGATTACACATCTAAAACCTATGATAAACTTATAGAATATGACTAGAGCTGCAACAATTAGTGGATTAATTGATTAGTTGCAAACTATTAAACTAATCACCAGCTATTTTGACAATTGATACTATACTTCCACCGCAGCTCAACAGGGAAACACTGAGGAAACACAAAGAGGGAATTTGATGCTAAAAAGACTGTAAATGTGGCAGATATCCACTTGATATGACTAACTCAGACTGCTGAAGCCTCATATAAGCTTCACATCTACTTTAAATGACTGTGTGGACACACTGTGGATTTTGGCCTCCATCACTTCCATTGAAAGCACATTTGAAGGGGATCTTTTAATATCCAGTATGAACAGGAAAACCTCTTTCACTGTTCATATGGACACCTGAGTGCTGGTTTAAGACACTTTAAAAACTGTGAACCGTCCTTTAAGAACCCTTCATTAATCAATAATGACTTGATATGCTGACAGTTAGCTGATAGGTTAGACAGCTAGTTCTCTGAAATGCTCCTGATGGATTTCAGGTAGAAACTTTTAATAAACAGATAATGAATCTTCAGTCTTGTGCATGTTTGGCAACTCAATCATTTCTATCTACTCGACCCAACTTCCGCACTGTTTGGAGAGGATATCCCGGGACGGTGGTCGGTGGATATAACGTTATCCAGCTTTTGGCCGATATTTCATCACATTTTAAGGGTTTTTCTTACTTACTCCTGGGAATCCACCGGGGGCTGCGCCGTATGGTCCTGGGTAGGCCATTGTTGAGCTAGTCTATTGTAAAACCAATAAAATGCGGAATTTCCGATCGAAAGAAGCTGTTCTCCCTCGTTACTATAAACCCAGAGGGCGTGTCTGCCGGTGTACGCTAACGCCCCAAAACGATGAAAACCGAAATTATTAAGTGTTTTAAACTGGCCTGGATCACCAAAGTGGGTCTAAATGTCAATTATACGGCGATAAAACGTCCAGACAAACGGAGAAAATACGCAGAAAATGCGAAAGCTTTGGGAAGGTTGTTAAATACCCCGTTTCCTCAGCGCGAGCTTCACCGCTACATTCTGATTGGCGGTGAGTGACCACATGACCTGAAGTCGACCAATGGAATCAACCAAATCGCTGAACACAAAGATAAAATGTTTGTATGTCAATGAAAAATAGCGCAATAACAACTAAACAGACACACGCACAAACTATAACCATTGTGTTTTTAAATAACCGGGACACTGAACAGTAAAGTGAAGAGTGTGAAACAGTCTTTTAAATTTGACCGATTTGTACATTTGTGAGCAAAAAACACCCAAAACACATTTCTTATGGCCTGAATGTTTTGATGTTTTGACCCAAATATTAGGAATACAATACAAGAAGTACTCAGATCCTTTACTTAAGTAAAAGTACCAATACAACAATGTAAGAAATACTCCATTACAAGTAAAACACCTGCATGAAAAGTATTAGCAGCAAAATATAATTAAAGTATTGCAGTAAAAGTAGTGGTTTGGTCCCTCTGACTGATAGATTATTATATATGACATCATTGGATTATTAATACTGAAGCATCAGTGTGTAAGCAGCATGTTACTGTTGTAGCTGCTGGAGGTGGAGCTAGTTTCAACTACTTTATATACAGTTAGCTAGTTTAGTCCAGTGGTTCTTAACCTAGGGGTGGGGCCCCTCCAAAGGGTCAGCAGATAAATCTGAGGGGTCGTGAGATGATTAATGGGAGAGGAAAGAAGAAAAAACAAAGTTCTGATACACAAATCTGTTTTCACTTTTTGGACTTTTTCTCTAATCTTTGATTTTGGCTGAAATATTGGATCATTTGAACATTTATTGAAATGAAACCATGTGAGAAGTTTAGAGGGAAAAATCACTATTTGGTGGAGCTGTTAGCAACTCATAGACATCTGAAATGTGACCCCGACTACACACTGCTTTTTGTAAGACGTCACTGGTTTCAGCTTTAACAATGTGTTGTATTTTAAAAGCTTGTTATATTATCCATTGTGTCAAATCTTCATCTGAAAAGTAACTAAAGCTGTCAAATAAATGTAGTGGAGTAGAAAGTACAATATTTCCCTCTGAAATGTAGTGGAGTGGAAGTATAAAGTAGCATCACATGGAAATACTCAAGTAAAGTACAAGTACCTCAAAATTGCACTTAAATACAGTACTTGAGTAAATGCAATTAGTTACTTTCCACCACTGACCACCACCACCTACTACGACCTCAATAATAAACATAAAGTAGAATTATCACCTTTCTGACAAAGTCAACTGAAAATGCTTTGCAAAAGTAGAGTTTATGGCAGAGCTGTTGTATTGGACTACATTAAATTGCACAGGTGTTTCTAATAAAGTGCTTGGTGAGTATATACAGTATGTTATATGTAAATGCAAAACACTGGTATGATCCTTTAATAGAAGGCATTGCATCAGCAGTTGAGACAAGCTGCCCAATCAGCTTGTTCTGTGAAGTGACACATACAGTCTCTTCTGCTGCATCCAACTCCGGTCCAAAGAAAACCCATCTGAGGCTCCATCTGTTGTTTCAGAGGCAGAGCAGAGAGGAAGAGGAAGGGAGGGGGGGGCGCTCCATTCACCTCCCTGACCACAAACACAAACACTCACTGAAGATCGAGCTCAGGCTGGGATGTACAGACTGAATCCTGACTGTTGGGTTTGGTCGACCAGGCCTCCTCTGTGTGTCATTCCTCAACACCAGGGGAGCCTCGCTTCAACCCCCCCAGGCAACCAAGAGGAAGAGGAGGAAGAAGAGGTGGAGGACCACCCTGCTGTTTGCTGTTACACTACAGGTAGGTTAAACACAAGATAATGTAAGAAATTTTTTGATTCCAATATGGAAATTAGGTTGTTGCAGCAGTAGAAGAAGCAGGACTCAGCAAGGAAAAACTGAAAAAAAAAATATTATCCAACTGGAAAAAATAAGCCAATTATTAACACTACTAAAAGACTATAAGATAAGATAAGACTGTACCCTGCGTTTCATTACAGGAGATCATACTCATCACTGTGTACTATATGAAAAAGTAGCAACAAGAAGAGAACTACACACTATCATTTTATCTATTTATCTAACACTTTTATTTTATTCTCCTGCAAATTGCAAATTGCATTTAATTTTATTTGTCTCGTGTTTCTTTTACATTTTGTCTTGATGCCTTTTATGTTTTATCTTTTATGTAAAGCACTTTGAATCACCTTGTTGCTGAAATGTGTTGCCTTTAATTTTGCCTTTGAATCCATCCCTGAGTGCATGGTTCTGTTTGTATCTTGAAAACCTTACACTTCCCGTTGCGTGTGTGTGTGTGTTTGTGTGTATGTGTGTGTGTGCCAGTATATGCAGGTGACTGGTGATAACATTCCCTGTCCAAACCCAGCAGGTCTCATCAGCAGGTGCAGGAAACAGACGGATCAGACATATGAGTCAGCCGTGATGTGCAACTCTAAGCCAACCCCCTGCATTAAGCAGCCATTCATGTTTGGCTTGTTAATGTTTCTTTACAGGGTGAATAAAATGCATTTTATGGAAAACTGTAGTAATATAAGACCCATAGTGTGTCCAGGTTAACCTAAACTGATACTGGCCAATGTTAACTCTGCTTCTAACCTGTATCTTCAGGTTGTGATGACATCATCGCTCAGGCTGCTGATGGTCAGTGGTCCACCCCCGAACTTCCCGTCCACTCAGGGATCCCCAGCAGCTCCGGCCTGGCTGTGCAGGGTCCTGCTTCTCCATCTCCACATCAGCCAATAACAGTGCTCCATACTGCTGAGGGAGACACATCCCAGCACGCCATTGGTGGTCACTGTTGGGAGGGTCCGGGGGCGGAGACCCAGGGATGTGTGTGTGTTTATGGGCAGAGGGGACCAGAGGGATTAGGTCCCTGCTGGCCTGGATCTCCATACATCTACTACGGAGGTGAGTGTTCACCTGATGTTTCAGGTATCTGAACAGTAACAGTGCACTAACTCTGTGAAGGTTTTTTTGGTTGTTAAATGGGTAGGTTCACAATTTTTCAAGTATTTCTTTAAACAGCAGTCAGGTGTCCATATGAACAGTGAAAGAGGTTTTCCTCGCTGTAATCATTCCTCCTGTTCATTCTGGATATTAAAAGATCCCCTTCAAATGTGCTTTCAATCGAAGTGATGGGGGACAAAATCCACAGTGTGTCCACACAGTCATTTAGTGCAAAAATGCATTTAAAAGTTGATGTGAAGCTTATATGAGGCTTCAGCAGTCTGAGTTAGTCATATCAAGTGGATATCTGCCACATTTACAGTCTTTTTAGCATCAAATTCCCTCTTTGTGTTTCCTCGGACAGTGTTTCCCTGTTGAGCTGCGGTGGAAGTATAGTAACAAAAAGAGGGACTTTGGCACTAAAAAGACTGTAACGTTGAAAGATATCTACTTGATTTCACTCATTTGAATGCTGAAACTTCATATTAGCTTCAGATAAACTTTTAAATTAATTTTTGCAGTCTCCTTTATAATACATTTTTAGTCAAGTACACTTAAAACCAAGTCTTTATTTGAACATGTTTTTTTTAAGTCATCGCTCACATTTTTTAAGCATGTCAGTTAAATAATACCACTATAACATGAAAGGCTCCTGTTTTGTTGGTAATAATCATCATCTGTTTGGTACTGTCAAATACAAGTAGTGCAAGAGTGTGCAGTGAAAATAATGTTAATCTATACAGAGGTGTATTTATTAATTGACAGAGTATATCTACAGTATATATTGACTGCATAGACTAACATTTGACAACATAAGAACGTTATGTACATGCTTTCGCACAATATTATACTGTAATATACTGTATGTAATACATAAGAACAATAAGATATTTTGGCATACCAGAGTTATTGCACAGAAATTGTTCTGAGACCTCATATAGCTGATTTACACATAATAAGTGATTACACTAAAAGTTTTATCAGTCAAATCTGTACACACTGGGTGGATGTGGTTCCATATTAGCACACTGTCTTCCCTTAATGTTGTGTTGTGTTGCCATATTGTAAAAGTGTTCTGTGCCTTTTTTTATTTCATTTTTTGTGTAGTTAAGGTTCCTCAGCATATTGCACCTACAGTACAGCGTCAGACCAATGTGACTCTTTGTTTCACTGGCTGTAAGGGTGGAAAACAAAAGAAACAAAGGAGGCTGTTAGAGTCCTTTGGCAGACATTCTTCATCTGGGTACTTTCAGAATTCCCCCTCTGTTTGCTGGATAACAACGTCCAAATGCACTAATTCACACTTGTCCATTAGAAGATACACAACAACAATGTGACTGAACAAGCAGCTTTGACTGGTTATTGGTATCACTGTTCCCAATCTCCAAATTCCTTTTAAAGGACGGGTTCACAGTTTATCAAGTCTGTCCTAAAACAACTTTCAGGTGCCCATATGAACACTGAAAGAGGTAATCATTCATCCTGTTCATATTGGCCATTAAAAGATCTTAAAAGACCTTTTAAATACATTTTTGCACAGAAGAAGGCCTGTAGGTTTTGTCTCAGTGTCTTAAGACAGTGTTGAAAAATTGTGACCCTATCTCTTACCAAGAAAACATTGTCAGGTGGGTGGTTAGGCTACTGTGGAACATTTGAAAACGTGACCCACCTTCCACGTGACATGGCTGCAACCTGAGAGTCTAGCTCTGCGTGTTGCGAGTTTGATGCAAAGATGTTCTTGTTCGTTCTGCTGTCCTGCCCGGTGGGGGCACGGGTTCGACTCACAGGACTGTTGATAGTTCTCTGATACTTTAATCACTTCCTGCACATCTACCAAACTAAAAGACTTATTGTAACATAATCCATCAGTAATCTGTAATAACTTTGATCTAGTGTGATATGATTACTGAGAATCCATATCACGGGGTTAAGGGTCAAATGCTATATAACAACATTCTTGTGTTTGCCTTATGCAGTGAGGACAAATGTGGTGGTTGGAGTGGAGGTGGTGGAGGAGGTTGCTGTTGAAGACACTCTAGAAGTAATGTAAGTATTTTATGAATTATTATGACATTAAAAGTAATCATACCACTGATGTAATATGTTATTTCTAATTTCTAGTAATTTTACAGTTAATAACCTTTTTGACTGACACAGTCAGTGTGATTCAGAGTGACACAGTAATATATATCTATGTGGTTGAAAAGGATGGTTGCTGTCTTTTCTCTTCTCAGAACAGAGGACATATACACAGATGATCTGCTGGATCTTGAACTGCTGCAAGATGACCAGCTGTATCCCACATGAGCCCCGAGTAACTTTCAGTGTGTCGTGTTTTAACTGTATATACTGTAAACAAAGTTACCATTGTTCAAATTTTTTGTCATATTTGTTTGTATTTTATATATGTATCCTAGCGTTATGTTTATCATGTTTATGTTGGTGTGTCTTTGACAAGCTGTTTATCTTTTGGTTTTAATGAAAAACACTGTCAACTGTGATTAATAAACTCTATAACAGAAAAAAATGGTTTAACTGATACTTTTTATTTAAAAATGTAGTGTGGTAATATAATATAATATAATATAATATAATATAATATAATATAATATAATATAATATAATATAATATAATATAATATAATATAATATAATATAATATAATATAATGAATAGTAGACTACTACTACCAGCATGCATTGCTACTGCATTCCCGCCGACGCCCTGGAATACGTCATCACCTCGCGCTAAACATGGTAACTGCTACTGCTGTGAAAACAAAACACCGATGAATTTGCGGCAAATTCTCCGTTGATTTGGAGTCAAGACGCTAAAAATGTCGGACTCATTAGAAACAGAAACCCTCCAGCATCGACTGGACCGTCTGGGGGAGCTGACAGAGTTCACTGAAAGCTGCAAAAAACAGCTAGACGATATATTTGAAACGCTGGGATGGTCGCTGGACTACAAGGACTACAACCAGGTAACGGTTAGCTGTTAGTTTAGCTTTTAGTCTCCAGTTAAAGCAAGTAATGATCTTTTGGAAAGTAATGGTGGTATTTTCGTACTTATATAAGTTTTCATATACAAACGTGAAAGCAAACGAAAGGAAAGCGTTGTTTCCCTGGAGACGAGCTAAAGAGTTAAAACGTTATTTTTATTATCAAATAATCTCTTGATTATTTTCTCGATTAAGAAAAACAGTGAATTCTCACATTTGAGAACCTGGACTCATCAAATATTTGGTGTTTTTGCTTGAAAAATGTAGTTTCAGATTGATTTTCTTTTGATCGACTTATCGTTGCAGCTCTAAAATCTTCAGTTTGTCATTTCTCTCCAATTCATAGCTCATGATATTCATCTTCTGATGATGTTGTTTTTAGGAAGCGATGGAGCAGTGTCCCTACGACCCTCACCACCGAGTCCCGGTCAGGAGCATGGAGAAACACAAAGCCTCCTGCAGCCTCAGAAAGATGGGCTACTCAGCTGAGGAGCAGGTAATGCACACACGCATAGCTCTAGTGAAACAGGAACAAAAGCAGCAGCATTCCCCTTTAAGGCACATCAGATGTTTAAATTGCACAGCTGCTAGGTTGTAATTCCAACTTCCAACAAGAAAACAGATTATACAAGTGTCTTTTCATCCCTGAAATGTAAACAACTTTAGTGTCAATGGACTGAAACTGTTAATCATTCAAAAGCAATAAAAAGTTTCATCACTCTTTTGCAGGCGGAGATGTATGACCCTTCTGTGTGTTACGAGAACAACAGTATCAGAAGCTTTACAATAGGTGAGTCATTACTGTAAATCACTGCTTACCTTTATGATCCAAAGTTCAGCCAATCAAAGTCAGAAAACTGCCCCCTTTTTCCATTTGTAAGTGGTATTCCTTAAGAAGAAACTTAAGATATTATGACTATGATGGTTTTTATGATGAAGATCTTTTGAGAAATTAATCCATTTGACTCCAAATCAGATAAAAATTTTAACCACTGTTATAAAATATTGAGGCTTGCTACAAGACCTTTCAAAGCTTCAAAGGTCAGCTGATCAGAGTCAAGATGTTCTGGAAAATAAGGCTTTGTTTATTAAGGTTTTTGTATTTGCTTTTGAATAAAAGCAAAGAAAAGAAAACCTTAAAAAATATATAATTTTTGTTGTTCTCATTGTTTTTGCTATTATTGAGCTTAAAGACACCTTTTAAAGGACAGGAAAGACAATTTGATCTACAAGATATTAAACATTATTTTGATTTTTAAGGATCTTTTGAGAGGTTTATTACCTCATGTCTAGGTTATCACCTATGTCTTGGCAGCTAGTTCCCTTTGGTGAAGTTTTACATTTTTGATATTTACTACAGGATGAAACACCTTAAAGAGATTCCTGATAAGAGGAAAGCGATGTGAAATCACGTTTATTTCAAGATGGATGTTAAATTTCTTTGTCTCTGGTTCAAATCAAAACACTTGGTACATTTTCCAGTTGTCATTTCCTTCCTGCAGACAAATCCACCCAGCACCAAGTGATCCTGCAGGCGAGATCTGCTGCACCGCTGATGAGGATGGAAGGTGTCTTCTGGCAAGGTATCAGCTCAGTCTGCAATGGTTCTCTGCAAAACTGTTTTCTCTGTCGCTCTGTTGTATGCCATCCTGACCAGAGATGTGACAACTTCTCATTAAAAGCAAAGTCACACAGTGAGAACTCAACAGTCAGAGAACATTTAACTTTACATGCCAGGAGCAAAGACAGACCACTAGAGGTCACTACAGAATTATCTTGTGGAAAACTTATAAACTCATTTATCATTAAGCTGTTTGGTCATCTGCCTCTATCGCCTCTAAATTTGAACCACTAATAAATTAGAAAATTCTAAAAATTATTTTCACTCTGGTTTTTCACTTTTCTTTATGATCATATTTGTGCTGACGTGTGTAATCCGTGTGTTGTGTGTTCTGTTTTCAGCGACAGGGGTGAGTATTAGAGAGGAGCTGGGCTCTAGAAAGTTCTGCTGCTCTGGTTCAGGCTTGCCTGATTACGTGCAGTATCCTTTAACGCCATATCCTTTCAAACCACAGGGCTGGGCTGGGGGACACACACTCACACAAATAAGCACACACACACACACTTTTCCCTTTACGTGTTGGGGAAAGGCGTCATATATTTAGACTTTCACTTCACATTAATGCGAATCACATTAAAGCGCACAGTTTTATGTGCTTTCAATATTTTTATGCTGAATGTACAAAATCTTAACGTCACTTCCTCTTTCCATGGAATCCACGGCCTCAGTGATCACATACTGAAAGGACATTTACAATCAATATTACATTTTCTGTATTTCTGTATTAGAAAAGGAGCTTAGAAACTGTCAATATTCTGTACATTTTAAAACATAGAGCATGTTAAATTACAAAGAAACAGGTTCACATTTTTTAAAGTTTGTCTTAAACCAACAGTCAGGAGCCCAAATGAAGAGTGAAACCTGTTTTTCTTGCTGTAATCATTCCTCCTGTTCATACTGACCATTAGAAGATCCCTTCATAATGCACTTACAATGGAAGTGATGGGGGACAAAATCCACAGTCCTCCTTCTGTGCAAACATGGATTTCAAAGTTTATCTGAAGCTAATATGAAGCTTCAGCGTCCAAATGAGTCAAATCAAGTAGATATCTTTCAACGTTACAGTCTTTTTAGTGCCAAAGTCCCTCTTTTTGTTACTATACTTCCACCACAGCTCAACAGGGAAACACTGTCAGAGGAAACACAAAGAGGGAATTTGATGCTAAAAAGACTGTAAATGTGGCAGATATCCACTTGATATGACTAACTCAGACTGCTGAAGCATCAGAGTCATTTCACTTTCCCAAAAAATAAGTAACAGGACTTACTTTTTGTCTTGTTTTTTGTGCTACAAGTGTGTTTTTGAGAGCTGCTTTGCCATATAACAAAGAGATGGAGACAAAGTTTAGGTGTTTCTGAACTCATGGAGCTGCTGAGGATCTGATGAAGATGATCAACAACAGTTGGACTAGTATCAGGGCGAGGACGCTTTACAACCTCACGTAAATTCTTGCAGAGAAAATACAAACAAACAGGAGTTGTGTTTTGACCATTTAAGAAATTAGTGAAATGATGAAATATTTTTGAAAAAATGTGTCAGATTGATGTGTGTGTATATGTTCACCTCCCTCAGTCATTTCTCAGTGTGTAAGCCTCTCTGGTCGTCCATCAGGTCAGTACTCCGGCCAGCCTGTCGATGTCCCTCAGAGCCACAAGCGAACTGTGTGTGACCTCACTGTCGCTGACCGATTGGCTCTGTACGATCATGTGGTCGGCGTCCTCAACAGACAGAATGAAGCCGCCTCCTCCAGCAACGACGATCTCTACGTAGATTTGGTGTCCAAACTCCAGAAGGGTAAGGCTTGCTGGCTTGTCAAAGCTTCACACAGCCCCCCTAACATCATGAATCATGAAATATTGTGTGTCAGAACACCTGTAAAATTTTTACTCATTATTTGTGTAGATGAAGAACAAAATGAGCCAAAGACTCACCTGGAGCTGATGGCAGAGATGAGGGACTACAAGAGGCGGCGTCAGTCCTACCGAGCCAAGAACGTTCATATCACTAAGAAGTCCTACACTGAGGTATGAGCGAGCCACAGGAGAATGTTCACCTGGTTTTCTACCCATAATCCCCACTATTTGTTGGAGGACTCTGACTCACATTTTCAGGCGTCTGTGGGCTTTTATTTGTTACCTTTTAGAGATGAAACGGCTCTGTTATCTCTGTGGGGAGGTGGGACGGTAAACCAGAACCACCACAGGTATCTAATTTGCTCAAGACACCTGTCAGTCAAACAACTACAGACCATGATATTAAGCAAATGCTCAGTGTCAACGTTCAAGTCGCTGACAGCGCATCACATTATCCAGCACAAAACAATTTCTGTCAACTTTAGACAGAAATATAAACGGTTTCCAAATCATCAATCATTTAATGCGGTGAAAATGCTGGAACGTTAATCCTCGTGTTTTAAAAATTCAGCCACTGTGACCGTTGTAGTGACCCAGCCTTCTTGTGGTGCATTCAGATTGAACATAAAATGAGATGAAGTTTCATTTTGCTTAATTCACCTGAATTTTACAGCTGAAAAGCTACAGCGGCTGAGGAAGTCGAGAGGGTAGGCGCAGTGAACAAAGGAGTAAATCTTTCTCTTATTTTCTGCAAACACTAAGTTGAATGCCCACAAGCAAGGCACTGCCGCTCTGCCTTCAGAGCTCAACGGTGCTTTTACTAAGTATATTTGCACAGTTGTGTAATACAGGGATCCTTAAAAAGTCTAGAATTTGATTTGCAGAATTTAAAGTTATAAAATGTCTTTAAAAGTCTTCTTTTTGATTACAATTGGTCTTAAATTTTGAGGTGATGCCTAGATGCTTGAGAAATATCTGCCCTCTGAAATAAAAAATAAATAAACTTTAAATAATAAACTTATTTAAATATAAAATCATTTGTACAGTCTTGACTCAGTCCAGTCCAGCCTTTTCTTTTTGTGGTGATTTTTCAATCAGTTCTTCTTAGTACATTCAACAGTTCCTTAATTAAACAAATATACGGGATTCTTACCAAATATGTAAGTATGCATTTATTTAAAAATGAATCAGCTGATATCATTTTCAGATTCATTTTTTAATCTACATTTTCATGAAGAGATTTGAAGAGAGGAAATATGAAATTATGAAAAAATCATGTTGGGGAAAATGTATTTGGGTGGGCTGACCAGATTAATTGCAAATACTATACAGGAAACACTGGTGACCCAGATCATCAATCCCCAGCAAAACTCTCTCCTGTTTAAATGAGACAAAAGTTATAATGTATTATCACTTTGATTGTTGTGATCAGGTGATCAGAGAGGTGATCAACGTCCACTCCGAGGAGCTCGCCAGACAGTGGAGAGAGGAAGGAGAGGAGGATGAGGAAGGAGCAAGATCTGAACACTCGTCCCACAGGTACAGGAAGCACTGTGACCCTTGACCTCCTGATGAGCAGATATTGAAGCTTATTCTACAGTTAATGGAAACATTGTAAGAGCAGTTGAAGGGCTAACAATGAAAATTATTCCTGCCAGACGTCGGTTGGATGAAAGGCAGTCAGCGTCCTCAGAGTCTCATCACTCCCACAGCAGACGCCACCGCAGCCGGGAACGAAGCCACGACAGAGAGAGCAAGAAGAAGAAAAAGAGGAGGTGAGGAAGGACAAATATCACAACTTGTTCTTTTTACGTCTTTTACGGTCAAACACATCAGTGTTTCTGTCTCTTATATGTTTGTCTTGCTTCCAAAACTATTACAGAATCAGAATCAAGTGGCTTGATTGAAAAATGTCTTGATTTTGAAATTATAAAATGCACTGTAGACATTTTGGGGATAATTTTGGCTGTTTGGATTTTCTCAGGGATTCCCGGTCACCAGATGACTACCACCACGAGCGAAAGAAGAAGAAGAAGAAGAAGAAAGAGGAGAAGGAGAAGTGATAGTGCTGGAACAGCTTTCAACAGAAGTCAGATCAGATGAAGTCGTCGTGGCCTCTACGGGTCAAAAGATGTCAGGTGTCATAGAATTTTAAGGTTATAAACTGGGGAATTCTGGGAATAAAGTTTTAAATAACCAACAACATAAACAATTTGAGCTTATTTGTGCATCACAAACACAAACACATTTTAAAATATGAAATTTGTTTTCCGTTTCAATACATTTAATACGTTTTACAGTGTAATTATATGTTTGCAGTCATGAACAGACCCCTCCCACCTCCGCCGGATTGGCTGGTAGTGGGTTTCAGCTGAAGACTACATGGAATGTTGGACAGGAGTGTCATAGCTGGCACAGTTTTACCGCGGGGTCAAAGGTCACCCTGTTTTGGGCCTGATTTTTCTGTGAAAGTGTTTTCACAGGATTCCTGCCGTCATTCAGAAACTCTGTGAAATCTTTTAATTTGAGATTTGAGTTTCTATGATGTGAAGTTTCAAGATGCTCCTGAAAATGTGCAGCTCATCATTTTAAAACCCATATGATATGATTCTGTAGGGAAATAAAACATAAAGAAAACTCTTTACGATACTCAAGTAAAAGCTGTAGCTACAGTATCTGTAACACTGAAGTATTTTGACATGATAAATATCACTGATGGGAATCACGCTGAGTTGTGAGCAGAAAATATATGTAAATGATTCAGAAGGTTTAAATTCTTCACAGTTTTATGGCAGATTTCTTTACAGATGTTTAGTTACATGTGCGGCAGAATAAACTCAGACTCTCTTAGTTCAGATCAGTGCAAAGTTCAGCTTTCTTCATTTAAATAACATTTTGCTCAATGTACTGAAGATTTAGTATAATGTTCTGTTTTCTAGTTCAAATTAATCCATTTGTGTCGTGACTGATAAATTACAACACAGCAGACAGACAAACTTAAATGTGTAAAATGTTTTGGTAACATGGTTTTTCTCAAGATTTGTTCTTTTAATATAAAGATTATTTTAAAGAGGTGAACTTTATTGTTCAGTGTAGAGTTTGGTCAAAGCAGCAGAAACTCATTTGTAGGCTGTAGTTTGAGCTTCAGCTGAATACTCCATTTTCAGCCTCTTGTGAAGTGTAAAATCACATTGTAAGTTGACTTTTTGCTCTTAGTCCCTTGTTTTATTTGTTTGTAGGAAACTTAAACCTATAAACAGATTTCAGTGAAATGTGATGGAAAGTTTGGCCACGAGAATCAAGTTTTATATTCAGAGCATTTTTAAGTGATGTCTTAACTTTGTAAGATGCTTTTTTGACCATTTTAACAATTTTTATATGAACACTGTAAAACATTATACAGGAATTTAGTGGAATCAACTAATATTTTGTCAATATATCATTTTTATTCAAGTTTTATTTCAATACCTTTTCAGAACTAATTTATAAGTTCTTCTAACTTTAAGTCTTTTGACTTGAATGTACAGCTGAAAGTTCACTCAATTTATTAAATTAAGTTTATAAAGAAACAGCATATTAGAATGTTGGGAAATATTCTAATATGCATTGTTTAAAACTTGATAGTTTTAAAAGGACACACCTCATTAAACGGTTTTCCTTTATTTTAACTATTTTCCAATAAAACTGAAAACATCAAAACTATAAAACAACACCTATGGAATCATGTAGTAAACAAAAAAGTGTTAAACAAACCAAAATGTCTTAAAATAATGATGGACTGTTGTTTCTCTTCCCTCAGTTGAGCTGTTCTTGCTATAATATAGATTACTACAGTAGTAGAATAGTTTGTTTGCAAACCTGTTAATTGAAAACCAGGTGACGACCTCATTAAGCTGGTTAAGATATCGCCAATAGCAAAGCTGTCATCAAGGCAAACAGTGAAGAATCTAAAATATGAAACATATTTTGGTTTGTTTAACACTTTTATGTGTTATTTCATAGTTTTGATGTCTTCAGTTTTGTTCTACAATGTAAAAAATAGTAAAAAAATAAAGAAAAACCCTTGAATCAGTCGGTGTGTCCAAACTTTTGACTGGTGTACATGATGGAAAGTATGTCTTTAATACGTGTCAACATACATCATGGTTGTTTCTTTTCATAACAATTGCAAACCATGATGAAGGTAAGTGTTGAATTCAGCCCCTGTAGCTCAACTATAGCTGTTAATTTGTTGACTTAACCTAAAATGTTAAGGAAACAAGTGACATTTTACAGTGAGTTTAAAAAAGGAGCTGGCATATGCATCCCAAATGTAAAGAAAGTATGTGCTCTCAGTGATTCTAGTTACACCTACATCACATGAAAACAATAGTCTAGCCTTGAAGTTAGATCCTCTTTGACGTAAAACCTCTGCAGAAATTTAAACTCTTTTCTCATGACCGCCCATCCTCTGCTTCTCTCGTCCCCTCTGTCCTGATGCTGGATTCTGTCTCAGGTATTTCTCACCCTGTTGAGAAGCAGAGGTAGAGAAGACAAGGAGAAAAAAAAAGACTGAGAGGATCCCATCAGTGCCTGGGAACCTGAGGGCTCCTGCAGAGGCAGAGAGAGGACAGAGAGGAGACGGGGAACCATCGGAGTGATCATGCTGTGAGGAGAACAGCTCAGGGAAAGATAAAACAGGTTGTTTTTGTCCTCATCTGAAATCCCGAAAGCGTCCTGAGCAAGATCTGGTCTGGTCTGAGGAGACTCACTCTGCAGCATCATGGGAGCCTCCAGTGACAAGGTAAGTGGGGATGGCCTGGGTTGGCGGCTGCCCAGCGGCCCTGAAGGTTTGGGTTTTGGGGTGGCTGATGGGACCAGGGGAAAAATACTTCATTACAAGTAAAAGTCCTGCGTTTAAAAACCTACCTAAGTATAGAAGTACTACCAGCTAAATTTACTAAAGTAAAAGTACTCGTTTTGCAGAAAATCAGGCTGTGACTGGTATATTTAATAAATTGAACAAAGTATATTGTTAATACTGATGAGTCAGTGCATAAGCAGCATTTTATTGAGGTAGCTGCTCGAGGTGGAGCTAGTTTGAACTGCTTTGAAAGGGTCATAAGATAAATCTGAGGGGTCGTGAGATGATAGATTGGCTAGGAAAGAAGAAAATGCATAGTGCTCCATAAATTTGGATTTATTTTTCAGAACTTTTCTATAATCTTTGCATTTTTGTGAAATATTGGAGAGTTTTACCTCTTTGGGCCTCATGTGAGGGGAAATGTGTCTTTGGTGGAACTGCTGACACAACTCATAAAACATCTGAAACATGACAAAGAGACACAAATACACACTGATTCTTTGTAAGAGGCCACAGGCCAAAAAGTTTGGGAACCACAGGTTTAAACAGAGATGATGGAGAGAAGAACAGTCTGTATAAAAGTATTATGTGTTCAAGAAATTGGAAAATATGTGTTGGTTGTGGGTAAGTTTGTAGTCATAAAATGGGATCTATTCAAATTCACTGTTAAAAGGAACTAACAGTATATGAATATTTGTTTTAGTGTTTAAAATGTGGTAAATAATGATAAAAATGATCAAAGTGATGTTTTAGTTTTACTGTCTTTAGTCTGGATTGGTCCTTAAAATCCTGAAAATATCTCATCTTCCATTTTACAAATACCAGGCCTTCAAGAACATTACATTTCCTTAAATATGAATATATGAGGTCCTCATTTCCACATTTAAACATGACAATGTTTTCTTTAGCTTTTTCTTAGATTAAGGTGGTGTCTTGTGGCCTTTAAGCTGTAATGTCAGAGGCCTGTAAAACCCATCAACTGAAAGCTTATCAGTATAGTTTTACCTGTAAGCTCCCCTGCTCCTATTACCTGTTTCATTTCCAGTGTTAGACAAGTTAAACTCCCTTTAAATATTATAAAACGTCTTTATATTTGATCTTGAAAAGTATTAAAACCCAGCTCTCTGCAGACACCCTTTGATTATTATTATTATTTATATAGATTAGAACATATTTTCTGTTTAGGACTTGCTGAATGTTTTCATGAGAACACTCTGCTGCACAAAACACAAAATCACTCTGCTGCTTCTGGCATTTTTGAGGGTAAAGCTGAATCATGAAAGCTACATCTGAAGAGGGTGTTTATTTGCATGTAAAAATAAAAAAAAACATTTCTGCCTTGTATGAAAAGGAGCTCATCCTGTGGATCAACAGGGGCATTTTCTTTAATCCCAAAAAAACATAACTTCAACTAAAAAAGTAGGTGTGGTTGCAATTTGGTAAAAATACAAATTTAGCGATCTGTAGCAATGTTATAAAAAATTAGGCAACACAAACATCCATGAGAACATAATGAAATGAAATGAAAGCGTCTCACCTCACTGCCCCAGAGGTCCTGCAGGTCAGGTCTACCCACTGCCACTGTTAACAGGTTCATGCCAAAATAACCTGTAGTGGCTGTTTATTTATCCAGCAGAGCCCAGAAACACTGCTGGTAGATAAAACAGTGACAGCTAAACTCTGAAATGACTGAATATTTTTGATTATAATACTTATTACTTGAAGAATTGTGGCAAAGAAACGTTGATGTTGAAGTGCAGAAGAGTGAAAACATTTCTTAATTTCTGCCAAATATCGTACAAATAAACATTGTACATATTTGTATTTGTTTTCTGCCTGTTTGTTAATTGTCTGGGGTAACAAAAGCATACATTGTCTCTGCTGCATGTTTTATTTCAAGGAGTTTTGGGGTATTTTATGACTTTATTATCAAGTGGACAGTAGAGAGATGAGGGAGGAGAAAAAGCAGGATGAGATGTAACAGAGGCTGCTGGCCGGAAGCGATCCAGCGACGTTGCGTCATGGCTCCTTAACCCTTCAGCCATCAGGGCGTCATATCTTTGCTGCATTCTTACTAAACAAAAAGAAGACCTTGCGTCCACTGTGCAGCTATTCCAGCAGGGTTAAATGTGCAGGTTTTTCCTCGGCTGGTGTTCAGGCTCACAGTGAAACTTCAGGAATGTCAGATGAGTCTGAGAAGAGCTCGGCGGTTTTCATCCTGACAAAGAAACCTCTCAGTCTGGTTAATTCTCACCCAAACACCAGCAGAGTCTCATCTGAGCGACTCAAATCCTCGGCAGCCACAGGGCGACCGAAGGGTCCTGGAGGGTGTAAAAAAAAAAAGAATCTCTTTTTGTGTCCTTAAACAATAATCTGATCCTCGCTGACGCAGCAGGGTCGGCCCTGAGGTCAGGACGTCCGTCAGTGAACGCTTCATCCTGTTGTTCTTTTGGTGCCAGTTTAGGTAAAGTCTGATTGAATTGTTGTAACTTCCCTGCAGCATAGTGCACCTTTCAGGTAAATATGGCAGGAAGACGACCACAGGCCTGATTCAGCGTGGCTGCACCTAAATCTGTAATTATCACATAATTTAGGTACTAAATTGTCCAAAATCAAAAATTTTATATACAGAGATTTAAACATCTAGATATAAAATACAGTTTAGAACACATGTGAATATGTTTATAATTATTTCATATTTGTTATCATTCAGCATAAAACTAGAGACTAAAAACTATACAAGCAAGCAGGAAACAATAGGACAGAAAAATAAATAAAAAATGTAAAAACAATTAAGCAAAATACAAAAATAAATGATTTTTTATATAAAACATAAACTAGAGAATCCATAAAATAATGAATGAAGCATATTGAAGAGAGGCCTCACAGACTAATGTGAAAATAAGATTTTCAGTTTGGTTTTTAAATCTTCCAAATAAAAGTGCAAAAACAAACGGATCCTGTTTGTATCCAGTCACCACATATAACGAGTCAGAGCACAGATTTATACTTGGTGCAACAATACAAATAAAAATACTACAAAGTGTTGAATTTCTAGTCTTAAAAGCTCAAACTACATGTACACATGTGACATGTAAGCAGGTAATAAAAAATAATGGAGTTAAATTCTACAATGTGGGCTTTTTTTATATTTCTGTTAATTTTAGATAATATACAGAACATTACTGTGTTGGTCACATCGTACTCTTTCTCCAGAGATAACTAAATAAATTAAACTCAGGTGTCGGGTCACGTTCATGTGTTGCCAACAATTAACTGATTTCATGAACAACGTCAAAAATTATAATGAAATAATTTCTTTTTGCAGATCATTTTCTCGATGAATTATTTGGTCTAGAAATGGTCAGAAAATAGAAGAAAAATGTCCGTCATGGCCAAGGTGATGTCTTCTGGTTGGTTGTTTGACCAACAGTCCAAAACCAAAATATATTTATTTAAAACGATATAAAAAGCAGATAATCCTCACGTCATAGAAGCTGGAACCTCAGAGTGTTTTTGTTAGGATTAACAGATACGATCTTAATATGAATGTATTTCTTCTCTTTTTTATTTCTCATTTCTTATCTAATTTAATTAACCCAATATTATCCTCCCATATTACAAAAGAGTTGTTCCATTCAAATAAATGAGTGTATTAGAGCTGCAACTAACGATTATTTTCATTATTGATTAATCTGTCGATTATTTTCTGGATTAATTGATTAATTAGTTGTTTGGTCCATAAAAAGTCAGAAAATGGTGAAAAATGTGGTTCACTGTTTCCTAAAGTGCAAGAAGACGATTTCAAATGTCTTTTTTTGTCCACAGCTAAAAAATAAAAATATTCAGTTTATTGCCAAGAAACAAGAAAATATCCACATTTCAGAAGCTTGATTCTGAGAATTTGGACATTTTTTCTTAAAAAATGACTCCAAACCATTAATTAATTATAAAATAATTGGTGATGAATTTAATAGTTGGCAACTAATTGATTAATAGATTAATCACTGCAGCTTGATGGTAAACTCAAATTCTGATGAAGCTGCTTTTAGTTCATCATCAGTGAGGATTTGAGATTACGGCTGAAACCAATTTATTTTCATTATTGATTCATTTATATAAAAATTACTGAAACAATTACTTGATAATCACATAGTTCCCGATGAATTTTTTGATAGATTAATTAATGAATCTACCAATTGTTTAATCTGTTTGAAATGTGTTCAAACTGTTACGAGATTCAGTGAATGAGATTTGTTTTGTTTTGTTTTTGTTTTGAGATGTAATGTTTTGTAATTCTTGTCATTTTAACAATCTGTATGTTTATTTATATTATCATTATTATCATTATTATTTTTTTTATTATTATTATTATTATTTTAGGATTTTAAATGCAGGGCTTGTTGTAAAGGAGTATTTCTACATTGTGGTATTTCTACTTTTACTTGAGTAAATCTGAGTACATATTTAATACACCATTAATATCTGTATTCATGTGACAGTGAGATAACTGAGCAGATGCAGGACTTGATGAATTTGACAAAATTTGGATATTCTTTAAAGGACAGGTTCACAATTTTTCAAGTATCCAGAACAGGTCAGAGAGCTTTCCAGAGTGTCTGCTCGAGTCGACTGTCCTGCTCTGTTCTGGTCTTCATACACACTGTGTGATCTGCTAGATGGTATTATTATTATTATTATTATTATTATTATCATTATTATTATTGTTATTGTTGTTATTATTGTTGTTGTGTTTTTGTTCCCCTGCAGGCGTCTCTCCTCTCAGGGCTGCTCGTGTTCGTGCTGTGTGTCGTCTCTTCTCTCTGTCAGGATGAATATTCTGGATACCACTCAGGTCTGGACAGATTACATTCATCTATAATTAACAGCTTTACAAAACAACAAAAAGGAAACAGTTGAAGGAATTAAACTATGTTCCATTTGTAGGAAACAGTTATATTGATTATTAAAGAGAGAGCTGAATGAGAATATATTAGGCATGTAACTAACAATTATTTTAATTTTCTTTCACTGAAAAGAAAATATCCATAAAAGTATCACAATTCACCAGAATTTACAGACTTATTTTAAGATTTCTTAGTCTGATTAGCAGCCAAAAATTATCTGAAACTTATATTAACTACTAAAAGTATTTTTTGCTGCTGTTACCAGCAAATTATGGCTATTTTAAAGTGATAATTGATTACTTTGAAGGAGAGAAATTATACACACATCACGTACTGTAGGTGCAGGGCTATTAAAAAGCAGCATCAATGAAAAAAGTAGTTCTTCATTTTGACCTGATGAAGATCCGAGTAGGGTCGAAAAACATCCTGTAAATTCTCTAAATTTTGTGTGCAGACGTTACTATTTTTCTTTTTCATAATTGCTTATTTACCATAATTAAATTCTTCATTAATCAGTTTTTCCTGTCAGTGAAAAACACCCATGTCTGTTGTAACATTTATCTTTTTTCAGTTTTTCTCATTTTGTAAGATTCTCTTTTTACTTATAATTGTAGATGTAAGAGTAATGTTTATTTTTTATGAGATGTCTTGTGATCAAAGTTAGGGCTCGTCCGGGAGTTGAACCCGGGACCTCTCGCACCCGAAGCGAGAATCATACCCCTAGACCAACGAGCCACTTACATATTAAAGGAATTTTCAAGTCTGTCTTAAAACAACAGTCAGTGAACAGTGAAACCTGTTTTTCTTGCTGTAATGATTCCTCCTGTTCATACTGACCATTAGAAGATCCCTTCATAATGCACTTACAATGGAATTGATGGGGGACAAAATCCACAGTCCTCCTTCTGTGCAAACATGGATTTCAAAGTTTATCTGAAGCTAATATGAAGCTTCAGCGTCCAAATGAGTCAAATCAAGTAGATATCTTTCAACGTTACAGTCTTTTTAGTGCCAAAGTCCCTCTTTTTGTTACTATACTTCCACCGCAGCTCAACAGGGAAACACTGTCCGAGGAAACACAAAGAGGGAATTTGATGCTAAAAAGACTGTAAATGTGGCAGATATCCACTTGATATGACTAACTCAGACTGCTGAAGCCTCATATAAGCTTCACATCTACTTTTAAATGCATTTTTGCACTAAATGACCGTGTGGACACACTGTGGATTTTGGCCTCCATCACTTCCATTGAAAGCACATTTGAAGGGGATCTTTTAATATCCAGTATGAACAGGAGGAATGATTACAGCGAGGAAAACCTCTTTCACTGTTCATATGGACACCTGACTTCTGGTTTAAGACACTTTAAAAACTGTGAACCGTCCTTTAAGTAACCTGTAGAATCTGTGTATCTGTGCAGGTGAGGAACACACCTATGAAGGGTCCGTAGTCGACCACTATGACAGCTTAGCCTCTCCTCAACCAGGTGAGCACAGTGTCCCTCAGTGTTCATTTATAACTGTTTATATGTGACCAGCACAGTTTTTGTCCAAAGTCTAAACTGTAGCTCAAATAAAAAAAGTCTCATCGTCTCCTCCACGCATCAGAATATCCTCCTGAGCCGACTCACAGCTACGACGAGGACCAGCGGCCCGAGGTAGAGGACTACGACCCCTACGGACTCGCCCCCACCCAGGTCACCATGATCACTGAGGACGCCTTCCCCTACGCCACCACCACCGAGTCCCACTACGCCAAGGAGGACACCGAGACCATGGAGGTGGGACCGCACAGGGTTGGAGGTCTTTACTGCGATCAGAGCAGCTCTATCTAATTTCAAGAAAAAAATCTCACTACATGGTCCATTTAGTAGATGTTCTGGAGCTGTCGATCATATCACAGCAGTTGAGTTTGCCAAGTTGTCATTGAACTGTAGAGAAAAATTTCCAGAGAATTTCCTGAGTAAACAGAAGAAGCTTCACTTTGAACCTCCTCATTTTAACTTCACTTTAAAACATTCTTATGGAGATAATAATAATGAACTTTATATTAAATAAAAGCTCACCGTTTGTTGGATTTGTATGTAATTAGTATTAGTTCATCATGTGACCCACCTGAGTTGGACGTCTCTTTTGAAACTAACACTAAAGCTGCCAAAGTCAAAATGTTCCGATCCTACACACAGTGGCTTTAAGACGTCACCACCTGTTTTTTTCAGATTATATAACTAAAAACCTGCCAACAACTGCAGATTCTGACCTTTTTAAATGTGACTGAACTATTTATGCCACATAATCTCTCCATCTTTTAGAGAGAATCAGATTTGTGTGTAATTAAAAAGAAAAAAAGGGATATATTTAAATTTGGAATAAAGGTGCCTTCAGTACATTTTACATGTGGAAATTGTTCGATTTTACCAACATGAGCTGAACGTGTGCAGGAAACAAATGTCACGGAGGTAAAATCTTGTAGCTAAACAAATTTGAAACATAATCACCAGCAAACAAACACACCGTAAAAGCTTCAAATGACCACATCACCCCATAATCCATTCACACACCCCTTAATATAAATTCAGCCTCTCTTAAATCTCTGAATTTTAGGCTCCAAACGTCCTTTAATCTGATTAGGGGACAGGCTGCTTTGAAGATAATAAAACAATGTAAGAGCAGAGTAAGGAGGACAAGCAACATTTAGGGCTTCACTGCAGTCAGTTAAAGATCAAATTCATTTGTTTTCCCTCTTAATGTTACTTATTTTATGCACTTCTCACCACAATTATAATATGAAAAGTTAAGTTCTGATCCATAATGAATGTAAAGTAAAATCGCAAAAATTACCTCAACTTTATTTTTTCACTTTGAAAAAACAAAGCGCTTTATAAAGTTAAATAACAGAACATGTTCAGATAGAGAGTCAATTAAAAAAGTCAATTAAGGCCTTACACTATGTCCCAATGTGCATATTTCCAAATGTTAGATGAAGAATGGTATAAAATGGTATAAAATGGTATAAAATGTGTATAGCACAGAGTACTACCCACAGAGAATCTAACCTGGTACTTTATAACAGCCCAGACAGCGAACCACCCAGCAATCAGGTTGGAGGCTCCTGGAAGAAAACAGACTCATGTTTTCTGGAGTTACACTAAACTAAAACCTTTCTCAGACAATGTAAATGCAACTATTAAACACATTAAGGAATATTCCAGTTAAAACAACTGTGCTGTGATGTATCCAGGGAACACTGAGGTTATACAAAGAACAGATATATACCTATATATATCTATATTTATTTTTTATAGCCAGAAAAAAGCAAGAAAATGCTATCAAACTGACCCTCCAGGGAAAGAGAAAATGTGCCCTTTGTGTAACATTGTTGTTATTGTTGTGCCTCAGGTCCCGTATGAGTACCCTCCTGCAGGCCCTGACACAGGCTCCTCTGAAGAGTCGGGGGGTGACTCAGCGCTCGGGGAAGAGGGACCGACAGAGTGCGACTGTGAACCCGGAGAGCCGGGGTTCGCTGGTTTTGCAGGACCAAAGGTGCTGATTCATTTCATCACATCAGTGTCACTTTATTCTCATCAAACACGACTGTTTGTCCTGCTGACAGCAATAAAGGCCGGTATGAACAGTACACTGACCGGCCTGATGGAGGCGCTGTTTACTTCACTGCTGCACTGAGCCAGCTCCTCTTACAGCTCCCTTAAACATCAGCAATATCATATTTCATATATATCATATTACAATATCATATTTTTGTTAAAAGGTAACTATTGGCCTTTTAAAATGCACGTGTCTTGGTACATATGGCAGCACAGTATGTGGTTGTTAGAATATTTTGTTCCATTAAGCAGGAACACCTGAAAATGTTTATTCCAGAGCTTCATGTATTCGCAGCTCAGAATTTAAGATAATAAAGAAAAAAATAACGACACAAAAGAAACGTGTGGAGACATTTCCATTTAAAACTCATTCAGAAATAACGATATCACTGCTTGTACACACCAGGAATTAACTAATAAATCACAATACAGTTATTAAGTGTTTGTTTTGCAGTTTGTGTTTCTGAATCTGTTGCTCATTGATTTCTATGTTTCTGTTCCTGTCAGGGATCCAGAGGTCCGCAGGGTAAAAGTGGTGAGCCAGGAACTCAAGGCAGAGAGGTACGAGACCAAAACGTTATCAACACTTATTGATGAATGAAGAGGAAAAGTGAAAAAGCTGCACGGCGGGGTTCCTCTGCTGCTGAAGTATTGATTGTTTTTTGTGTGTGTGGTTTTTGTAGGGTTACAAAGGAACTAAAGGGGTTCAGGGAAGAAGAGGAGACGCTGGACCAGTGGTGAGTAAATCATGTTACAATATTCACAATTAATACTGTCATGCATGATGACTCATACTGATAAATATACCTGCACTAACAAACAAGAAAGATAAACAAGACTTCGATTTAAAGAAAATTATAGTGTCCACTTGTATGTTTTCTGTAGGAATTTGAAGTGGTCGCAACTAAAGTAAAAAAACTATAAAAACCTTGTTGTGAGTGTTACTCAGCGAGAGAACAAAAATAATAAAACAATGTGCTGTATATTTTTCTGCCCTTGTCTTGTTTATTCTTAGTTTTTATTTATTTATTATGTACTACATATGTAAACAAGACACAATAATAATACAATACATTGGACAAAAACTGGAAACAAATCCACACACATCAAATACGAAAAACAAAAACATAAAAAATAAACAAAGATTAAAAAAATAACAAAAAAATTACAACATATAATCACTTTTAAAATAAATAAAATGACATACTCAACAGTCAGCTCAACTGTACTTATTCAAATTCATGTAGATATGTTAACTTCATCCTTCACGGCTCTCCAGGCGTCCAGACGAGCCTTCAACTATTAACTTTATTTGGTCCAACA
Source organism: Scomberomorus guttatus (assembly GCA_038419695.1). NCBI lineage: Eukaryota > Metazoa > Chordata > Actinopteri > Scombriformes > Scombridae > Scomberomorus > Scomberomorus guttatus. The sequence goes on from CM076448.1 coordinate 32,362,776, forward strand.
TAGTTCAGAAAAGGATCCCATATTTTATCAAACGTACAAGGTTTGTTTCTCAAAGTTGTACAAAAAGCTTCATTAGGGATCAGATGTATTAATCCGTTGCACAGTCCTCTATCAGTAATCCACATTTACAAAATGCACTTATGAGCACAATAGAACAATATTTTTAAAAGTTGCGTGTGTGCAAAGAGAATGGGAAATTCCTCTTTAATACTCAAGATACATGCCTTTGGTATAGATAAAACCCCCAGTATTTTATCCAACTTTCTTGGCATTTTACTCCACAAATCCAGGATTTCGGAACATTAACCAAAGCAGTAATTCAGGGTTCCTTTTGAATTTTTACATTTCTTACACAAGATTGAAAACGCTCGATTCATTTCACGGCAGGATGCTGCTGTTATGTGTAGCCGACGTAGAATCTTGTATTGCATCTTGTTTTGACCTTTGACCTCTCCTCTCGCAGGGCGACGCCGGACCTGAAGGAGACGAAGGAGCTTCTGGTTTCTCCGGAGCCATGGTGAGTTTAAGAACCAGTACTGATCAGTCACTGATGATGATCGATAACAGCACATAACTGAAACATGTCTTATCAACTGTTCATGTCACATGAAAACAGGGTCAAAGTTTGTTTGTAAAGTTTTAAGACAGAATTTGAAAGCTGCTTAAAAATGTTTTCACTATAATGTTGAGCTTCATCACTTCTGCATTCTTTAAAAATAATCTGCAACTATTTTGATTATTGATTAATTGTCATTTTCAAGCAAAAAAAACAAAAAAACATTTGCTGGTTCTAGCTTCTCAAATGCTTTTGTTAGTCATATATGAGAATAAACTGAATATTTGGGGGTTTTGGACTGTTGGCTGAACAAAATGAGCAACTTGAATACATCTTGGGAAATTATAATGTGCATTTTTCACTATTTTCTTACATTTTATAGACAAAACAATGAATTGATTTGAGAAAATAATCATCAGATGAATTGGTAATTAACTGGTTACTTGTAATTATACAAATCAAATGACTCTTTCCTTTTTTATTTTTAACAGGGAGAACCTGGACTTATAGGAGACCCAGGGGAGCAGGGAGAGCTGGGTCTGAAGGTAAACACATGCTGGTATTAACATGTGATCTGTATCTGGACACAGATCCCATCATATATTTTCATTTATTGTTTATTTTCTTGATAATAGATCACTTTACTTGTAAATGTTCATGTTTCAACCATATGCAGAATTAAACTGACTGATGTGTGAAATTTTCTTCTCAAGCACATCAAATTTATTTGTGGATTCCCAAATAACAAATCAAAGATTTGCTTCAAAGGGTTTTACATCAGTCTGTACATCATACAGCTCCCTCTGTCCTCAGGGAAAGAAAGAAGTCTAGACATTTGAAGGGAGACAGGATTAGTAACTGTTGGTGAAAGCACCTGTTGAACCGGCTGTTGTTCCACCACGTTTGGAAATGACTCAGAGTTTTGGCGCCTATCGCAGCCGCTTTGGCCCACAACCAGCTGACACCTCATCAACAACCAGGTGGAACAGTGAATTTGGGGATTTACCAGCCGGCAGACGCTGCAGCTGTTAAACAACACGTGACAATAATGAATTACAGGCCTGAACCACCTGATTAAACTGTAATTATGCCATAAAAAATTTAACATTCATTGTAATTGCAGCTTTTAATTCCATTTTTCTTTAAATGAATTATTTATAAAACACTATGGAAGATGTTTTTTAAAAATCACAGGACTGTACATTTTTTTGGTCCCTCTGGTTCCGAACATGTTATAAAACATTTCAGTTCTGTTTTTTTAAGCTAAATTAATCAATATTCATATTTTAACAATGGATCTCATGTTGTGACCAACCTGCCTCTGCAGTTCCCTGCAGCTCTACAGATCCTTTTAGCTTCTTTCAGATCATTTATTTAGTTTTATGCCCCACGTATTTATGCATTATACATGTTTTGTTTCTCTATGTGGCCAAAAAAAATCAATTAATGCAATGAAAATGTTTTTTTTACAGGTTGTGAATGAAATCCTTGATTGTCTAGATATTATATTTTTATTTTTCCTCCATTCTTCATCCTTGAACCAGTTCACCAGCATCATGAACAGCTCATTTTTACATCATTATCTCTTCCTGTTGGCAGGGTGACGTCGGCATGGAGGGGCCCCGCGGAGGAGTCGGAGCTCGTGGGGAGACTGTAAGGACACACGGCTACCTCTCATCTCCTCTGTGGTGGAAACATCCGCAGTGGTTTTTCCTGTTTTTCCAGTGGTCATGTCGGAAATGAACTCTGCTGTTGACTGCCCTGAATATCAATCAAATAATCAATCGAACTTCATTTGCGTATCACCTTTAATACAGGATCGTGCGAGGCAAGCAAAGTGCTTCACAGATGTCTGACAAGCTGATAATAAGACAGAACAAATGTAAACAGTAAAACAATTTGAGACTAATACACGAGCAATAGAAAGAAAATAGAAGAAAAACACAATAATTTAGAGAGAATAAAACATTTTAAAGCATGAATACAATAAAATGAATAAATAGTTAATATTAGATCCTCAGGCAGACTGTTCCAACAGCTCAGAGCATAAAAACTAAAAGCTGCCTCTATTGTCCTGCACAATTGAAAGACTCCTGAGGGGCTTTCCTGGTTCATACACTGCAAACATTTCAGACAGTTAGGCTGCTGCAAGAACAACACATGCTTTAAATACAAGCTGAACACATAAAATGAATACAAAGGACTGTATCTAGGTGCTACACCAGATAGATGATAGATAGAGCTTTTGGAAATCAGAGTTTTGGTTCCTATAGTGACCACTGTGGCCTACAACCGGCTGTCATGGTGGTGGCTTCATGTTATCAGTGAGCAGGTGGAGCAGTGATGCACTAAAAAAGACTGATGGTGAATTTGGGGGTTTACCAGCCGGCAGACGCTGTAGCTGTTTAACAACAAGCGACGATGGTCCATTACAGGCCTGAACCACCTGATTAAACTGCAATTATGTCACTTTTTAATTAAAAAATGTTTTTTTTTGTTTGTGTAATTTGTGTAAATTCAGCTTTTTATTCCAATTTCACTTTTTTGAAAACTTTTTTTTATTCTTTACGTAAATTTATTTCTCACTTAAAAATCAACCACCAGCAAAACCTTTAGTTCTGTTTTACTTATTTGTCATGTGAAGCATTTTGCAACTTTAAAAACACTGTATAGATTAAATGTATTATTGTTATTAATTATATCAAAACTGAACATAAAATATTTAAGTTGGCATCAGTTTGTAACACCTTAAACACTACATATCTACTGTATACATCTAATACTTGTTTCATGCTGCTATAACCTTTTTATTTTATGTCAGCCTGTTTTAATATTTTCCTTCCAGCTTTCATTTATTGTTGCTAATAATCAGTTTAACTATAGAGTTAGTGCTACACAAACTGAATTAATTATTTTTCATGATTATTTATTTGTTTCCTCTCAGGGCCCTCATGGTGACGCTGGGCCTTCAGGCCGAAAGGGAGGTGAAGGTATCAAGGTAAAGAAGCATTAAACACACATTTACACTTGATAAATACAAAAAATTTACTGTATTTTGATGTCACCTGAACATTTTAACTACTTGTACAAAGGTCCTAATGAGATTTTAAAAAGACAAAACATTAGGTTTAATGAATATGTTTTATGTTCCTTTAAAAGACATTTTGTTGTTTTGTTTCAATTTCAACCTTTTGTCGAATATTCAAAATGTAAGCAGCGTTTTTAAAGTTTGAATGGGAAACACAGAAGGCTGAATATTTATCTGTCAGCCGTTCCTTATATATACAGTTTTCTTTTTGTTTGCAAACTTAGTTTGAAGTTTTTATTAACACTACAATCAGCTTTCTAATTTTTTTCATCATGTGTTTTGTATCTCGTCTGATGCTGTTTTTTCTGTTCAGGGGTCCTCGGGTGACGAAGGCAAAGAGGGTCCTCAAGGACCAGACGGACAGAAGGTACGGAAATGAAATGTACTTAAAGGCCAAGAAAAGAGGATCATGCATTTTCTCCTGTGTTACACCTGAATATTGTTTTCCTGCCACACAATGTTCACTAAATATCTGCAGGAAGTTCATAGACAACAAATAGTTTTATAACTTGGTGATGGTTCACTGCTCTGAACAGCCTCCTTTATCCCTCTAAGATCAGTAAACATTTGTTGGGCTTTGGGCCTTGTTGCACTTCCTTCTGCCCCCCCGAAGAGGTCAATAGAGGACACTGCTGACTTCACATCTCTCTGACTGTCTTCTCTTCTCCCACAGGGTCAAACCGGAGCGCCTGGATTTCCAGGTGACGTCGGCGAGAGAGGCTACACCGTAAGAAAGATCCTCTGTTATCATTTCTGCTCACTGAAATCATCTGAACCATTGGTTCCCAACCTGGGGTCAGGAACCCCATAAAGGGTCGCTGGATTACTCTAAAGAACAACACAAAATTCTTTTCTCTAATTTTTGGTTTATTTATCGTGAATTGCTGTATTTTATCTCCTCAAGCCTCTTATTCAGATAAAACAGCAAAATCATTTAGCTGGTAGACATTACAACATGTGACGAGGGGTCCCGAGTAGACTCTGCTTTATTTTAAGGGACCACAACCCAAAAAGGTTGAAGCCTTTGGCTGTTATTTCATGACAAATTGCTGGCACACACAATCATACAGCAACACTCATTTCTGCTTTATTGTGTTGTGTTATGTCGTGTTGTTGTAGTTCAGTCTCCCCTCAGTGAGTTTCGTTCCCTCTACGTAGCAACAGAGTGACTATAACTCAGTCCTTTAATTGCTGATTTTTTAATGAGATTCTTCCAATGTGCTTTGACTCTAACTTGAGTACAGATTCAGTGACATAAGCAGTAGTTTGTGATAATCTGAGCAGAATATTTCCTGTTTGTCCTCCTCAGGGTTATCCTGGACAGCCGGGAGGCTTCGGACCGAGTGGACCAAAGGTACAAACACACAGACACAAACACACAGACACAAACTCCTGCATTTTTTTTTTCAACTTTTTGTTATTTTTTGATTAGGTTTACACCGTTCACACAGGACAAGCAGATATTAATACAACTGATTGACAGGTAATTGCAAGGGAAAGAAAAAAAGGATACAGAACAACAAATGAAAAGGCATTTTATTGTTATATATCACTGATATTTTATTTATTTTTTTTATTGTTCTCAGTTTACATACCTCAGCATGTGACTGTACAGTATGTGCGTATGAGTGGGTGTGTGTGGGTATGTGGGTGTGTGCGTATGAGTGGGTGTGTACGTATGAGTGGGTGTGTGCGTATGAGTGTGTGTGTGTGTGTGTGGGAATGAGTGGGTGTGTTTGTGTGGGTGCAAAATAATGATCTTATCAGCATGGCATCAGTGGACAGTTTTAGTTTCCTGATGATGAACAGATGATACTGAAACAGAAATACTGAAACCTCAGTGACAGGCCTCATAGAAATGTCTGTAGCTGCTGAGCAAGTCATCTCAAACACTTGTGGCCAGATTCCTGTTACATTTGTTGTAAATATCCAGGGTTCCCAGAGAATGAATCACAGGGAGACTACAAATTTGAAAAGTAAAAAAATCCGGGGGTGTGGAGTTAGAAATAAGTGAGATTATCAGACCTCTGTAGCTGCTCCTCATCTCTGCTGGAGGCTAGCAGCTCCAGGCTACACAACACACCTAAATCTCCAAACGAACTGTCAGTGGTTGAGTTGCATTGTGGGTAATGTAGGCGTCAGGTGTTGACAAGGAAGAACAGATGACATAAAAAAAATGGATGTCTCTGGTTCATCAATTTTGATCCTTTGGTTGATTTTTTTTAAACTGTCCATCGTTGAGTAAATCAGTGGAGTACCCTTTTAACATCCCCAATCAGTTCCAATGAAAAACCAAAACAGGAACACGTGTTATAGCTGAGGACAAGAAAAGGGATCTCTTATGCCCACGTGTAAAACCCAATTTGATTGTTCACATAAATTCATGACTCACCAGCTTTGCGCAAGATAGTGACCTGTCAGCTAAAAGGTCGCAGGTTTGACCTTTACAAATGTAAATGTGGCCCGCTGAAGCGCGACTCTCTATAGGCCTAAACTGCACATGGTAATATCACAATCTTTCCCTGTCAGACTGTGCTCATCTGTTGACTTTCAGCCACAGAAGGGGCTTTAGACAGTGCAGATGTGGGTTTTGAAATAACTCAGGTTTGTTCATGCTCTGGTGGGAAAGTCAGACATCTGGATGTTAATAATCACTGGATGAAGTCAGGAAATCAAACCCAGAAGACTGTAAAGATTTTAAAAATGTGAATGTCCTGCAGTTCAACAGGCTAATGTTTGGAACTTTATTTTCATGAATGGATGTAGCGTTAGTATTGGCTAAGAACATAAAGTGAAATAAAAGGTGAATTTGTACATAAAATCAATTTTTCTACCATATTGACAAGGAACATTTCAACATTTTGAAATTAAGCTTATTTTTCTTTCAGAGAGTGAGATGTTTAAAGGATAGATTCATAATGGTGTGTGTGTGTTAAAACAGCAGTCAGGTGTCCATATGAACAGTGAAAGAGGTTTTCCTCGCTGTAATCATTCCTCCTGTTCATACTGGATATTAAAAGATCCCCTTCAAAAGGCTTCAGCAGTCTGAGTTAGTCGTATCAAGTGGATATCTGCCACATTTACAGTCTTTTTAGCATCAAATTCCCTCTTTGTGTTTCCTCGGACAGTGTTTCCCTGTTGAGCTGCGGTGGAAGTATAGTAACAAAAAGAGGGACTTTGGCACTAAAAAGACTGTAACGTTGAAAGATATCTACTTGATTTGACTCATTTGGACGCTGAAGCTTCATATTAGCTTCAGATAAACTTTTAAATCCATGTTTGCACAGAAGGAGGACTGTGGATTTTGTCCCCCATCACTTCCATTGTAAGTGCATTATGAAGGGATCTTCTAATGGTCAGTATGAACAGGAGGAATGATTACAGCAAGAAAAACAGGTTTCAATGTTCATTTGGGCTCCTGACTGTTGGTTTAAGACATATATGAAAAACTGTGAACCCGTCCTTTAAGAGTCAGGACGTTGTTAGCTTAGCCTAGCATAAAAACTGGAAGCAGGGTGAAACAGCTAACCTGGCTCTTTCCAAAGCTCAAATACACTTACCAACACCTCTAAAGCTCACTGATTAACATGTTATATCTTGTTTGTTTAACCTATAGATGAACAGAAGTGTAAAAAAAAAAAAAACAGATTCAGTCATTGAACAGGTTTTGGTCATCTGACTGTGTGAAAGAAAGCAAACAAGCTCAGACAGAACAAGCTTCAATCAACTATTAATTTATTTAGCTTCAAGAACTCATTAATTTGTGATCTTGACATAACAAACAATGATGTCCTTCAATAATTATTCCAAGATTACAAGAAACAGCTCTGACGTCGCGTGATTGATCCAAACAAAACAAGCTTGTTACACATAATCATCCTGATCACAAGGAAACCTTATGAAAATCCTCTCTGCCAACGTCCCGTCTGACCTTCTGCATCATGTTACTTTGAATGTGACATTTATAAATAAGAAGTGTGTGGTTTGGATGTTGCAATTGAGAACCAGATACTGATTCCTTTTCCAGGGGAAAAAAGAAAACTTTCTGAAGTGGAAGGTTTCAAACGACTCACATCTTATCTCACATAATACAGAACTGCCCCTGAAACTTTCACTTCCCAGTAAGAAAAACACCAAAATTGCTGCAAGGTTTTTAATCGTTTTACTTTTATTTTCTCCAAGTCAACGCCCCCAATGAAGTGGGGTAAAACAGAAAGCAAAAAAAGAAAGTAAAGATGCAGATGACCTAGTGGAGGAGAGTAAAGTACCATCTGGAAATGAGTAAACACCAAAACTATGATCACTCTATTTATGGGATCGTATCTGGAGTTTATCAGTAACACATGAATTGAATGACTAAAGCAGATGAAATTTTAAGAGATAAGAGAGATAGATCAAATACTATTCACAGATTCTTAACTGTATGGCTCTGAGAAATCATGCAGCCATCAAGATTTATGGAAAAATCTGTGAAAAGTGATCTGAGTCTAGCTGGACCAACAAGCAACATGTGTCTTATTGTCTTATTTCACATCCAGTGATGGACTTCTGTCCAACACTTTAGTTTAGGTCAGGATTAGGGCTGAAACTTTTACTCTTATTATTGATTAATTTCTCATTTCTTCTTTTCAATTATCAGTGTTTATCCTATAAAATACCAGAGAATAGTGAAAATCGCACATCACAGTTGCCCAGAGCTCTGAGGTGAAGTTTTCAAATATCTTGTTACATCCATGTAAAACAGAGAAAAGAAGCAAATCCTATCCAATTTTGACTGGAAATTGGACTGGAATAAGCAAATGATTGACATTTATGTGTGGTAATTGATTTAAATAATTAATAAATTATCCACATCCAGAACTCAGAGGTGTGAATCCAAAGACACTTGTTGGCAAACAGCTGATCTGCGTCTTTCTAAGCTCACTTACAGAAGGTTTGGGAACTAAACTAGAGCTTCTGTTGCTGACTTGTGCTCACTAATGTTTAATATCATCATGATTTGATTTAATTTGTTTACACATACAGGATGCAAAAGATACAAGTTTATTTACACAGAAACAACAACAAAAATGTAACAGAGAGGCGCAAAAAACCCTCAAAGGGTCTTGATCAGGACACTCTCCGGTGTATACCCTACTCAATTAAAAAATAAGGAAAAAAATATATGAAAAAGATGGGAGAGAGAGCATTGACAGCTTGGACACACGCGAAATTTTAGGGGGGGGTTCCAAAAATGGGCCCAATTATTTTCTATTTATCTACACAATAACGTTTATTTTTATGTAACTATTGTAATCTTTGTTTTTAAAATAACACAAAAAAAATATTTCAGTGACTGCAATTAGCTCAGCCTCTATTTTAACATCCAATAAAACACACAAACTTATTCATATTGTGTACAGAATACAACTCCTTTATTTATCACGAGGAACAAATTTAAAAAGTCGCCTTACAGTCCCCTTAATGTGCGGGCTAATGTGCTACGTACACAACTCCTGTCTCTAAGTGGGTACTCATGCCACACATCTTCGGAAAGCTCAGATTCTTGTGATTCAATTGATACAAATCATTTCATGATACAATCACAACAGCAGGTACAATCAACGCTTCTGTCAGACAACCGACTAACAAACAAACAATTACAAAATTCAGGCAACTCACCTATGAAGCCTCATATTACTCCACTGACTGATACAACTCCGACAAAAACGGTCTTGTTACATCGGCAAAGGTCCAGTCGATCCAATCCAGTAAAATATTTAGTCCAAAACACATTATTACATCAATAAATATCCACAAACGGCTGTTGCATCATTTCAAGTTAGCCGGCAGATGTCCTAATCTTCCCACTTATTCTCCGTCATAACTGGCGTTAGCATGTAAATGTTAGCCACATCTTGGTATCAAAATGGCGGCTGCACTCTGAACTTTCGATTGACACCTCACTTGACCCAATGGGAGCTTCCATGTCCTGTCCACAGCCTACAATAGCCAACGAGAGTCCGTGCTGAAAGGAGGTGACTGCCCCTCTTCTTTTGTGTAAAGACTGAGCCAATAGGAACAGATTCGGCCGATGACTGGCGCTTCAAACAGCCAACGAAATGCCGAAAATAATGATATGAAGCTTTAGTGGATAATATAAAGTCACAACATGGAAATTATGTAAATAGTTTGCTGTGGTTTGCTTTTCCACCTCAGCACTTGTTTTGACTCTTATAGGCACAAAGTTTAGTTTCAATAAGGGAACAAAGTTCTGTAATGTGTTTATGCTTCAGTTACTAGCAGGAGTTATTTGGTGGCCTTTTTTTGCAAGACGCCTGGAAATACCCTCAGAAAAATGTGTAAAATATTCATTTTCTGTGGTATTGTTATTAAATTTAAAATTGGACGAGGTAAGGCTGCACGCTGTGGTCCCGTTGTGTTTTCGAGCTAATAAGTCACAGCTATCGGTCATCTGCAGGCGTCTGTTTGCAAAAAAATCTTCAGGCGGAAATAAAAACCTTCAGTGTGTTCAGACTTCTATTACTCAATGCCAGTGTTGGGAAAAAAACTTCAGAGTCTTACCTTTCAAAAGAGATCAAAACCATGCATGTACTTTAGGTCTGCCATGGAGAAACAGTCCTTCTATCACAGAACAAACAAATAAATAGACCAATAATTAATAATTAGTTATTTTCCAACTTTAGTAGTTTTGTGTGATTTAATGCTTTCCTCCCTAATAACTAAACTATAGAAGAAAAGTTGGGGTTTCTGGCACAACTTCACCTACTTCCAAGGTGCACGGAGAAGGAAAAAAGTCTAAAGAGGTCAAATTGTAGTATATAAAACTACTTTACTGTTAGACCATAAAGTTGTTCTATATACTACAAGTGTTGCTGGAGTTTTGACTCCAAATAAACTAAACTAAACATTAGATGTCATTAACTTTTTGAGGCTGACAAAGTCCAGCTTAGACAGATGAAATTTAAGTCATGAGCTGAGTCTAAGATGTCCTGTATTCTCCATCCAATCAATGGTCTTGTTTTCTAGTGTTGTGACTGTCTTGTTTTGGTTAAGTTTTCCAGAAATACATGGTGGAATGAAATTGATTTTAGGTAACATTTTGCTGATGATTTTGCTTTCTATACTGCAAGAAAGTCTCTAATCTCATGACATTTACATACGTTTCCTGTCAGTTCAAGCTGCATCGTCAGTCTAATCAAGGTCCAGTCTCTGTCCAAATAAATGTTAAAGAAGCATACCCTGAACAGTGTTTTCTCTCTGCTCATTTTCTCTTCTTCTTCTTCTCTCTCAGGGCAATAAAGGTAAAGACGGCTTGCCAGGCAGTGACGGTGACCCTGGAGAAGATGTGAGTCGATGATATTTAGATTCAGAACTGAATAAAAACTGTCTGGTCACCTGTGCTTCCCCTAAATCTACAAACCTCTGTTTGTCACTGGTGTTTGTCTCCTCAGGGTCCTTTAGGAGTCCCTGGTGTGATGGGAGAACCTGGACCGTTTGGTGCCAAGGTAACAAACACAAAGGCTGCTCTGTGCGAGAGCATCAACGCAGCATGATCTTTATTAACATTTACAGACATTTACTCAATATTTTACTTAGTTTAGTAGAAGATTATTAGCATCAACACCTTTTGTATATGTATATCTATTCAGTGTTGTTTCTGATTGCAATTTAAACACAGTTCAGTTACGTAAGATCAAGAATTTTTGACTTGAAAAGAAAACAAAGAATCCCGCACACTGTCGATCAGTTTTATTCACTTTATTGACAACGTTTGTGTCCTCAGACTAGGTTAAGTTCGTACTTTACCTGACTAAACGTCGGCAATAAAGTGAGTAAAAGTGATGGAAAGTGTGCGGGATTCTTTGATTTCTTTACACACCAAGTGTTGTTTCTGAGAAATGACACTTTTCTCATCCGTTCCTTATATGCAGTGGCATTACATACTACAATACCCATGAGCCTCAGTGACTGTAGCCAGAGCGGTGAAATCAGAAAACTTTGTCACAGCAACCAGGAACAAAACACGTCACCACAACTGCTGAAATTATTCAAAATTGATCCAAAATCCAATATGAGGTGAGGGTGGTATTAACCTCACCGCAGAATCTAAAGCTTTCAGACATTTGTGGTTGCCTCTTCTTGAACCTTTCAGTCTTCTGTGTTTCATCATGTGTACTAATGATTCAATCAGGAGGGTTTCATGTGTTGTCTAAATTTGTCTGCGGGAGAAATGAGTAAGACTGATACTGCAGGGCATCTAGACATCTGATATTACCTCACCCACTCCACTGTTATACTGTATTATACAGTACTGTATTGTACTGTATTATTTGTTTCAATGTGGTATAATCCTCCAAAATACATCATGACATGAGGAAATGATTCATTTGCATCATTTATATTTTAAACTTTTATTATACTGCCAAATGAACATATTTGATAAAATTACAATACTTTTACAGACTAATAGTTTTAAATATTAAATAGACCTGCAAGAAGGTATAAGAGGGTTAAAGCACCGAACACAATTTGGAACTACAATATTTTTAAAGATATTGGATAATACTGTGAGTTTTTTACTAAACAAACTGCTGAACTTCTACTCAGTGTAATGACGTCTGTTCTACTTTTGCAGGGCAGTAAAGGGGATCGTGGCGTGCAAGGACCTCGAGGCAGAGTGGGCGCCGTGGTGAGTGACCAGCGCAGAACGATCCATACCGTAACTCTAACGTCACAGATTTGATTCCCGACGCAGAGAAATAAACTGAACAGTGGAAACACGTCCACCACCACAACATAATGGGCAGCAGATAGTGGTTAGAGAACGTGTCCTGTAAGGGGAGTATCGCAGGTTTGAGCCCTCATAACTATTTTCATTCAGTCCAAGGGCCCTTGAGAAAGATAAAATAATAAAAATAAACACATTAAAAATACAAAAATGAATTCTAAAAAAACACATAATAATCACAAATATAAAATATTAAAATTAAATAAAATATAGAGAAGGAAGCACTCAATTTTACATGTCAACGGTAATCTATTAGTCGTGGTTGATTGATTGAATTAATTTGATACAAACATACTGATTTAAAATTGTTACCATCAACGAGGATTAAATCAGAAGAAAGCCAAAAAGGCTTATTTCCATTGTGGTCCTTCACATATAGCAAACAGCATGACAATAACAACATAGGACAAATACATATATACCAACAATTACAGTACATACAGTACATACAATAGTGAGGTATCGTGGTCTGCGTGCTCTGAGCCCCCCCTCGTTATGAATATTAGGTTATAAATTACTGAGAAACCACTAAAACAGTTGTATAATGTTTATATTCTCCAGAACAAAGTCAGAAAAAAGGTGGCACAAAAACAGCAAAAATAATTATCAGATTAATTTATTTACAGTCAAAAAGCAGGTTACAGGTGATTACAGGTCGTTTAATGTCCTTTGTGGCTCTAGAGGAGTTTTGTCTTAGAAAATTACATAGCGTCACGTGAGTAATCTGCATTATCAGCATTTTTGGAGCTTGACTTTTAAGAGAGACTCAGTCAGGATATCTCAACCTCTTCTGCTTTATTTTGACCATTTTGTCTTTCATGTTTCTCTGGGAACTTTATGGAAGTGTAATACGCCCTGACATTTAAATTTAGCGTTATAGTGTGTTTTAGTGTATTTTCAGTATTCATCTTGCTGACCTTAACACAAAAATGATGAAGTGAAACATGAACACAAAGGAGGGAAAGTCAACAGTTGCTTTGCCATGAAGAAGACAAAGAGGTTTCTGTCTGAGAGAACAAAGCAACTGTGTCATTATTTAATCTAAGAGTCCTGCCCTGACAGAGAGATATGTTTAAACTCTACCAAGATGACTGAGGAGGACCAAACCTGATTTATCAGCAAATAAATAAATGAACTAATTCAGCAAATTTGACAATTTGCTGAATTTTCAAAAGAAAAACAGAAATTCATTAAGTAAATACACAAAGTATGATCTTACAAAATGCAAATTAAGGTTGGGAATGTTTTTTTTTTTCCTCCAATATGAAACTTACAATTCAGTGAAACTGTGCCTCAGACATGAGCAATCAAACCAGAGGCTGTGATACAGATCAGCCGATCAGAAATCAATGAGGAAAATCCTGATGGAAATAAATCATGTAGTGGGAGTAAAACATGAAATAACACACACGTGTTTTATTAGATTTATAGATTTATTTCTGAAGAAGTCAGTTGTGGTCGTAAATCTAAATTTGAAAGTAATCTGTGAAACTCAAAGATCATCCGCAGTTCCTCGAAATATCTTCAGAAATTTCCCTGAGTTGAATTCTCGGGGGTTTGATGGTTGTTTTGATGTGAATTGTTGGGTGACACTGACTGACAATAATAAGAGGGACGAATGATAAGAAAGAAAGGACAGATGTCCTCGTTCCCACCTGTTATAATTTTGAAAGTGAGATTTCTAAGTGGTTGAATGATTTTAATAGTCAAGTTAGACAAAGAGAACAGTTTTACTTTCTTGAGTCATATCTTCAAAACTTACTCTACAGTTAAGTTTTGATGAGAACTCACATCAGTTAAGTTGTACTGATAAACTCGTAATCAAAACCACTCAAAAACTCCAGAAAGTCTGACCCACAAACTAAAGATGAACCTTCTGTTCTTAGTTCCTCCAAATTTGACATTTTAGAGATGACAGGGTTTTCCCCCTGAGGTGGTTTAAACGATACAGGACCTTATTTATATCTCTGTATCTAAGAGAACTACATCTCTTTTGTGTTGTCATAATTTCTTTTTCTAAATATATAATTATTTGCGTACATTTACAACTCGACACTGCAGAGAAAGAGTAGAAAGCATCAGCTCATCAGGATCGAGAGTCATATTCAGCATATTACTGTAAACATGTAGCAAAATTATTTTGGGTTAAAAAACTAATTATATACTATATGAGTATATATCCCTCAGAATTCACAGCTGAAGGGTCTATGAAAAGAGAAAAAAGGAGACAGAGAAAAAAATAAAACAACAGCAAAACCAAAAAGAGAAACAGTTTGTGAGTTTGTATATTTAGATAATTGATTAATCGTTAAGTGGCAAAAAAGACAAACATTTGATGGTTCCAGGTTCTTAAATGTGAGAATTTGCTGCTTGTCTTGGTCTTACCTGACTGTAAATGTAATGTTTGGTGATATTTTTAACATATTTTGATGACGCTGGGTGACGCTGTAGGATACTGCGATCGTCATTTGTTGTTGTTTTCTGATGTTTTATTGAACAAATGATTAATCAGTAACTTGAGAAAATAATGATTTGTTGCAGCTCTATTGTGAATTTAATTTCTTCATCGTGGGTTAATCACATTGATTGATTAATTCTGTCTTTCCAACAGGGATCTGAAGGAGAGCAAGGAGACGCTGGAGTACCAGGAAAACCAGGACCAAAGGGCCTGCAGGGCCCTAAAGTGTGTACACACAACACCTGCAGATCAGTCAGCAACATGTAGACTGATACTCATCTATTACACATATCTGACATCATCAGAGGCTTCTCTGCCCACAAACAATATATTAAATATAATCTGACATTATTAACACAACCTGAAATGAAACTGGAATAACATGGAATTTAAAATCCAATGTAAAATCTAAAGTCAGTATAAAAATAGAGAAAAAGTAGATAAGAGTGGAACATCACAATGACACATTTAAGTACATGAAGTTAGAGAGAAGTGTGACACAGACCTGACTCACTTTTATAGTCACACACAGTAATGTTTCGGGTCTTTTTGTAATGAGATAACATTGAAACTTTTTCTTTCTTGTTTATGTGCAAGTTACTGTGACGTGTTTTATTTTGTAATCACTTTTTCAGCCCTGAAAAGCTCAAAAATGCATTAATTAAATGTTTTTTAATTGGGTTTTCAAACATTTAGAGGACTGGCCAACACATAAAGGCACACACTCACACAAGGCAAAACAAACACACACAAAAATAAAAATTTAAATAAAATAATAATAAAAGTAAAAATGTATTAATTAATTCAATCAAATGTATAAATTTTAATCTGCAATGATTCTACAAAGTTGTGGTTATCAGTTACAGGCATTAAGTTATATTTCTTGTCATGTAGACATCATTATAGTATCATTATATGTATTTAAATTTAAAGTGACGCTGCATCATTAGGTTGCATTTTTAGCTAATGTTTTGAGTGATGTCATGTTGTTTGTTTTACCTCCAGGGGGCCAAAGGTGAGACGGGACCTGATGGTGAGAAGGTGAGTTACTCAACATCACTATGAAACACATCTAAACACGAGTAAACATGGAGGCAAAAACAAGGAAGAGTCAAGTTTAAAAACCAGGATTCAGGAATGTTTCTTTGCCTTTTCAGCCACATGTAATCCTGATGTGTGTTTCAAACAAACACATGCACCTGTGCGTGTTTGGAACAACAAATATAAATCAGGGGAAGGCAGAAAGTGTTTCATTAGAAACCCACAAATCTCCCTGCAGCCTTTTAATGGCTTCATCATTTCATTTGTGTTCATTTCCTTTTGATTTATCTAAAAGCTGAACTAACTAAGAGGGGAGAAAAGGGAATTTGGATCTTCTGTTCTGGTTGTGTATTAAAATAATGAATGTCATCTTCAAAACAAACAGCATGAAACTGTTTCGTGACCTATAAATAAAACAGAGACAGGAGTTCCCCTCCATCTACCGACTTCTTCTTTTGTAGCTGGTCTTTCCTGTTGTCAGTTGTTTACTATAAGACAGAGCTGAACCTGTGAAGCTGTGTAACTCGAAGAATCACCGCTGACAGGAACAGCTTCCGCTTTCATCACATTGTACATTGTTTTCCTCCTGCAGGGTGCAGCAGGGAAGAAAGGCATTAAAGGGGAGAGAGGACAGAAGGTAAAATATATCTATTTACAGTCACATGATGAAACGGGACTTTCCATTACGCTTCCTCTTTCCACAGCTGCTTGATTTTACTAACAGATTAGTTTGTTCCTCCTTCTTACCTTTCAGGGAAGCAAAGGCGACCGTGGGGACAAAGGACAGGTGATTTATTTATTTCAATAATTTACCATCACATCATGGAAACACACACACACACACACACACCTGAATTTATCAAACTGCTAAAGTAAAAAAATTGGACTTAAGTGAAACCTAAAAGTCAAAATCTTTCACTTTTTACTCACAAACTTTGGAAAAATCCCCGTTATTTGTATTTGAATAACATACAACCGAGTAAACTCTGAAGACGAAGCGGAGAACTTTTTTACTTTCATATTGACTCTTTAAAACATTCTTAAGTATAATTCTTAGAAGAAAATGATCCATGATACAAAGGTCAAAAAATATATACAATTACGAATTTCTATTGTTATAATAACAAAGTCATTTTTTAAACTGATAGCGGGAAAATATGGTATTAAAGGACAGGTTCACAATTTTTCAAATGTGCCTTAAAACAGCAGTCAGGTGTCCATATGAACAGTGAAAGAGGTTTTCCTCGCTGTAATCATTCCTCCTGTTCATACTGGATATTAAAAGATCCCTGCTTAAAATATTAAATTTGGGCAACAGTGACCATATCATCACAAAAGTCTCTCCGTTTACCGGCAGCGTGGACCGAAAGGTGCGGTCGGTCGTAATGGCGTCCCCGGCCCTGTGGGTCCGCCTGGTGTCCCAGGAACCAGAGGAGAGCGAGGCCCAATCGGAGACCCGGGAGTCAAAGGCCGAGCAGGACCCAAAGGAGTGCAAGGTCCCTCTGTGAGTAACAGTCAGGTCGTCTGCACGAGTGTGACCTTAAAAACCAGACAACCAAAAAATGTCATTATGTAAAAACTGCTTTCAAAGAAACAGCCGTTATACGTATAAAATGAACAAGATTCTCTCAAAAAGATAATGACACACCGATTCTGTCCTGTCCATCCACCCAAAACATGACAATTTCATTCCTCAGCTTTCCCCAAAAATTACCTTTGATTCGAAGTGTTATTGTCAAAGTATAAAAAGAAGAGAGTAGAAGAACCCTAAAAGGCCAAAAAAGACCATAAAGGTAGTTTTTATCCTGAGTAATTTATTGTACTTTTTATCACAGTGTTTATGAGATGTATGATGCGTAGTACTGTTTAATTATGATACTGTACAACAGCAGCATTGTGTGTCCAAGGTAAATTTTCCTCTGGGACAATAAAGTCTTATCTTAAAAATGTTTTCAAAGAAATTCTTCCTGTTCACTGTCGCTTTACAGAAACTTTATGAGTGACTTAGGACTTTTTTATTTACTGTTTGTGAGTGACGTAAATGGTAAATGGTGCAATTGAAATTAAGATTTTATACCGACTAAGTCTTTTCTTGGGTTCTCCAACAGTATATTTTAGTGTCTATTTAAGCCGTCATATAGCTCTTAACAGTTATAAAGTAATGCATATTCATTCAAGATGATGCAGTGAGGTTAAAATGACTCACTGAAGTACATTTGCTCAGCTGGGATGGAAATAACTTAAGTACATAAAACAAGAAAAAATTGTTGGATGACTTTGTTTTAAACCTGATTTTAAGACTCATTAGAGAATTAAACGGTGTGTTTTGTAGCAGTGATGGAGGGAAGATAAACAGAGTGTTTTCTGTCCTGCAGGGTCCTGGTCTGACTGATGAGCAGGTCCTGCAGCTCTGCAGAGGCGTGGTCACGGCCCAGATCTCCCAGTACGCCTCCTCCATCCGGGCCAAGTGCTCCCAGGGCTGCCCCATCAACAACCGGACGCTCATCGGGCCCCCAGGAGGTCAAGGGCCACCGGGACAAGCTGGCAAACCTGTAAATCTTAGTCCTACTGTATCTCACAGCTACTATGGTGAAAAATATTGCTTTTTAAACTCCCCAGATCTCCTGGAAAAACTTGTGGATAATGGTCTTCTGTGTTGTGATTTTTTAAACGCCAATGCTGACCTTGGAAGTGCGAATAATTAGAAATGATCTTTTTCAGTTTTTAACAATTTTTTACTGAAAAAAATATTTTAAAAGGAGATTGCTTTAACCTGATTTTCACCTGGGGTTCATGTCTCCACATGTCCAACATTTATTTTTTCCTGTTGTAAAATGTTTCTATAGTTTACAGCAAACAAGGTGCAGATGATGAGCTCAGAAAGTCTGCTTAGACGATTAGAGAAAGTGAGGTGAAATACAATCAAAATTAACAAAAAAGGGTCTGTTTATAGTTATTACACATTTTAGTGATGTAAACATGCACATATGTAAAAAAGAGCAGTGTTAAATTATTTAATCTCAGCTGTCTATAAAAATCTGAAAGCATATTGTAACAGAGTCAATAAACAAATTTCTGCTTTTTGAAAAATACAGAAAAACATTTTACATACTGTATTTCTCTTTAATTACACAGATTTGATAGAGATGTTAAATAATCATCTTGTAGTGTATTTAATAGAGCAGGAGCATGAGAATCCTGATACGATTTTATCATAAGTTACTCTGTGATTCCCTGCTCTACTTGTTAAAACAGACTGAATTCAGGACTAATTCAACATCATTTCTGCCTCCATCTATCAGGGTAAAGCAGGAAAAGCCGGAGCGAAGGGAGCCAGAGGTGTTCAGGGCGACAGAGGACTGGAGGGAGACAAAGGAGCGCAGGGTGACAGAGGTAAGATCAGTTGTTTTTTTTACTTTATTGTTTTTATATGCAAAATAAAAACAAGCACATGAATTTAGGGAAAACATCCCTAAACTTTCCCATTCACTTGAATGTGAATGAATGAATGAAAGTATGTCCAAACTTTTGACTGGTACTGTATATGTCTCACAGATCATTGTCTTTGTCAATTTCCATTTATTCTGCAGTGTTGCTTTCTTCCTTTGGGATAATGTCCATCTCTCCCACTTTTTCCTCCATTTGGGTTTCTTCCAGTCTCACAGTGTGGTTCAGTCTTTCCATCAAATAGATTTCCTCGACTATCTGTGTCCACTGATCCAGAGTTGGCACGTCACCTTCTCCCCATTTCTGTGTTATAATCTTTTTACAAGCCACTATTAATATTTTAACCAGATCTTCATCCTCTCGCTATATAGGACCAAATTACTCAATTACATCCCTCAAATGACTGTAACAGAATTCTCACCTCCTTTCACTTCATATGGGCTTTTTCACCTTGAATCTTTCACTATGATCTGCTTGAGTTTAATAGTTTTATTTGGATCTTGGACTGATATTTGTTAACATATGTGTAGATTCCCTCCAGGAATGTTTTAACATGTATATAAAATATTCTACTTTGAATAATAATTTGTGTCTGACGTGGTTTTTCCACAAAAAACGTTTAATTATATTGTTAAAATCCTTAAAATGGTATCTACTCTTTCTCCCTCATTAAAAAATCCAAAACCTATGAATATGAAAATGTTTTTCATTACAAAAGCAACAACTGCTGGACACCAGATGTCTCACTCTAAAGTCCATTCTCAGTGTTTGTGCAGTTGAATATTGGACCACGATTGGCTCCAAACTAGTTGTGATGTCACAAATCCTGCTCATAGGTACATTTGTTAAACTGAGTTTTAAGGTGAACTCAGAGAAACTTTCCCTGACCGTTATCTGGAAAAGATGAATGGAGTTTTGTTTTACAGCTTTTCCCAGAAGCTCTTTGTGTTTTTCTTGACAGGTAAAAAGGGACCTAAAGGTGTTGCAGGTGATCCAGGTACAGGCCTACCAGGACTTGACGGACCACAAGGCCTCAGAGGTACGACACCGCTCATCTCCACACCATCATTTATACACCGATCACTAAACAGCAGCTGGAGGCACGATCTGTATCATAATGATTCATCACTGCTTAATGGGTGCTGCTGGTTGCTGCTGGTTTCTTAAAAAATAATAACCATTGAAGGAAGCCCTGTTGCTATGTTTTTGTGTATTTTTTGGGCTGAGAACATTGGTGAGGGACTACAGATCTTTTTTGGAGGATGAGAAGTGTCTTGTTTTATCTATCTACAAACAAAACAACAATAAGAATAGTCTATAAAATAAAACTATCCTGCTGATAGAATATTAGTGCTTTACAGTAGTTGGCATTTCTATCAGTTTTTCCCCACAAACTTTTACATCATTTACAGTTGTTTTTTTGTTTTTTTTACGATTGGTTACACGGTTCAATACTGTAAAACTCTTCACACAGTCCACTTTACCAACACACTGCTGAACAGTGTGTTGGTAAATAAGTGACCAGTAAATAAGTGACCAGACTTTCCACTAGTTACTCTACAGGTTTATACATGTTATAATTTCCTCTTCCAGGTTTGCCAGGGCACCCAGCAGAACCCAAAAACGGTATGGAGGGACCCCAAGGCCCCCGTGGCTTCCCTGGTCCAGTGGGTACACCTGGCATGGTCGGGGTCGCTGGCGTGCCGGGATTTTGCGAGGCACGGGACTGCAGCATTCATGCACCGGTGATGCGCAAAGAGCAGGGCCTGGTGAAAGGACCCACCAGTTCCAAAATCTGAACCTCAACATGAGTGGCGAGGACCTTTGTGAGATTAGAGGGTCTGAGATTCATTTGGTGGCAACTTCAAGTTTTATCTCATTAATATTCCAGCTGACATGGGAGCTGGATTAGATTTATGACAATGGTTTGTTTAAAAAACAGTGACTGATTCTATCATAACATTGACTGTTGTTGAAAATGTCAGTGGGCCAAGTATAGTACCGTGGGGCACTCCGCTGAAAAATATTGAGCTCTGTGCAGGAATGAAACTAGCAAAGACTTTTCCATCTGAGCCAGACAAGCCTTCAAGTGAACTTTTGACATTTTAAAGGTTTTGTACTTCATAAAAGGTCCAAACTCTGTTACAGTTTTTACCAGAAACAATTGAGTCTGATGTGTTGTTATTTGATAAAAACACTAAATGATTCCCCACTGAATCCTTCATTTTGATTTAGTCTTTGTTTTCTCTGGTACCCCAAAGTGACTATAAAACATGAACAAAAATAAATAATGCTGTGTAAATATTTTGTAAAGTATCTCAAATACATGTACTGTGCTCTGAAATGTTTCAGATAAACTGTCTGTTTTTTAATCTGAGTCCTTCAGTCCTTCAGTTTGAATGTGAACCCCACATTCCACATTATTGTGAATTTTATTTATCTTGCGCATTTTCCTGAGATCAGTTAAGAGCTATAGTTGAAAACACACATTTACTATATTTTTAAATGTTTAAATGTTACAATCTGAATATGACATCTGACCTGCAGAAGATAGGAAATGTTGACCAAAGATAGAATTAAGCCCAAATGACACAAAGGGTGTACTTACTGTTAAATTATCTTTAATCTTAAATTGACACATCAATAGTAACAGAAAATGTTATGCTTAAGAATAATTTAATGTCTTCAGTGTACATTTATGAAAACATATTGACAGTCACAAATAAACATTTGAATAGTAATGAATAGATATATCAGAATCTCCATCCTTTCAATTAATTATGAGACAGATTACAGAAAAGCCTAAAAAAATGTTTTTATTGCTTCACAGACGACACGAGAGCAGCAACAAACAAAAGATTGCATATATATTTTGGTCTCTACTGGATGAGAAGAAACATCACAGTGCAATATATTGTCTCAGGATTTGACAATGAATACATGAATGACAGCAAGATACAGTACAGGGATTTTAAAAAAAAATCAAGTGGGATAAAAATGGTTCAGGAGTTCATTTTTTCCAGCCATATTTTTCAACAAATATTTGTCCAGTAGCTGAGATTTTGGACTGAGAACTCACATTGGCATGTACCATGTTAAGGGGCTAAAACTGGCTACAGCCAACAAAGAAAATCTATTTTCAAATATAAAAAGGCACATTTCAGTAAAACTGAGACACAATCACAGCACCATTATGATTCAAGTAGTTTTTATGATAATGCAGCACACATGTGTTCTTACTTGGCTCATTTTGAGAAAATGTCCCTTCAGTGGTAAAGTCAGTCACTGGGATTTTTATTGGAGCTTTACTATTATTATGGCCTGTCTCTGTTAATGCAGTCAATGCTGGTGAGAAAAAGGCCAAAATGCCCGATTTTTTTAAAGGTCGTGAAAGCAGGAAAGAGCATCATTAAAGCTCAAATTCATTTTGATCATGATCCTGAAACTGATTGATTTGTTTGACAGATTTAAGAAACAAGATGACAACTGAATTATAACGATTAAAAAAAGACAGATATTTCCAATTATCACCAGTTGAGAAGCCTACAATACAGAAATTTGTCAAACTAGGGCTAAACGTGTTAATATTAAGGTTAAACTGAATAATGAGTGCGCTGATTGCTTGGCTAAATGTTGCAGCTATTCTGTTTAACTAGATGATTTTCAGACCGTTTTTTTAAAACAAACTATTTTAACTGGTTGAAAGAGAAAATAAAAAGCTTGAGATCAACTGTGTCAGAAATAAAATTGTGAGGTATAAAATAGTGTTTTAGCTTTATATACAGTTCAACTTTAAGAAGAAAATAGCTTATATGAATTTTGGGCCTATTGAAAGTGCATAGTCAG
Organism: Scomberomorus guttatus; assembly: GCA_038419695.1. NCBI lineage: Eukaryota > Metazoa > Chordata > Actinopteri > Scombriformes > Scombridae > Scomberomorus > Scomberomorus guttatus. Next base: position 32,386,003 of record CM076448.1, read on the forward strand.
TGTTTTAGATGTAGTAGAGCAAATGCATACATTTACATGTAATTTATTTAATATAATGTATACATCTGCTCCGAACCAAACATTTTTTAATACTTTGATTTATTATTTTACAAATGTTACTTGGTAAGATTGGTAAAATAACTCTCCTAGTTGGAAGGTAACTTGAGAATACTGAGCTGTTATGAAATCACTTTGTGTCAAAATCAAACCGTATAGTGGTCGATTAAAAAAAAAAAAAAAAGAAGTGTGCGACCTGCGGGAAAAACACCGGTAGTTTGAGTGGATTTTTTAAAGTCAGAGCAACTTTGACCACTATGGGTACTTTCCATTCAGCTAACTCTGCTTCCTATCGTGTTCGCTCTTCCGTCCTCCAGCCCATGACCCGAAAACTGATCGAGGTTCGTCATCATTGAGGATGTTTCAATCCCTTAAATGTGTCTCAAAGGAAACGAGGAGCGAGGAAACAGCTGTATCCTACGTTTTTTACCGAATGGCAACAGCAATTCAACATGAATCTGTTTATGGATTGATCAGCTGATCTGATGGGACAGTAAAAGTTTTAAATACAGCTTTGCTGTAATAATATTGCATGATTGTAATACTGTAGATTAGAAAAACTACCTGTGAAAACAGGAATAGCAGCATGAACGGCGGCTCTAACATTATTAATGTGTATTCGTGAAGTTAAAAAAAAGCTCTGCTTTGTTCTTTCATTATAAACAGATTTTAATTGTCTTTAATGTTATTTTTTAATGTCCTGATACTGATCTGCGATTCCATCAATATTAAAATAGCCATCGGGGGTCAATGTGTTTTTCTTTAACACCGATTCTTTCTTTAAAAGCTTATTTATTTCTTCACATTATCGGACAGTTGAGATGCTGTGCGTCACGAATAATATGATGCAGGAATGAGCGAGTACGTGTCCTTTGGTAAATAAAATTCCTCCATCCTCTCTTCTTCTTGCTTAATGTAAAGTACCTGAAGAGCCATCAGCCCCAAATTATGGTGAATTATTCAGGGTTGTCAGTCAGTAATTTATTACCTACGACAATAACATTCAGCCATCGATGTTCATTCATTGGTCATCACTTACAAGCGAAAGGGCCACCTGAGAAATAAGGCTGCAGTCAACATTAATTTTCATTATCAATTAATCAGCCGATTTTTTCTCAATTAATGAATTAAACTGTCAGAAAATAGTTTAAAAATGCCCATCACAATTTCCCAAAGCTCAAGTTGTTTTGTCAGACAAAGAGCTTAAAAATCAGAAGATCAGTGAATATTCACACTGCAGAAGGTAAAAGAATTTTTGGCACTTTTGTTTTTTTTAAAGAAATGGCTTTAAAAGATTAACCGTTTTTAAAAAATAGCTGTTATATAATTATCTGTTGACTAATTGTTTCAGCTTTAGGTTAAAGGGAACGGGGTTAAGCTCAGGTAATGTCAGTTGGGGAAAAACTGGTTTTAAAATAGATGTGTTCTCTGTAGTTTAATAGTGTCATTAAAGAAATAATGACAGCAGGGTTTCCAGCTGCGATAGACATGAACTGAAGCTCAGCAGCACAGAAACAGTCTCTAATACTACTTGGTCTCGGCTACAGTTTCTCCATTTGGCTTTTGAGCAATTTGTTCCATCAGTTATATTAAAACTGAATTAAGGCCTCTATTATGCAACTGTCGAGTTCTTGAAGAGATGAAGTTTACAAACGATGTCAGATTCATAAAAATACAGACCTCTTCATGTTGTGCTTTTACTGGCATTAAACTGGCATTTATCTGCTCTCAGCTCTCCCACATCTGATGCTCTTTCCTGCTCCGACACTCTTGGACCTCCTTCAAGTACAGTGGACTTAAACTTTAACATGAGTGATGCTGGATTTTTGAGGCCAATATTGGTGATATAATAATGATATATCCCCCTAATTATGTTTTTATTCTACATAAACACATTTTTAACATTCCTTAAGTTTGTTTTTTAAGGAATTGTGACCAATATTTGTACTGATTGGGACATTTTACAGTGCAAAACTAATGTTCAGTGCTTTAAAGGTCACAGAGATCACTGGCTTCTAAACATAACATTGGCAAGTATCTGACACAAAGGCATTCAGTGTCTGTCAGCTTTCAAGTTTCTATGGCGTTAAAAATCCCTTTTTGTAATTGCTACCCTCTACCCTGTGACACAAAAAATTCCTTCTTCTTCTTGATACCTTTTGTAACTGACTATATAGTTTGATCAAACAAAAGGTGTTAAAGTGGTAGCAGTGTTTACATTCTAGGGTCCAGTTAATACAGTTAAAATACATTTTCTTTAAATCTGAGCTATACAGTCCAAATGTTAGCTGGTCAGTTAGCTGAACATTTGGTCACATTGAGTTGATCTTAGGTAAACATGGTGTCACTTGATCTCTATATGGCAGTTTTGTTCTATGAACTCTGAGGGCTGTATTTATTAAGCATTTAAGTGTGCTACAGTACAAACTCAAACATTCAGTGTGTTAAAAATGGACTTGTAAGTGTATTTGAATAAATATATTTGTATTTTAAGTGGGTTGAGCAATAAGTAGCGAGCCCAACAAGAAAAATGTTACAGGATGACATTTAAATTATTATTTTGTCATTGCCTAGTATAAACCTGAATATCATATCATTTCAAATTTATATTATGACCACCAGTTTCAACTTTGTTTCTGAGAAATCAGGTTTTGTCCGTGATTTTGGTGGATGGCTAAGAATACTACAATACCCAGAAGCCTCGGCCACCGTTGCTACAGAGAGAAGAAGCCATGGGTGCGAATCAGAGTGTCATAAATTCAAAACGCTTCATCGCTGAAGTTGTAAACAAAATGCAGCACCATAGTTGCTAAATTCACTCAAAAGTGAGCCGGAAATTAAAAGTGAACCGATTCACTCTTTAGATTCTAAAATCTGTTTTCTTTAGAAAAACAGAACGTCTTTAGATATAATGAGAATCTTTAGATTCTGCTCACAGTTAGAGGTGCACATGACCAAATCTCAAGCTTGGTGATTGGCTGTTTCTTGCTTAAATGCGTCTTGGGAGTCGTAGTTAACTTCTACCCACAAAATCTTTATATCCACACTCTTGTAGCTTCGACTTTTTACTAAAGAACCAGATATTTTTTTATCGCAGTTCTGTTGAGAACTGACAATAACGTAACGTTGTCAGTGGGAAAAATAAATGGGATTTTTACTCGAGATTAGTCGTCCCACTTCAACTCTATAGTGATCGTCTAACTTTGCAGAAGTCGTCTAAATTAACTAAAGTGTAAAACGCTTTCTTAGTAAATATAGCCCTGAGAGATGCACAAGTGACATGATATCAAAGGCACTAATGAGGCGAAAAAACGTTTGCATAATTGATATCTTCCTTTTGCATAAAAATGAATGTTTTTTTGCTGTTGAGTGTTGGAAATACACGTGAAATGAAATGAAATGATGTGTTGGTCTTGTCATTTCATGCAATTTAACAATAAGAGACAAAAACTGACATTCATGATGTAAGTATTTGCAGGTCATTAGCAGTGCATTCAAGCTTTGATAAATAAAATAGCTTTATGCTATGCACATATAGAGATAAATAAGCATATTTTATAAATAACACTGCATGGAAAGTCACTGAATTTCTAACATATGAATATATATTCCTACTGCTGTCACCTGTCTGCCATATAAACTTGCTAATAAAGTGCGAAAGACAGGAAGCAAGAGCAGAGTACCATGAATAGTATTTAGGCATAAGCTGGTCTCTCTGAAGCTTTAATCACTTGTTATGTTTCATCCACCTTAGCAGATCTTCTCTCACTTCTTCATGAAGTATCCAGCGATCACCAGCGCCAGCAGCAAACCAACCAATCCTGCAGTGGACAGAAAAGATAAGAGGTCAGACTTTCCCATACATATTCAGCCTCAGCTAATCTCATAACATTTATAATATTATAATATAACATTTTACTATGAAAAAGTCATCAAGTGAAGCTTTAAAGGTAAATTCCCTGATCTTGTTGTAGCAACCAAATTTGCTCCCTTATGTTTTAAACACAACACAGTTAACATTACTTTTTGCACTCAAAAATAATGTCAACATGTTTTTTAAAATGTTCTGTTAAAAACCTCTTTCACTGTTCATAAGGACACCTGACTGCTGGTTTAGGACACACTTTAAGACAGGAAATTGTGAATCTATCCTTTGAAAGGAAGAAAATTATGAGAAATTCTCCTTTTTGTCTCAGTTGGCTGTGGGTCGTGTCAGTGTCTGTCTTTGATTGACAGCAGCTGGCAGGCAACCAGTGTTGTACCGTATGAACGGAGACAAAGAAAACAAACTGCTGTAGCTACAAGTCATTGACAGACAGTGTGTCACTAACAGGGATTTTGAAGAGCAACGACCAAACCAGCAACTAACGGGTCCAAAGTGACATTTGCAGCTATGATTACATGCTGTTTAATGTGCTGCAGCTGAGCAGCTAATTAGCTATCTAGCCTGCTAACTGACGTTAGCAGTGCAGCTTTCCCCGGTGAATGTTTGTTCGGCAGCTCTTTTAACAAGCTAAGGTGCAGGACGTGTTCGTGTTTGTAAATTAGATAGAAGGAGAGTTTAGCAGGAAAGCTAATGTGGGTTGTTGAGTCTGTGGCTCTTGTGTTGTGTAGCAGGACGCTGTCAGGCTCAGTGTGACCGTCTGCTCTGACTATGATAGAACGACACGTTATCGCTTCATGAAAAGATTAGAATGGCTGTACAGAAATAAGTTCTCCAGCTACATAGCAGTGGTGGAAGAAGTATACAGATCTTTTACATAAGTAAACGTACCAATACAGTAATGTAAGAATATTCCATTACAAGTAAAAGCCCTGCATGAAAAATCCTACTACAGTATAGACATCTGAAATGTGACCCCGACTACACACTGCTTTTTGTAAGACGTCAAAAGCCAAAAAGGTTGGAAACCACTGGTTTCATCTTTAACAATGTGTTGTATTTTAAAAGCTTGTTATATTATCCATTGTGTCAAATCTTCATCTGAAAAGTAACTAAAGCTGTCAAATAAATGTAGTGGAGTAGAAAGTACAATATTTCCCTCTGAAATGTAGTGGAGTGGAAGTATAAAGTAGCATCACATGGAAATACTCAAGTAAAGTACAAGTACCTCAAAATTGTACTTAAATACAGTACTTGAGTAAATGTACTTAATTACTTTCTACAACTGCTTTCTAAGTCCATATTTAAAATGTAAAATGTAATTTAAACACGCTGTTAGAAATCAACCTGTTGGTTTACGTATATAAAACAGAGCCCACCCTGACTTCCAGCATGGTTTGACACAGAAGCAGAACATGGCTGGCCGTAGAAATGGATCCTTCTCTCCTGAGTCACACCCATCTCCTGTAAATAGATGAGTTTAAATTAGAGCTGAACATAAGAGTTTCTGCAAATTATGTTTTTATTGCTTTTATTTAAGAGTGTCAGGATTCATTTGGCCAAATACAATGAGATCACACTTTGGTAATCACAGTAAAAGTGCCTGGATTAGATTATTTTATTTTTCTGTTTGTGAATTTTTAACCAATACAAACCAGTATCATCATAATACTGTACCATGGCATCATCCCCACTTATCAGGCTCCACTAGTCTTACAGAACTTTTCACACCTTTCTCTGACCTATTTTAAGTCTAAAAATCTAAAAACGGAGTTGGAAAATTGGAAATACTGGTAATGTGAAGTTACAAATACAAAGTTAACTTAAATATCAAAAAGTTATTGACATACATTGGTGCACACGATGACAACATTTACGTCAACACACGAGTCCAGCATCATCTGTCCTCCTTCAATCTCCTTGCAGGGAAGAATGTAGTCTTTGGTTAAACTCTTGTAGTGGGCGAATGTCTGCAAGAAGGAAGCAAACAAAAGTCACTTTGTGAACAGTAAATGAGACGTTAAAGTTACCCAGGGTACCAACTTAAACTAAGAAGCGAAAAACAAATCTCACAGATTTTCACACTGCGAGATGCCACATGGCTACTGAGTTCATTCATTGTGGGAGAAGAAACAAAGATTTTGATGGATAAATTTTGTTTACACTCATCCAAATCACAGCCGGTTTAACACAAGTGACCCGAATGGACTCAGCTCTTACACCCAAACCCAGAACATCCAGTTCAGGTTGCAGCCGGCCTGCAGTGAGGATGACGCCAATTTCTGTAATGCTGGCAGATATAGAATTTTAGGGCTATAACAGAAAACAACTATGTGTAGAATTTTTGACATAATAGCACCTTTTTGTTTGATGAAAACACAATTCCAGTGAAAAATGATGCAACTGATTCAGAAAGCCGCTGCTCGAGTCCTCACTAAGACTAAGAAAGTGGATCATATCACTCCAGTTCTCACTGGCTTCCTGTCTGTCAAAGAACTGATTTTAAAATACTGCTGTTGGTTTATAAAGCACTGAATGGTTTAGGGCCAAAATACATTTCTGATCTGCTGCTACGTTATGAAGCATCCAGACCTCTCAGGTGGTCTGGGACAGGTCTGCTTTCTGTCGCCAGAGTCAAAACTAAACCAGGAGAAGCAGCGTTCAGTGTTTATGCTCCTCATATCTGGAATAAACTCCCAGAAAACTGCAGGTCTGCTGCAACTCTCAGTTCTTTTAATCACAGCTGAAGACTTTTCTGTTTGCCGCTGCCTTTTTTCAAATTTGAGGCTTTTGATTAATATCTTACACTGTAACTTCTATTCTCCTGTTTTATCTGTCTTATTCTATTTTAGCTTTTTTTTTCTATTTAACTCTTTTTCATTTCTATTTTTTTATATTGCTTCATGCTGCTTTTACATTTTGTCTTTGCCTTTTATGTTTTATGTAAAGCACTTTGAATTGCCTTGGTGTTGAAATGTGCATTACAAATAAACTTGCCTTGCCTAAAAAGACTGTAACGTTGAAAGATATCTACTTGATTTGACTCATTTGGACGCTGAAGCTTCATATTAGCTTCAGATAAACTTTTGAATGTCTGTACCAAATTTAATGGCAATCCATCCGATGTTTATTGAGATATTTCAGTCTGGACCAAAGTGTCGGACCGACCCAGTGCAGTGTTATTGAGAGTTTTTTGGAAAATAAAAAGGTAGCCTGGTTCCAGGTGGGGCTTGTTATTTGTTGTTTTTTAACTGTTCATGTGCTCTTTGGGCTTGTTTGTGTCTGACTGAATAACAGTTATATAACAAAAACATTACAGATGCAATAAACTGTCATTTGTCACATTTTACTGATATTTGGAACACAGCTCTGTGTATGAATACTGCATGCAGGGTGATTTCTACCTTATTATTGATACTCCAGGTGTTTTCACAGCGTTGGTCGAACTTGATCGTTGGTCCACCACAGCAGGAATATGAAGAGTTCTCCTCCATCACTTCTGAGGTGCCACCCACCAACCCCATAGCAGCTGATAAATACAAAGAAGTACATTAGGCTTGTGAATGTTAAACCCCTTCAGCTTCTCCCAGCCGGTTTGCCTTTTTTCAGCCCCACTTTTTAAATTAAATTGAAATTCCTGAGGCTCAGCTTTTCTCTTATAATGATAATAATAATAATAATAATAATAATAATAAACTTTATTTCTGTAGCTCGTTCGAAGTGGTCAAACATCTAAATATATAAAACTAAATATATATTTATATATTTATATATTTAAATACAAAAAGAACAGCATAAAAACCTTTGAGTAAACATTATAAAAATATGATATAAATGTCAGTGTGTACAGGTGGGTTTGTAAAGCTTTTTAAACTAAGGGCTGACTCAGCTGATCTGGTACTGAGGGGAGTTTGTTCCACAGTGTTGGAGCTAAAACAGTATGTTGGACACCTGGTTCTCTGAACTGAATAAGCTTTAATACTAATCAACAGAATCTTAAACTGAATTCTGTAACGGATTGGGGAACCAGTGTAGCAGGTTATTTTTATCCTGATGTTTATGAATCCATTAATGATAAACTTAGACATCGCGACACTTACGTCATTGTGGGGATTTCCCAATAAACCTGCTTCTTCCTTGTAACTGGAAACTTCCCTTTGAAAAGGGAAAGCACAGGGAAATCCCACACACAGCCTGCTCTCACTTTAGATTATTATGTCCGAATAACATATTATTACAGAGTTAAATTGTTAACATTAGCTTGGGATGACATTTACATGATGACATGACGATAAAGCGTTTTTATAATATTAACCAAAGTAAAGGTTAGTAGCGGTCACAAACCATAAACATCCGCTGCCACTTTGCTAGCTACTGCTAGCTATTCTGTAGCTACAGCAGCAGGGGCTAAAGCCGGCATACGATCATTTTACCATACATGCAAGTAGTTAATAAAGTGCCGAATATGTGCTGTTTGATGTGTGTGTGTGTGTGCGTGTGTGTGTGTGTGTGTGTGTGTGTGTGTGTGTAATCAGAAGGAAGGGAACTTTGAATTGCTATATTTACAGCGCGGTTTGGTGTTGGTGGTGTGAAGCACGTGCGTTGGGTTGGTTTACGTCATCACAAAGGTTTAACGTACCAAACACAAAAATCGATCACAGCTTTGTAATAAGACGCATGACATACTCACCTAAGATGAAAAGCGAGGAAAAGTTTGTTTTCATCCCTAATTTCAGAACACGGTGAACGCTCCGTAGATTATGGTGTTATGAGCAGTTATGACACTGCACCGCCCTCCCGAGGCAGCAGACAAGCGTTCTTCCGCTTTCGGTAGTGAAACTAGCTCCTATATAAGGAGCTAGTTTCACTGAAGAGTACTGAGTTCCCGTCAGAGGATTCTGTCTGTGTCTCTTTCAGCTCATCAACCTTCTTCTTCAGCTCCTGTAGCTGTTTAAATCATCATCATGTCTCCAGATTTTCTGACATTTGCTGTGCTGCTGTCACACTGTAAGTACTTTTTAATTTACATTTTTAAACGTGAGACATGCATTTTATATATATATATATAGATATATAGATATATAGATATTGATATAGTGATTATTGATTATTGATATAGTTATTGTGGGGCCTACATGATATTTGTGTAAACAAACCAAAGCTGACTGCATTTTTATGTGAGTTCTATTGTTGTTATAATGCAAAGTGAAACTAACCTTGATCAAATGAAACTGAATCTAGGCTGAAGCATCTTGTACTGAGGGTTTACACGTATTATTATAAACCTCATCTCTGCATTATTGTGTTCCTCAGGTGTGTGGCTTTCTAAGGGGATGGCTGTCAGCCGGGACATGGAGGAGGTTATATCCCTGTCAGGAGAAGACTGTATTCTGCAGTGCAATGCTAAATACAAGCCTGATGTCCAGTACAGAGCAGTGAGGTGGTACAAGGTAAAAAAAATACGCTTATTTTAAGGTGTTTTCATGAAGGCTGCAGTTCATATTAGGACATAATGTCACTGATTATATCAGATGTCTTCATGAAAAAACTGGAGAGGGAAACTGTACATGTCAACATCTGATTGGCTGGAAACTGAACACGAAGTTCTGACTTTCAGTTTGTTGTTAATGTATGATTTAAATAACTCTGATTGGTTACTAGTAGAGCCTAACTAACCTGTCAGATGCAAGTATGGCCCAACTGATTATCATTTGAAAAAGTTGCATCACACTGATATGAAGCAGGCAGCAAATAATATGTAATAATATAATATATATATATATTTTTTTAAACATTAATTTCTACATTTGATGTGTTAAACATAATATCTTAAACTGTATTTAATTATATGTATTTTAGTGCAACCAGTACTTCAACAGATGTTACTGTATAGTGATAAATGGTTGATTAATATATATAGACATATAATAACACATTAGTAGTAAAAGTAACTCCAGCAGTAAGTACTAATACTACTAGTGGTAATAATGGAAAAGTCAGTTGTGGTATAAATATACAACCTTTATTTATTTATAGCAGCCTTTAAAGTGACATTACAAAGTGTTTTTAAAAACAAAGACATTAGGGTTAAAATTAATTACTTTTGTTATCAATATTTTTCAATTATTTGATTATTTAGTCTGTAAAATGTTAGAAATTAGTGAAAAATGCCCATCACAATTTCTTTACTATGATAATCTTTCCAAAATGGTTGTTGTGTTTGACAAACAGTCCAAAAACTAAAGATATCCAATTTACAGTCAGATAAAAACAAAGAAAAGCAGCAAATCATCATATTTGAGAAGCAGGAACCAGAGAAAAAACTGATGTTGATTAATTTTCTGTGGAAAGGTTAATCAAGTAAACAAATGACTGTTTTAGCACAAAAATGCAAAAAAAAAAAAAAATCAAAACATGTAGGCAGCAGTAGTATTAATGGTAATGGTGTATTAGTAGTAGTGGTAGAAGTAGAAGTATCACAAGTAGTACTCAGTCATGTTGTAAGGATCATGTTGTTGATGTGAGGCCTGTGGTTCTGATCTGTACAGGTTGGAGAGCCTCCGTCGCCTCGTCTCAGCGGCCTTTTGACCAGAGATCTTCCCAACGGCACCACCAGATGGTACACTGGTGTGGACAGGGAGGTGGAGCTGCTGGGCGAGTCCCGCAATATCATGCTGCCCAACGTGACGTGCGGTGACAGCGGCGTGTACACGTGTCGCCTGGAAGCACCAGTGGGAGAACAGAACCAGGAGGGGCAGGTTCTCCTCACTCTGACAGGTACAGTAAAGTTTGACGCTCGGCTCGGCTCAGATGTCTCAGGGTTTGTCTCATGTGTTTGATCATCTGTCACTTGGATTCCACAAGCAGATTTTCCAAACTTTCCCAGTTCTTTGATGAGAAACAAATGAAAAGACCCCCTGAGGCATCATAGACTTTTAAATTTGAATCGGGGAACTTCCAGACTCAAGTCGGATATCATATTCTGAGCATCGACTGTAGAAGCACCTGAATCTTTGGCTTAAGGGTTGGAGCATGTGTGCAATAGGTTGAATCACCTGTCAGTCATGCAAACACATCTGCTTTTTAAACATGAATAACCTCCGAATGGAGCGTTGCTTTTTTAAAGTAACCATCAAAATATCACTTTCAAGCCAAATTAGTTACTTAGAGTCTTGTAGGAAAGCAAGACTTATAAAATGTTGATATTAAGCAGGTATAATGTCACCATGTTCTCTATCCTGACTACAGCTGAGAACTTAAACTAGACCAGAAATATGTCAAAAAATATTGAGACAATATTTTCTAGAAAGAGATTTTTGAAGTTTTCCCAGTTCCTGTGGTGGACGCAACAACTAGTGGTCATTAGAGAAACTTCACCTCCATGATTTAGCGGATTCACGTTTGATTTTTAGACACAATTAGTCTACTATTAGATAAAGCTTCAATGTCCCCGAGGGGCAGTTTGGCTTGCATCCAGCAGTCTAATGCAGAAATACAAAGAAGGCATTAAAAAACAACTATCAATACTAAAAAGTACACAGGTTAACACCAATATCACTGTTGTCATTGTCACTTTTCACCAAAACCACCATAAAAAGGCAGAAAAGAAAGAAGCTACAGTCCAGGGGACAAAGGCCAAATTACAATTTGTTTAATTTGTTTTTAAAGCTACTATTGATTCATTTTGACAGGATCCAAAAGTCCACCGAGCCCAAAGCAAGCAGTGTGTAGTTTGCCAAGTTGCCCAACAGTGGGTAAACACCTTTGATCCAAATTATGGTGACTATTGGCCATTACTGCCCTCCCTTGCTGAAAAATCACCCTTTCCTAACAAAAACATAACAGCTGTTAGTTCTCAAATTCAATTCTTAATTCAAAACATTGTACAAATTTCCTCCTGAACAACTTTTCAGGCTCACAAATCTTTTCTGGCTGTGGCTCAGAGGTAGAGCGGGTCGTCCTCTAATCGGAAGATTGGCGGTTCGATTCCCACTCCGCATGTCAAAGTGTCCTTGGGCAAGATACTGAACCCCAAATTGCTCCTGGTGGCTGTGCCATCAGTGTATGAATGTGTGTGAATGGTTAGGTTTCCTCTGATAGGCAGGTTGAGACCTTGTATGGTAGCCCCTGTACCCATTCAGTGTATGAATGTGTGTGAATGGGTGAATTGACTCGTAGTGTTAAAAGCGCTTTGAGTGGTCGGACGGCGCCATACAAGTACAGTCCATTTACCATTTATCAATCCCTGGGAAAAGCTGAAATTCAACAACATCTATCTAACCAAAACCAGTCATTGCATAAATGTGTGGTGAGAAATCATCTAGTTTAGGGAGGTTATGAGAATCAGGAGGTAAGAAAGCGCATATTATACAACACTGTAATTCACTGATTCAGTTTGTTTTACAGCTGCTGGGCTCAACCTATTTTCCCTTGTTACTCAAGATTTCTGAAGCTTTTATGAGGTTAAATGTGACTCAAGCTATGACACTGAAACCTTACATACTAAAATTACACCACACTGGATGTTCTTTCTGGTGAATTCAAGCAGAAAGTAAATGAAATGTGAAGACCGTATCATGACCTGAGCTGCTCAGTGTTTGATGCATTTCATTCAGGTTCAAACTTGAATAACTTTAATTTTTATTTTCATTTTCAGATTGTTCTGACAGATTCACAGAAGAACTGATGACCGATACTTGCTTGGTCATTTTAGCCTCAGCAGTGCTGATGGTTGCACTTGTAACTTTCCTAATAAGCTATGTAAGTAGTGGAATATGCTTACACGCGCACAAATAAATGCTCAAATCATTTTTTCCATCACAACATTCACACAGTTTAATGTAACACAGCTTCTCTAACAACCCAGCTAACATGGATTCACTTTAAGGATCTGTTTGTTTTTAATTAACTTTAATCTTTAGCCACAACACAAAACTATAATCATTGCATTGCTTAGCTCACACAAACTCACTATTTCATACACAGAAGTCCTTTTCATCCCTTAATCTGACTGCATTTTCTTGTTTCTCCACTACAGAGCAGTCTTAAGAATATTCTCAGAGACAGAAGCAAGACGCCACAAAAAGAAACTTTACTGAACGCACCGCTGAAGCCACTTGAAAAAAAGGACTTAATGTTGATCTATACTTTGGGTCCAAATTTGTCTAAAAATAACACAATTAAGCATGTATGTGTTTAAAGTTAGTTCTGGAAAATACAACAGCAAGAGGAGGAGTTCCTACAGGAGCACCTGAAGACTTCCTTTCTGATCCACATGGACTTACGTTACAGTATCTTCTACTTGTCCAGCTTGGACAACATAAGCAGGAAGAAAGTCACCTTCAAACTCGCTTACAAACATCACCTGTAGTCTTCCCTACTGCAACACCAAAGGATAATCCACTAGAGGATATGAAGAGTGACTGTACGGACCTTTAACACAGCAACCCAACCTTAAATCCTCAACAAAGGACAAGAACCAACTCTTAAACTCTTTAATCGTTAAAGTGAATGTGGACACAGAGAGGGATCTTCCTCCCAGGACGGTCATCCTGATGACATCTGGATGTTGAGCTGGACACTGCACAGTCATCATGGAGGGGCCGGCGGCATGGCCGGACTAAACTGCTAGCGGGCCCTGGGGCAGAGATGAGACACTGGGCCCCTAATAGCCTCCTGTTCTTGCCCCTCTCTTCATTATGTGAACACTTTTTCTATTGAATGTCACAGATTTGCTTTGTGATCATTTTATTAGGCAAGGCAAGTTTATTTGCAGGAATATATGACTTTGTGACCACAAGTGGCTATAGAATAACATAAAATACAACTTTAATGTCACCAGAGGGAAAAAATGACCTTTGTTTAACCAAAACAAGTGATCTATAAAACAAATGTGGAAACAAGATAACAAAATACTGTGAAACAAGATTTGTAGCTCATTTTTTAAAAACATGTTAATTGCACTCAAATAAATTTTTGGTAGCCAAAGACACCTGATTTTCCCCACAATTTAACACAAAACAAACTGAAACACCACAGAAGGTCAGACAAAGAGTGAGAAGAGGGGAGAAAACAAAACAAACAGCTGTCAAACACAATCCTGCCTGACACAAATAATCATTTTGTCAGTCGGGACAATGGTTAATTTGAAAATGCAGTTTGTATAGAAATAGAGTCCAAAATTTGACAAAAATATCTTAACTCAACTAGGTTTCTCCTGAGATTCCAACTGGAACTAACAACTGAGCAAAATCTGGAATTTGAAAAAGTTAAAAAGTGACTTTGAGTTAAGGTGATTTGGTCAAACTACTTTTTCCAGGGTCAAGAATTTACTTAATTTACACTCAAGAGTCACAAAATCTGCAAACATTATGTCAGTTACAGAACAATATAAAATGTCAGCCACTGCAATCTCCTGGTCAGTCCAGACCAACTAAGACTGTAGCAGTAACACCTCTGAATGTACTGAAGTGAGCAACAGTGCATTTTAGTGCTAATTAATTCAACTTTTTGTATGTGAGAGGAAAAATTAGTTTGTTTTTCTTTTTTTAAAAGGTAAATCATCGTTACATCATTACAGTGGCTATTGTGCTTTAGTGGGATGCTCACTTTGCCTGATTGCTGTTCCAGCCCTGCGCATGACGTCATTCAAAGCGCTCACATCACTTTATTCAGTTTAAAATAAGTTGAATTGCATTGTAGGGTTCAAATGACGGGAGGAAACTAAGGAAAAACTCCTTTCATCTGCTTATCTTGTTTTTTTTGAGGTTAGTGTGTCTAGACATGGCAGAAAGTACATCGGGAAAAACCCTTCTGCAGTATATGAACTACATCAGAGGCTAGCTGTTATTTTCAAATAAGATTTTGGAGTCTGTTAATTGTTTTTGTATTTAATTTTAATTTTGAACACAAATATGATTTTTAAGTTCTCATTTTGTTTGTTTACTGTTAGTTAGAGGATGTTCTGTTTTTAGACTTTCACAAGAACGACTATGTTCGGACTGTCAATCTGTGTCCGATTTTTTATTTTGTTGAGCTGCAGAAAATCAGATATAAACCTCATTTGTAGAAGAAGCCGCAGTAGAGATCGGGTTCCAAATTCACTTAATCATATCGCTGCACACAAACAGAGGCGAGACCGTGAGTCTGAACATCGTCTGAACAGTTTGACCCTTGTTCTTCTATCTTTCTGTATCTTCACAATTTGAAAATCTCAGACCTATATCAGATGTGGTGCTGGGAAATTCATCATTTGGACACTTGTAGCTGACATTGTGCCCTTTCAAAACAAGAAGTGAAAAAAGCACAAGTGAGACGCCTCTGCTCTGTGATATCTGCTTTGACTCACGGGGGAAAACCTGTGAGTCAGACAGTCTGAAGAGGAAGAAGAAGCTGAGGCAGAAAATCAAGTGTAGTGCACCAAAAGAAAATGGAAAAAGTAACTATGGGTTTGTGCATGTAGTGACGTGTGTTTTATGTATGATGTCAGGTTATTAGTGTGTTGACATTATGGTCACAGATGGTTTGCTGGTCTTGTTTTAGTGTTTGAGCCAATAAAATAGAGATTGTTGTGAGGAATGGATCTCCTAAGTTAGTTTTAACTGAGAAGAGTAAGTTGAAGAAGTTTGATGAAAAGCTGCTGATACAGAGCTTATCATTGGTCTGGGATAATTATCTTTAAGTAGGTCGAAGGTTGTGAGCACTAAAAGTTTTCTCTTAAAGTTTGTTGATGTATTATGTATGTAGGCTTCTGGGTTGCTGATGTTTTGTTTAGGGCTGCAACTAACAGTTAATTTCATTTTCCAGTAATCTTTCAATTATTTTCTCTACTATTCGATTAGTTGTTCTGTCTATAAAATGTCATAAAATGTTGGAAAAATGTCAATCAGTGTTTCCCAAAGCCCAAGATGACATCCTCAAATATCTTGTTTTGTCCACAAGAAACCAGAAAATATTCACATTTGAGACACTGGAACCAGAGAATCTTGACTTTTTTTCTTCAAGAATGACTCCAAACAATTAATTGAAATCATAACATCAAATCAAAATAGTTTAATGTAATAGTTGGCAACTAATCAACTAATTGATTAATCGACTATTCGTTGCAGCTCTACTTTAGTTCATTAAGACCTGAAGTACAGGTGGTAGATAAAATAATTAACACACTCTTTAGACTTGTTGGACAAATGGTGTATTCAACTTCATGGTTCAGCTTTGCAGCAGTGTTTGTGATTCAATCTTTCTTAAAATAAGATTTAAAAAAATTCTACCAAGTGTAGGTTTGTGGATGTTATAAAAGGAAATCCATGTAGGCAGAAATTAGGTTTGATAGGGGAACTCCATCTCAAGTGTCGCTGTGGTTGCTATTCTGCAAAAAATAGAGGTGTTCCTTAATCTATAAATTATATGGGGAAATGCTCCGGCAGTGTGTGAGAAATGATTGATGGACTCCATTCTGAAAAAAACAGAAAACTGGAAGAAAAACAAAAGGAGAAATAATCTGCACTCAGATTCACTCCCTCAAAACATAACCAAAAAGTAACCATCAATACTATAAAAGTGGGGTTCGATATATTCTTTGGCTATCAAAGCTGCTGCACGTGTTTTAGCGTAATATCACTGTTATGATGACAATACTTTACACTTAAATATCCCTACTGCGACTGCACTAATGTCTTGTGACGCTTGTGTAATATTTCCATGTAATAAAACTGATGAAAATGTTATGGATTATGTTGTTTGTTAGCTGTTGAGCTGCATCATCTTCATCAAGTTTCATCCAAATCAGACCAGGTTTGTAGCATTTATGACATGTCAAAGTTTAAGATGTTTTAATTACATAATAAGTTTTAAAGTAGGACTCCACTGATTAAGCATTTCACTTTCATAAAGTTTTGGGACTCATGAGAAAAATGAAAGGTCAAAATTGATGCAGCAGAGGTCAAGATATCCTGACTTTTAGTCTGTAGTCAGGCTCAAACTCCAAAACCCCTGGATCCTACACTTCCCATAATGCAACTTGATAGCATCTTGTTCACAGGCTGAGAAACATTCATGTCCAGAAAACTGAACATGAGTTGGAGTTCCCCAACAACTAAATCAGACTGTTTTGTGCTTAAAGGTCACACTGAAATCACCTTTAAGCACAAAAAACAAACCTCATCAACAAGTTCACGATGACTTTATGGAGACTCCCTTTGGTTAAAAAGGAGACCAAGGTGCTGCAAAAACAGCACAGGTGTGCAAAAGCAGCACTTTTTTTTCTTTTTTCTTTTTGTTCCTCTGTAAAAACGAAATGAAGCCTTTTAGTCGACATCTGTTTCATTTCCTCAGGCACAAACTCTTTCGGCTATGCTTTGCTGAGCTTGTAGTTTCCTTTCCTCAGATTTCTGTATGTATAAAATACCCAAGAGACATTATTTGAATGCAGCGGGACTTTTTAAAAATAACACTTCTTGTAAAACAGAGATCTGGCAAGCAGAAATCTATCTATAATTTTTGTATATATTTATCTAAATAAATATATGAGATCAGATTTATTCAAGGCAAGCGTCAAATTCTAACATCTTAAAGTGGAGCGTGCTTCTTAATTTTCTTACCAAATTTAGAATGAAAAGAAATCCCATGCAGGATATACATAAGTACTTATTATTTATTTATTTAATTAAAGATTAATGTTAATAAACATGTCAACATTTATCTTCTTGCACTGTCAAGTTTTAAGATGTTCAGGTAACTTAATTCTCCTTTTACGATACATTGATTACTGAAACGTCTTGAAGAAAAACTGCTTTAATAACATGATTTTGTTGGATGACTTTTATCCAGTCAGCTCCTGAATCAATTAAAGTTTATATGCTTATATGTAGATTTAATAGTAGAAATCATATGGTTCTCTGAAGAAGCTGATGGAGGCTTATGTGTATTTTCACATGCACAGTGTGCCTGACAGTGTGCCTGACAGTGTATCTGACAGTGTGCCTGACAGTGTATCTGACAGTGTGCCTGACAGTGTATCTGACAGTGTGCCTGACAGTGTGCCTGACAGTGTGCCTGACAGTGTATCTGACAGTGTGCCTGACAGTGTATCTGACAGTGTGCCTGACAGTGTGCCTGACAGTGTATCTGACAGTGTGCCTGACAGTGTGTGTGTGTGTGTGTGAACAGTACCACAGTGTTCAAACCAAATATTAATTCCTTTTCAGAGAGAGGACAGTTTGATAAAGGCAGGGACAGACTGCACACACCTCTCAACTTCCTCGTCTGATTTAGCAAAAACTACTACTTATTTGGCCCTGAAAGTTACAAAAGTAGTGTTAAAAAATATCAATATCAACCGGCAGGCGTTGAGTCATGTGATGCAGTCACGTGAGAATCTGTCTCGCTTGAGTATACTTCAGTGTGAACCATTGACTGTATATATACAGGCAACAGTGCTGGTAATGGCATACTTAATCGTTCATTTAGTAGGCAGTATACTGACTGCAGTAGTGATTAATTCTAACATCTCTGCTTTCACTGTCGGTGTAAATGTGTTCAGTTCCATTCTGAGAAGAAGGAGGCGCCAACACATAAAATACACTGCCGGGTTCGTCTATAGGCTACATAATTATACCTTTTACAAATAATGTCATATATCTTCACTTCAAAAAATCATTTCACTACGATAACTGTACTTAAATCATTTTTAAATATGTATATTTGGTGGTCCTCAGTTACCCGGTTGTCGTGGCCGAGTGGTTAAGGCGATGGACTAGAAATCCATTGGGGTCTCCCCGCGCAGGTTCGAATCCTGCCGACAACGCAAGCTTTTCTTTTTTTTTTTTATGACTCCAAATGCTTTACAGTTTAACTTCACCTTTATTCTTATTGAAACATATACCTACCTGTCAATTGTTCTCTCGATTAATCAGTTAGTTGTTTGGTCTATAAAACGTCAGAAAATGGTGAAAAATGTCGATCACCATTTCCCAAAGCCGAAGGTGACATCCTTAAATGTCTTGTTTTGTTTGACCAACAGTCAACAACCCATAGATAATTAAGTTTACTGTGACAGAGGACTAAAGAAACCAGAAAATATTCACATTTATGAAGCTGGAATTGCAGAGTTTAAACTTTTTTTTCTTAAAAAATGACTCAAAACGATTAAAGTAATTAGATTAGATTAGCAAAATAGTTGTCGATTAATTTAATAATTAGCGACTAATTGATTAATCGACTAATAGTTGCAGCTCTAATCAATACCATTGCATCATTTTTATAGAAGTCAGAAATAAAGACAAACAACATACAAGGCAGCATATTAACAAGCTCATTATTAATTAATTATTTTTGCCTATTTGCACGGGTATTTTCACAGTAGGGTTTTAAATGCAGGACCTTTACTTGTAATGGAGTATTATACATTGTAGTATTTCTACTTTTACTTAAGTAAAGGATCTGAGAACATCTTCTAAACTTTTTATGGCAGGAACTTTTCCTTGGAGCTACATTTATTTTGAAGGCGGGCATGCCCAACATCCGCCTTGCTCTCGTGTTACTTAGCAACGACGAAAGCCGTTAGTGTAGATGGTGGGCTGGTTAGCGCTAAAGCCAGCGAGGTAAGCTAACCAAACATGGCTGATGATGATGATGACCTGGACGAACTGCTGGATGAAATCGAAAAAAAGTTTTGTCGAAACGTTTCTGTCACATCTTCAGCTCGCGCGGACTCGAACGAGGCTGGAAAATACGGTAAAGACAATGACGGGCAGAGAAAACACAGGTAAACAAGGCCAATTTTAGCTTCTCGATGTTAGCTGTCGACTTACAAAGCTCGTGAAACGGTATGCAGGTTAAAATGTCTCTGCACGTTTTAACTCAACGTGTCTGTGTTAACAGCTTCTAATGAGCTAACCGACCTGTTCTGGGCCACAACTGACTTAAGAGTTTGCTATAGGTATGCTACAAGCTAAGGCAGTGGTGGAAAGTACATTTACTGAAGTACAGTTTTGAGGTACTTGTACTTTACTTGAGTATTTCCATGTGATGCTACTTTATACTTCCACTCCACTACATTTCAGAGGGAAATATTGTACTTTCTACACTTGTTAAAATACAACACATTGTTAAAGATGAAACCAGTGGTTTCCAACCTTTTTGGCTTTTGACGTCTTACAAAAAGCAGTGTGTAGTCGGGGTCACATTTCAGATGTCTATGAGTTGTTAACAGCTCCACCAAATAGTGATTTTTCCCTCTAAACTTCTCACATGGTTTCATTTCAATAAATGTTCAAATGATCCAATATTTCAGCAAAAATCAAAGATTAGAGAAAAAGTCCAAAAAGTGAAAACAGATTTGTGTATCAGAACTTTGTTTTTTCTTCTTTCCTCTCCCATTAATCATCTCACGACCCCTCAGATTTATCTGCTGACCCTTTGGAGGGGCCCCACCCCTAGGTTGGGAACCACTGGACTAAACTAGCTAACTGTATATAAAGTAGTTGAAACTAGCTCCACCTCCAGCAGCTACAACAGTAACATGCTGCTTACACACTGATGCTTCAGTATTAATAATGTAATGATGTCATATATAATAATATATCAGTCAGAGGGACCAAACCACTACTTTTACTGCAATACTTTAACTACATCAAGCTCATAATACTTATGTACTTTTACTGCAATACTTTAACTACATCAAGCTCATAATACTTTTACTTAGGTAAATGACCTGAATACCTCTTCCACCACTGAACTAAGTGAAGATGAATGTCAGTAAAGATAGATTATGTTTAGAATAACAGCAGCTGCAGTGATGAGGAACGTATCAATTTTGCTATTAGTATGAGATTAGATATCTTTTTAGAGAGTTATTGATAGCTTGATAGCTGTACATTTATGAGTGATACTTTTTTATGCTCATTCGACAATTTTATAGATACCTTTTATCAGTTACAGATATTATACTTACATTATCAATGCCTTTGATTTTCAATGACATCATGAGAGTAAATATTTTTTTCCTGAAAGCAGCTCATCAATCGTCCCCAAACACTTAAAAATCATTAACCTTGAGGTGTGTTGTCAAGGGTATTTGTTGATGTTTGTCACTACTATCCGGCCCTGCAGCTACTAAAACACAAAGGAACTAATTAATGTTTTGGTTTCCTCTGATTTAGTGCCACAAAACCTGAAAAACCGATCAGCAGCGTTGCTGAAGATATTGACGCCCTCCTGGAGGAATTGCTGGAGGAAGACTACAGTGATTCCACAAAACCAAAGGTAAACATGCCTGAAGTCCTGGAAGAGCATTCAAATACGATAGTGTTTATTAAAAGAATCAGTACCGTTTGAGCTCTCTTAAATTTGCAAATGTTTAAACATTCAAATCAAGGGAAACAGGTTTGGTTAAGATGATGCAGCTAAATGACAAATAGACAGAAAACAGCTGTTTGTGTTACCACTAAAATTTTCTGAAGTATTGATACTGAACAATGCACTACCAGTATTTCAGTTATATTTGTTATAACTACTCCAAATATATTGTCATCTTTAGAGCTGCAATGATTAGTCAGTTGTCAGAAAATTAACCGGCAACTATTTTGATAATCAAATCATCTTTTTAGTGATTTTTTTTTTTAAAGGAAAATTGCTAAACATTTGCTGTTTGCAGCATCTCAAATGTGAGGATTTTAAACTTTTATGTGTCATACATGATAGTAAACTGAATATCTATGGATTTCAGACTGTTGATCAAACAAAAAACAAGATATTTGAAGACGTCACCATGAACTTTAAGTTATAACAGGCTTTTTTTTTTTTTTTACAGTTTTCTGACCTTTTATGGACAAAAGGATTTATCCGTAGATTAATCAATAATAAAACTAATCGTTAATTTCAGGCCTAGTTGCCTTGTCTGAACTTCAGCAACACAATCGTTTCTTTTCTTTTTTCTCTTATTTAACCAAGTATTAAAAATATAATTGAGATTAAAATATTTTTTAATAAATATAATATAAACAATATAAATACATTAAGACAACTGTCACACCCTAGAAACAAGCATAAATAATATCCAGTTAGGATGCACATACAGGTATTAAAATACAAAATTATCGAAATAAGTAAACAAATAATCATGAAATAAATGTATAAAAAATGTCATTAACCTAGCCTGTATTTAGCATGTAAATCCTAATTCTGTCACATACTTGAAAGAAACTAGTGAGTTCTGACAACATGGTAAATTTAATGGAGCAAAACAATATTTGAAAGGAAGTTTAGCATATTCACATTTAACTCTTTTTGAAATAGAAGTACTGAAAGTGCCAGTGTATCGCCTCTTCGCCTCTTCATCATTATCATGCAGCTGCCTCATCTCCAACTCTGTATCTTCATTATGAAAAGCTGGCACCTGGCTTCGTAAATGTGACTAAATCCATATGAATGTTGTATTAGGACATAGTCTACACACATCAGATGTGTGCTGGGAAACACGTTGTGCTGTAACACATCTATTCAGGTTCTTATTTCTATAAGAACATACTTTTTACCCGTAATCTGCTCTTTTATCTTTCATTTCAGACTGAACAGTTTCTTAAAGGACCACAAGTGGAGAAGAAGCTGTCGTCTCAGTCTGGAGGGAGGAAGTAAGTGAATGAGTTCATTCAGAACAAAAAATAAACATGCAGGTGGGAGTAATAATTACAGGGTACAAACAGAGGAAGAAAATGCACTCAGCCATTTCAAAAGGAATTTGAGAAGATGTGTTTAGCAAAGTAAAAAGAAATTTTTACTCAATCATTGCTAGAAGATAGATAACTATCAAAAGTAAAAAGTAAAAAAGTACCAAATTTTCTTTTGGTAATAGAGGCACATTTGTTAAATGTATTTATGAAAGTGAAAACTAGGTTATTGTATTTCTAATAGTAAGTTTACCAGTTTCTTGCATGATGAATACCAGTGTTCATATTGTGCTGTTGGCTTATTTGTTTTTCTTTAATTTGGATGCTGTTTGGAGACAGTCTAGAGAATTATTTAACCAGACGACACGTCTTACTGCTTGTTCTGCATCCAGGTGCTGTCCTGTTTTTGTTGGCGGGAGCTCCGTCACAAATGGTGTAGGAACAGCCACGTCCAAGAGGTGCGAAAAAACATCCCAAGCTGCGAATATGTCAAGTATCACCTTAATTTGGTTTATGATAACACTGGGCTGTTGATATGATTATTTTTCACTGACATACTGATCTTAGAGGCACCAAGTTATCTTACGTACATAATTAAACTAAGCGAGCACTTTGACATACTGATGTGTAAACATGACTGCTTATCAAATAATTTTTTACTTAAAATACGCTTCTGTGACTAATAATAACTGATCAGCAGGTCATGTGACCAGTTGAGGTGTACGTCCTGTGACTTCCGGGTGCTGATGTTTGATGACTGTGAGTGGGACTTGTCCTGTGATTACCTGTTCCTCAGGTGAGTCTGACACAAACACAGACACAAAAATACAGAACATTTAAACGCTACACTTTAAAGGATGTTTTAAGTGTGTCTTAAAACAACAGTTAGGAGCCCAAATGAAGAGTGAAACCTGTTTTTCTTGGTGTAATCATTCCTCCTGTTCATACTGACCATTAGAAGATCCCTTCATAATGCACTTAAGTCAAAAGTGCCAAAGTCCCTCTTTTTGTTACTATACTTCCACCGCAGCTCAACAGGGAAACACTGTCTGAGGAAACACAAAGAGGGAATTTGATGCTAAAAAGACTGTAAATGTGGCAGATATCCACTTGATATGACTAACTCAGACTGCTGAAGCCTCATATAAGCTTCACATCTACTTTTAAATGACTGTGTGGACACACTGTGGATTTTGGCCTCCATCACTTCCATTGAAAGCACATTTGAAGGGGATCTTTTAATATCCAGTATGAACAGGAGGAATGATTACAGCGAGGAAAACCTCTTTCACTGTTCATATGGACACCTGACTGCTGTTTTAAGACACACTTAAAAAATTGTGAACCTACCCTTTAATCATTTGGTGCATCAAATGTCAGAAAATGGTGAAAAATGTCCATCACTGTTCCCCAAAGCTCAAATTGACGTCCTCAAATGTTTTGTTTTGTCCACAACTCAAAGATATTTAGTTTACTGTCATAGAGAACTAAAGAAAACAGAAAATATTCACGTTTGAGAAGCTGGAATCAGAGAATTTAGACACTTTTTCATTAAAAAATTATAAAATAATCTATTATTAAAATAGTTGGGGATTAATTTAATAGATGGCAATTAATTGATTAATCGACTAATCGTTGCAGCTCTAGTCTCCTGACATGAGAGTGAGTTAACTATTCCTATAAAGCACTGGTATTTGCTGTTGTGTGGATTTCTTTCTTTTTTCAGTACCTTTTCAGAGTAATGTTTTCCAGTACCTCCTGTCTCCATGTGTAGCATCCAGTAGTAGGTCTGCAATCTGTGGGTATGACAGGTCCTGCAGCACAGGCTGCCAGGTGTTAGGTAACGTGTGCCAGAGATCTTCAGTGAAGAACTCCTGCAGGGGAATAACACGTCAGTTATTAGAAAGAACACAAAAGGATGGATGAATGTTCTCAACTCAAATAAATCTGACAAGAAAAATGGATCAATTTGTAGGAACAGGTTGAATCATAAGGACAATAATAAAAAGTGCAAGTTAGTTTGTAAACCATTGTGCAGGTATATAAAATTGTAGATTAACAAAATAGTTTTTTCATTGTTTTGTTCCTAAGGAAGTAAGATTATTCAGTAAATTACAAGACAAAAGCAAAGATTAGAGGAAAATATGAAAAAAATAATTTTTCTTGTAGCAGAAATGTTTTTTTTCCTTTCAACCTTAAATCCGTCTTGTGACTCCTTCTGGGGGTCCCAACCCCTATGTTGGGAACCATTCTGCTACACTAAAAATTAAACTAATCCACAGGAGTTTTTATTGGGCAGCTATTGACAGCTGACATACCGCTGACATACCCATTACTCTTCACATTATTCTTGACACTTTTTGATTTTATTTGACAACATATTGAAGGTGTGACATTACAGAAGCATAAAACACTGTCAGTTCACTGACTGTATATTAGACAGTGTGTAATTTGTAATGTGGCACACTGGCTCCATTCACAGAGAGACAGCAGTCTGCTCAGGTAACATCTGTCTTCTAGAAACTGCAGTTTTCTTACGCTTCCTGCTTCTTTCCTAGAAACACTATGTTTTTGCTTATTTGCTCTGGTTGTCGGCTTTTGTTGCTGAAGCGGTGTTAGTTGGGTGTATGACCCTCTCTGGTCTCCTGTGAGTCTGTCTGAGGGCGTAATTGTTTGCAAAAAGCACGTCCACTGAATCCCTAAAATAAAAAGTCAGATAGAAGATACTGAATAGTCCTCTGTGTGTGCAGAAAGTCATCTGTAAAAGCTTTTTACTGCCTGTAATTACAATTCAAAAACCTCTCAGTTCTTCACACTACAAGATAAAACAACATATCAAACATTTATGCATCACAACAAAGTATGATTCATGAGTCAGATATCAACCTTTCTTTACTTGCTTACAGGTTTTGTTAAGTGAAATCTGTGACAGATTTGTTAGTTATAGATGATGTTTTTTAGTTTGGTCAGAAGGTGGCAGTAATGAGCTGTGAAGCTGAGCTCTTTGCTACCCACCTCTTCTTCACACATTAATTTCTCTGCTTAACATCCACTAAAAACACAGCATCTTGAGCAACAAGTGCAGACGCATATATTTACATGTGTTATCTCTTAGACTGTGGTGATTTTAGAAGTGAACATTAATTATTTTACCCAAGAGTTATTTATGTTTTGTGACCTTTGAGACATTTCAAACTTACATGCTCTTCAAATGAGACAAGTGTTTTAGTCTTATATTCACATTCAGCTGTGTTTTTTGTGTCCTGAAAACCAGACAAAACACATAAGAGT
This sequence comes from Scomberomorus guttatus, assembly GCA_038419695.1. NCBI lineage: Eukaryota > Metazoa > Chordata > Actinopteri > Scombriformes > Scombridae > Scomberomorus > Scomberomorus guttatus. The sequence continues at coordinate 32,411,899 of CM076448.1, forward strand.
GTTTTGTCTGTCTGAACAATTGTGCATCTGCTGATCAGTGTGACTGGAATAGAAACAAGTAGAGGTGTTGTTATTTTAAAGCCAGACTCTGCTAAGGACACACACTGCAAAACAAGTGGTAGTAATGAAGGTGTTCAATCACTTTGAAGTGGCTACAATCAATATTTCTAATAAAAATGATGTCTGATCTGTCAGTGTGTAATGTGTTTGGCTCGTAGTGATGAACCTACAGAGAATTATCAGTGACTCTGCAGCTCCCCTCGGCTTTACGGAGCTTTATAGTGAGTTTCAGCTCATTGTTTATCTGTCCGGCTGCAACTTTACTGTTTTGGTTCACTCTCAGCGCTGTCATAGCGTCATTTTGGGCCGCAGCAGGCAGCTGATTGCTCCGTGACTGCCAGAACTGAATAGATTACAGATAAACACATTGATTCACTTCCTGATGAGTATCATGTGTGTGTCAACATAAATATAAACATAATATGAGGTTTCTATTCTTCTGTTATTCATTCTCCAACTGTGGTGCAGTTTCTGCAGGTGGCTCTGTTTTCTGTGTCTGCTCAGCCAGTGTTGTTATTGCTGCTCATGTTGAAGAGCCACTTCTTCATGTTCTGTTTATTTCATACTGGAAACATAAAATGGGTCACTTCCTGCGGGAGGAGCTGCCCGACAGTGACAGAGAGGTTAAAACATAAATGGAAAAGCTTCAGTGAAGTGGATTATGGATAATAGCCAGATCATTTTAGTGTTAGAGTAATCAGTGGTGAAGAGTGAAGAAAAACGGATATTAATTTTTAAAAAATGTTTTTAATAAATTGAATTTGTCAGTTAAATTGAACCACTTACTTCGTAATGCTAAAAACTTTCTCTGTCCCGGAGGCTGCCCTGACATCTGGCTGACAGTGGAGGGTCATCAGATGATTTGTCCTGCCAGGCTATAAAAGCTATAAAATACCAAAGACACTTTAATCAACACTGCTTACAAGCACCCAAATTCTATGTAGCATTTATAAATTGGTCCTGAACCAAATTTGTCAGTAACGCCGACTGTCCAATTAAACCAAAGGAGCCTTCATTTGTCACACTAAGGCTAGATTTAACCTTACCGAGCAGGATTTAGATCCCGGACGAGCCCCCATTTGTCACAAACTGGCTCAGGAATGTGACAAGGAGGGAGTCCATACAAGAGTTTACTTAAAACAAATTAAATACAGTACAGCTGGGTATCATTTGAAAGTTTTTGATACTTTGCTGACTATAAACAAGACTTTCAAAAAAACAAACAATCTTTTAATAGTAAGAATCTGACCAAAAATTCGATGGTGACTCTGTGTTCTTGGCAGTTTCTGGCATAATTTGCTGAGCACAACTTAATTTTGTTACCCCTCCCTACCTCTGTGTGTTACACACAATTTAATTCCTAGCACAGTATAATACAGCTTTTGTGATTATGGGTTTATGTCACCACACAGGTGTACACACGACTTTCATTTCATATTAAAATCCCTTTTTGTGTTTACATGCAGCAGCAGGAAGGACACAGACTAATTCCTGGTGACACTGTGTCATTCGTTACAGTAACAGCAGCTGACAGGCCGCAGCAGAAAACAAAGAAACAGGTCGGGCTGGATGTTATCTTATATCGTCCTTTGATGGGTCGTTCTCTTCCTGCTGGTCAACACGTCTGCTGATACGATACCACGTGAAAGTGACAGAAATCACAGAAGTTTAGTCGAGTTTTATGTTTATTTTCAGTGAGAAAACATAGAAGTGAAGTGCTTAAAATGTGAGCTGACTGGGGCGAGTTATTATAAGCAATTAATTCTACATTTAAGAAGACATTTTTAGTGATGATCAAAAATGCAATTAAATACTATCAACAAAAAGTAATCAAATGATCAATAAATGTTATCACTCAATTATTCAGGTCTTAAAGGGCAGACGTGAAAGATTGTGAACTGGTCCCTGAAGAACTTGAGTGTTCACATCATCTGATAACTCAGGTTGGTCATATGAGGGTTTAAAATACTTTGCACTGACAAAATTACATTATACTTAAATTTGGGTTTAATTACATTGAAAGACGGACTTTGGCTGATGTGAGTTGGTTTGTTTGGTTTTCAGACATTTCCTTCCGTATTTATTAAGTGCTAAGTCAGATTTATCTGAGCTTTCAGAAAAATCCCAATTTCCCAGTAGAAATTACGACTTGGAGCTCTGATATGACATGAACGTGGAACACAAATCTCACATCTCCAACCTAACTGTCAGGGGCGGAGTTGCACTGTGGGTAATGTAGGCGCCAGGTCTGTCATGGAAGAAGAATGTGTGGAATAAGTGGATGATATCTGCTTCTGCTGCATCGACTTCGATCATTCTTAGAAAAAAGGCATTGCACTTATTATAATTAAGTGCAATGAGTGCAATGATAAATCTGTAGTACTATTTTAAAGGTGCATTAATCAATATTTTTATTTTTATTTATCTGCTGACTGACTTAACTGTACGGTTCACTCTCAGTATGCTCATCAGCATCATTTCCAGCAGCAGCAGGCAGCTGTTTCATCAAACAAGCTCTAATAAACCTTCTGTACACTGCCCGGCCAGCATCAAACAGCAGACAGAAACAGTTAGAGGCTGGCTGGGGAAGAAGTGTAAATAAGTAACTGCTTACTAACATGTTTTCTGCCCCTTAGTGGCCAAAAATGTATCAATGCAGCTTTAATGAAGTGCTCAGGTCTAAAACAGGGTTGCTGTGCGTCTGGGCAGCAGGATCAATATATCAGGGATTGTCAACAAACTGAAACCATCATCAGTGGAACTTCATGCTTTAGAGCCGTCAGCCGTGCTACATGGCTGAAATCAATATCACAGTATTGAAAAAAAAAAAAAAATTATCGCCAAGTCCTAGCTTCATCCATATGAATTATTATGATCTTTAGCAAATGAAAGCACATGTTCGTGAAAAGCAAATTAACAAGCACACATATAGTCAAAAGTTTAAGAGCGCTCAACATGCATTCAGTGTTAAACACAGAGCTGCTTTCTGCTGGAAATAAAAGCCGAGTCACTTTATACTTTCACAGTTAAAAAGTTGTCTTCCTTGAGCAGTGAAAAGCTCCACTTCACGCCTACATCATCAACAACTGTAAGAGCAATCATAAATTCACCTACACCATTTATAATTGCTTTTATGCACTATGCACACTCACTTTTGATAACAGATTACAGGCTACAACACCTGCATTTTTATCAGCTCAATGCTTTCAGTCTCGGATATGGCTCTTAATTAAAAAATAATGGAATAAAACAAACGTGTGGGTATCCTCAGTAATGAATGTTCAATTCCCATTGAGAGGGTAAAATCCAGTGTGAAAAGAAACCTGACCGATTGCTTAAGGAATAATATTAAACATGATATTCTTTAATGAACAAACTACAGATAAACTGCTTAATCTATTATTCAGACAGACAGTTTAATCCCCAGTTAAATGTCTTTCAATGGAACGATATTAAGATTATTTAAAATCTATATTCATCAAGGGTACTTCAGTCATTAAAGAGAAGAAACGACATAAAGCAGTAAAATAACATGTCAGTATAGTTGCAGTGAAGATCTTTCCCCTTGAGGTTGTACCAGAGTACACAGCGTTATTTGTTCTTTAAAATAATTTCACCTGTGGCCGTGTTCAAATTTGCAGCTGGCAGGTGAAAGCTCTGCTGCTGAAGGACTGAAGCTTTTTGGATGTAAGGACTTTAAGGACAAACTCATCATCCTGAGTTCTCCTGAGTGCTCCGAACTTAACAAAATCACACTGAAAGGGCACACTCCGGGAAACATGTAATGCTGAGGTCCTTGGTTCCATTTGTGTGAAGTGTTGCATTATGTTGGTGTGCAAAAATGTGGATATTTATAGGTTTTTCACCATGCTAGTAATGTAACTAACTATTGGATGGATTGCCATGATTTTTGCTACAGATATTCAAAGTCCCCAGAGGATTAAGTCTAACCACTTTGGGGATCCTCTGACTTTTCCTCTAGCGCCACCAGCAGGTCAAAGTGTATTGTATGTGTTTGAAAGACAGGTTCACAATTTTTCAACTGTGTCTCAAAACAGCAGTCAGGTGTCCATATGAACAGTGAAAGAGGTTTTCCTCGCTGTAATCATTCCTCCTGTTCATACCGGCTGTTAAAAGATCCCCTTCAAATGTGTGTGTCTAACAAAAAGATGGACGTTTGGAAATAAAAAGAATTTGGCATTGAAAAGAAAACCTGAACTGAAAAAGGAAACATTGGCAGTGAAACATTTGTATTGGAAAAAGTTGTATTGGCACTGGGCTACATACTGGGCTACATACCCAGTATGCCTGGCGGTCTGACGAACATACCTGAGGGTGATGGCAGAGATTTTGAGCAAGACTGTTGTTTTCGCTGTAGGACTGTTAATATGTGACTTTATTAAGTTTTAATGTTTTTTCAGGTGAGAAAGTAACCATGTAGATTCCCAAAATGTGGTCAGTTTATCTGCGGCTCCGAAAACGCCACAGCAGATTTACAAACAGGCTTTATTTGGATAAACTGACCCCATATTGGGAATCTACATGGTTACTTTCTCGCAATTTGACTCATTTGTACGGCTTAAGCTTCATATTATCTCAGCCAGCAAATTAGTTGTATCTGTATCAAATTTCATGGGAATCCATCCAATAGTTAATTACATTACTAACATGGCTAAAAACCTATAAATACCCACATTTTTGCACACCAACATAATGCAACATTCCAAACGTATGTGTATGAATGTACATTTCTTATGTTTGTTTGTATGTTTGTATAAGTATATGAATTGAGCTGAAAGCACCACTGTGCAGTACATCCTCACAGCACCACTAACATGGCTGTAGATTATTAGTTTTGTTGTAATGTGATTACAGACCCTAAAAGGTTGTTACACAGTGATTCACACATACTGTGACTTTTATAAGTTTTCTGTGGCTACATTTATTTTTAGTGATCCATCCAGTGAATGTCTGTTTCAAACATTTTTCCCAGAGACCAGAAAAAACAGGGAGGTCACACACCCAACTGCCAGCAGGACACAGCAAAAAGCTGAAAACGGCAAACAAACAAAAGCATCTGCCTATTAGAGAAGTTCAGTTTCTGGAGGATGGACATCACCTGACCTGATTCCTTTCTCCCTGTTCTCTGCTCATTAAACTGGCTGTGTGGAGCAGCCGAGGAACCTCATTTAATTTTTAGTGTAGCACATTCACTGTATGTGTTAAAGTTCAAGATCTGTAAAGGAAAGTGTGAAAATTGACCTTTCAACTTGAGACAAATGAACTGCAAGAAGGAATATATTTAACTAAGAGACATTTGTAAATGCAAATACAAAAAGTACCATTTTAAAGGTTTTAAATGTTTTTTTTTTAAATAAGTTGGCCAACACACTTAAAAAATCATTAATTCATCAATCATTTAAAGCTGCATTAATTGATTTTTTTTGGCCACTTGGGGACCAAATGATGAAAACACATCATCAGACAGCTTATAAAGTTGTTATGATGAACATTTTGCCTTTTACCAACTTCTGAGAAAAAAAAAATCCTGAATCTATGAATATGTAAATAATGTTAATTTAACACTTCAGGAGTTGTTCAAGATTTACTCTCCTTTTACTGTAGTTCTGGTTTGGTCTCCACCAACTCATGAGAAAAATATCTGTTTTTTAAGCTGCTACATGTTCCACTTTCTTCACCAGCTAGTCTCTAACTGCGTCTGTCTGTCTGCTGCTGGGCAGGTAGTGTACAGTGTGTTTATCAGAAAACAGCTGAGACTGAACCAGACAGGAAAATGTGCCAGAAAGCCAAAGCTAGGAGCTAAAAGAGGCTAAAAGGCTCCGTAGGGCTGCAGAGTTGGTGAGATTTCTTTGTGGGTTTGTCACTGAGCAAACCGTAGTCATGTGATTGATTTTTTTAAAATATAAAGGAATGATTAATGCAGCTTTAAGTGGAGCAGCTTATTCTAAGAACAGATTATAGGTACTTACAAATTGTTATCATTAGTGTATTTTGTATTATGGAACAGAGATAAAAATCTGTGGCTCAGTTTATAACCAGCAGGCTGTTATAACAAAAAACGTCTTTTTCACAGACTAGAGAGAATCTCCACACCACAAATATTTCTCCTCACAGCAGATACTAATAACCACTTAGGCACACGTTGTGAAATATATCTCTTATTCAATCTGAAATGGACAAATTAATGTGCAGCTGCCGAGTCGGAGCACTAAGGAGCTGTATCAAGTGCTGTGGCTGAGAACACTAAAGTCATATGCTCAGTAATTATTAAAGACCTCCTCCAGACATGTTTGAGGACATGTAAAAATACTCTGCGCTGAATAATAATTGGTATCTGATGTGGTTTTTCTACAAAAAAGTTAAATTAAAATTACATCTCCTCCTTTTCTCTCATTTAAAAAATCCAGAATCTATGAATATGTAAATATTTTTTAATTTCAAAAGTTTTAACTGCTGGATGCAAGATGTCTCTACTTCACTGAAGAGTCTAGTGTAATACTAGAGGCTTCAAGTTTCCACATCACACTTGTGTAAGTTGCACACTGGACCACAGTCGGCTTCCAATAATGTCATAAATCATGCTCGTACTGAGATTTGAGGTGAGCTCAGAGAAACTTTTCTCCTTCTGCAGATGAATGTGAAAACAAACTCTGCACATACATCATTCTGCACAGAGAAGAGAACAACATCAAACTGAAAGAAGAAGAACAACATGTTTTTTTAGTGGAACAGGGCTTTAAACTTTTACTCCATCCTGTCTGTTTCTGTCTATGCAGGAACAACATGCCGGACCGTCAGAAGCTCCAAGCCAAGCTGAAGAAGAGGAGAGGTTTACGGGCGTACGCCTGCCAGTGCAGCTGGTTCTCCACGTTGGAGCCGGTAGAGCTCCGGGACCAACATCAGCTCAAATGGGTCTGTGGCAAACACCAGGACTGATGTTCACTCCTCACCACTGCAACATAGTTAAAAACTTCTTATCATTCTGGATAACAGGCCAAAGCACAAATGTTACAGACAGAAAAGCTCCTTCCACTAACTTTCTCTCTCTGCATAGCTGATTTCTGTCTTTCACTCTGTCCATCCATCTACTGGACTTTTGGACATAAATACCTGCAGTGAAATGGACTTCAAGGGAAGTTTTCACCCCGAGGTGTCTGTATTTTCATCAGCATTACTTATAATGCCTTCATTATCTCCAATATGCAGTTAGGTTTGATTTTCAGGGTCAGACCCTGAAATTATCGACGTAATGTTTTTTAAATGTCAGACAGCTTTAAGAGGTTCATAGTGTGCAGTAAAGGAAGGAAACACATCTGCAGCAACACAACAGACCATATGGCACTTCCAATTTTGCCAAATTGATTATTTTTCCCATCCCAGTCAAATCACAAATATGGAATAAACTCAGATTTCTAAAAAAGGACAGTTTATTATTATTGTTATTAATAGTAATAATTAAAATAATAATAATGTAAAACATGTAAATGTGCATAAGATGGAAAATAAGACCCACTTGATAATATAAATAAACATAAGATAAAATAAAGTAAAAATAGAATACATAGAATGTGTACTTCAGTGATGGTAATTTGAGACTTAATAAGTGAAAACTTATTTCACCATGTGTACACAATCTGTAAATCGGCGTCCAGGTCTCTGAAGCCATAAGCATAACAGAACCTCCCTTTTCCCAACGGACAGACTCACCACCGGTCTTGATTAACTGAAATAAGCCTCTTTCAGCCCAGAACATCTTCCCACAGGTTTAACCTCACTGTGAGTCTTATCTGTGTCGGGTGCAACCCGAAGCTGCCCCCAGAAAAAAACACCCTTAGTGGTGCTGTGGGGGTTAAAAACACACCACGGTCTTTTCTCAAACCTACCAACCACTGACCTCAGCACCCATGTAACATAAAATCATTTTTAAAAATGTTATAGTTTATTGTTGTTTTGGCTGACTAACTGAGACACTGCGTTGTTTGTTTCTTCACTTCCTGTTACTGGAATCATTTTCTGAGCTGAGCTCATGTCAGGAGTGATCAGTGTCTTCCTGCTGCAGGAAAACAATTTCTTCTGGAGGCACGAGACATAAAAATCAGTTTAAACTCATCAGCTCCTGTAAAACTATTAACCTTAATAATGAAACACCAATTCAAAACTGTGTAGAGAAGATCTGAGATTTATTAGGGAATGTTTTTTGATATATATATATTTTGTTGAACATTTTATGACTCTGTAGTGTAGTTTGATGTAAGTCAGCCACCGGTTTCATGTATTATAGTGTTTGGTGTTATATTATTATTATTATCTTATTTTCTGCTTCTCTCAAAGCAGAAGAAGAAGCTGCTCTGCTGTCAATCACATCACTGACTGTTCTGTTCTGTAATTTACAAGAACAGGTCCTGCTTTCTGTCCACAGTGAGTCTTTTCCATGTAACAACTAACATCTCAATTTTAGATGTTTAGTTTTATGGGAAAATGTCTGCAAAGATATCGTATTTAATCATTTGTAACATGAAAGAATATAGGGCTGCAATGATTACGATTAGTTGACAGAAAATTAATTGGCAACTATTTTTTATCATCAAATAATTGTTTAGATCCTTTTTTTAAGCAAAAATGCCTAAAAATTTGATGGTGTCAGGTTCTCAAATTTGAGTATTTGCTGCATTTCCTTGTCCTAAAATTTAATAACTTTGGGTTTTGGTTTGTTTGAACAAAATAAGACATTTGATGACATCACTGTGGACATTTTTCACTGTGTTGGTGTTTTATAGAGCAAAACCATTAATCGATTAATCGATGATGAAAATAATGGTTAGTTGCAGCCCTGAGAGTATAATTTGTGTCTAATATAGTTCTTTTTCTCTGAGATGTATGTATCATGATTTTTGCATTAAATGCAACATCAAAGCCTCAATTTGTATTTATGAAATAATGTAAAAATGTCCCCTGTGAGTTAAAGGGGACGTATCATGTTTTTTGTGATGATTTTCTGTCATTTTTATATAATGTCAGATGTTAAACATGATCAAACTTCCAAAACTTGAGGTGAACATCTGTAAAAGTGCCGCCTGCAGGTCAAAAGTCAGGGCTTCAACCTGCTGTGATGCTTCGTTTGCAAAGTCATTCGCACATGCCCACAAACGACCATCCGTTCTGTAATCATTGTTGCTAAGGTTGTTTCACTTTTGGGTTTTTTTACTTGGTCTCGACCCCGTTTGGACTCAGACTCTGACTTGACCTCAGTTATTTTGATTACAGCTCTGTGCTATCCTGTTGTGTATCTGAGAAAATACTATTAGTTCAAATCCTGGTTCAGTTGTTTCTTTAACATTTTCCTACTATAAGTGTCACAACAGCTAATATCATGTTCAGTAACTTACCACATTAAATAACTGAACAGTAGCAGTCTGTATTTTTCTGACAGTATCTAATGTAGTAAACTGACCTGCTGTTAAACAGGACAGACTCTCCACTCACTGATGATTTGTTTAGTCAGAAAGAAGCTGCACTTCCTTTATGTTTGGATTTTGTGATTTGATGAAGTTTTCCTCCCCGTGGATATTCAGTAACAGCGTCTAAACTGGCATCATTTCATTCAGCTCTCTGAAGTCAAGTCACAGTTTAGTGAGATTAAAGCTCGCCGTTTAGCTCCTAACACAAACAAAGCCGCTTGGAGCAGCAGCAGCTGTGTAATTATTCAGTAAATGATGAGTGGGAGAGAGCTGTGTTTTCTGGCTCTCTGCTGAGGGTCGATAACACTGCGGTCGATTAAATAACTTGGTGGTGATTTTCATCTTTTTTAATTTTTAACCAGTAGTTTACAGTGCTGAACAGACGTGAAGGTTTGAGGTAAACCACCAAACCTCAGACTCAGTGGAAAGCTTTCTTTCTTCACAGTATGTCGTCCTAAAGGACGTTTTTTCTTTGTTCACAGTAGGTTTTAATCCTAATCTTAACCAGATTTTATCTCTAAACCTGTGTTGAAAGATAAGGTTTAGGGCCGGTGTTTTTTTTTATTTTTCTTATTGTCATCAAATCCCATGAAAACACAAAACCAAAAGTGTGTTAGTCTGTCTTTCCTACATTGTGTGAGACTCTTAGATCCAAGACCATTGAGCTAAGATTACTGAAGATGTAAATCTTTAAAAACAGGTCATAAATATGCTGCATATAGTTTCATTAATTAAAGCAGCTCAGTAATTTCCTAAGAAAAGCTGGTCCCTGTAGTTTTTAACAAACAAACAGGAGGAAATAGTGCATTTGTTCTATTTTCAGTGGCGATTAAATCCAAATAAGCAATCACAAAAAGGGTTAAGAGACGACAGAAATTTGACAGACTTATGTTGTTGTTTTCTAAAAGCTCAGTTTTCACCGTCTGCACTAAAACGTGTCGCAGTTTCAAAAAACTCCATTTTGGGTTGTAAAAGTTTCAGTCTTAGTGTGAATCAACGGCCAAAACAAAGAGACAAAGATGAGTTTTCAAATGCAGTTGGTTTAGTCTGGACAACACAAAGTTTTATTTGTGCAAATTTAACCGCTGTATTAATTGGCACCAAACAGCCGACTGTACCAGCTGTCAAGATGTTAGCTTTGTGTGTGTGTGTGTGTGTGTGTGTGACAGCTCAGACCAGGAACTCCTGTTGTTTTTGTTATTTTCCTCCTGTTTCTCTCCTTTTCTTCTTGTCTCTGTATATTTATGAAGTTGAGTCGTTAAGCATCAAGATAAGAAGGTTTTAATTTTGTCCAGCAAAATTTGCTTTCATTGCATTCTTGACTTTATTTGCATCTGTGCCACCTCCAAAATTCATTTTACTTCAGTCTGGACATTTTTATGGTGTAAAGCAAATGTAGTGTAACAAGTTTCCACTTTCCACAGAAATAAGTAATATTATTATTACTTATGTTAGTTGTAACAGTGCCGACAGTAGCAGAGAACAGTCTTTCCTCTCTTCTCTGTATGCAGACAGTCAAAGTGAATCATATTTATATTCCTGTTAGCGAATACTGACAAAAACCCACTTCAGCCTCTCACCACAGGCAGCGTGAGGACGTCTGTTTTTTCTCTTTGCTTTTTGTCAGAAAATATTAGTGAGCCTACCTGCTGGGATTCCATTGACGCTCGGTCGGGGAGAGCTTTGGCTCATCTGACAGATAGTCAAGACAATTATCATATGTGAGGAAAACACTTGTTTTCCTGCTGCGAGTGTGAAACAGCAGCAGTGTGAAGGAGACTATCAGATCTCTGTTAGGTGATAAACTCAGCTGTGACATCTGTTTATTCTGTCGGTTTGACTCTGTGAGAGATGAGTGGTGGTGGTTTGTATCTGTTCAATGTGTGTTTTTTGAAATCTGGCAGCCTGGAAAGTGAATATTGACTCATGACTGTCACTGAATGATGGAGTATTTTAACAGGTAGTGTTCAGTTTTCCTCTCTGCAGTGATGAAAAGAGATATTTTACTTCATAAACTATTTATTATCTTTTTATATGCTGCTTATAAATCCTTAATAGAGGGACTTTAAGTAAAGATAACATAGAACATAGCCTGTATGTAAAGATGGAGGGAGCGAGGTGTGATGTCACCCGTTGGTTTGCATTGGAGCCGGTTTGAAGTCCAGTTGCAGCTTAAATTGTGCTGCAGGTACTGTAAACAAATAACATTAAACTTAGTGAAATATTGTGACAATAGTCTGACTCAGTGTGAGTCCCGGAGCAGGGGAGAGCAGCAGGTGAGCCAACTGTCAATCACAGCTGTCAATCAACGCCCACACGGCAGACATCAAAGCTACTATAAGTCTTCAAATCTTATTAATGGAGCAATAATTTCCAAAATGACCACCAGCACACTTATTAGAGGGTCTGAATTTAGAGACTGAGACCAGAATGACTCATGAATGAAAACAAAGATTGACTCAGTATTTCTAGAGAGAAGTTGAGGCTTTTTGAATTGAGTTAGTTGCAATCTGCATCCTCACTGCTAAAAGCCACTAAATTCTACACACTGGTCTTTTAAGTATGTTGAAATATTTTAAATGTGTCAGTGATTTAATAAAGTAGGCAAGCAGTTGTAACTCTATGTGTGTACATGTTTGTGTCTATACTGACTCATGGCTGGATTCTGTTACCGTCCCTGAAAATGAGGAGTGATGGACTGAGAGAGGAAGACTGAGCGACAGAAGTGTGACTCATTCGCTCTTCTGTCAGACAGCAGGAAGAGCAGAACAACAGAGCTGCTGAGGAGGAGGAGGAGGAGGAGGAGGAGGAGGAGGAGGAAAACAACAGCCGGAGAGATGGAGCTTTACACATCGTGGGAAGGATAAGGCGTCAGCTTTTGTCACCAACTGCCAGACTCAACCTGTCTGTCCTGGAGATAACTGTGGAACATAAAGGAACGTACCGGATGCTGTTCTGCATGTTTTACCTTCCTCACTATGAATCATACATGTTACAGTACTGCCAAGCATTTTCTAAATTATACCAGCAGGTTTTTAGATTGATCAGCCATAAGGTTCAGTTCATTTCAGTACACTATGAAAATCAATTCTTACGTAGCGAAGTGTGACGTCACCCGTTGGTTTCATTGGAGCTGGTTTGAAACCCAGAGTTGCTGTTTATGGTCGACGCCATCTTTTCCATTTGGAGCCAGGACCTTCCAAATAAGGAGTGCAGGGTTTTGGCTTTCACGCTCCTGAAACACGCCCCGCTACCTTGAAATATTGCGCTTATAGTCCAACTCAGTCCGGTTTAGCTACTTTAGCTACATTGTGCTAACAGGGCAGGTAACGTAATCAAGTAACATTAAACTTAGTGAAATATTGCGACAATAGTCCGACTCAGGTTGAGTCCTGGAGCCGGGGAGAGCAGCAGGTGAGCCAACTGTCAATCACAGCTGTCAATCAACGCCCACATGGCAGACATCAAAGCTACTATAAGTCTTCAAATCTTATTAAAGGAGCAATAATTTCCAAAATGACCACCAGCACACTTATTAGAGGGTCTGAATTTAGAAACTGAGACCATAATGACTGACTCAGTATTTTTAGAGAGAAGTTGAGGCTTTTTGAACGGGAGTCAGTTGGAGCAGCTAGCTGCTGTCGGTGGCACTTTAAGGTACTTCAGCCTCAAGACGTGTAGCTGCTGCTTGCATAATACACCCACATCTCCCACCAAAGTGTGAGGGGTTGAGTTGCATTGTGCGCAATGCAGGCACCAGGTTTTGACAGGGAAGAAGAATCCATGGAATAAAAAAAAAGATGTCTGATTCTACTGCATTGATTTTGATCATTTAAAAAAAAACTTGCCAACAACGTTATAGGAGTGAAGAACTTTTTTAAAGAATAACACAGCAGCTTTTTTGTAGAAAAAACATGATACATAATGTATTATTCAGCGCAGAGTATTTTTACATGTCCTCAAACATGTCTGGAGGAGGTCTTTAATAATTACTGAGGATATGACTTTAGTGTTCTTAGCCACAGCACTTGATACAGCTCCTTAGTGCTCCGACTCGGCAGCTGCACATTAATTTGTCCATTTCAGATTGAATAAGAGATATATTTCACAACGTGTGCCTAAGTGGTTATTAGTATCTGCTGTGAGGAGAAATATTTGTGGTGTGGAGATTCTCTCTAGTCTGTGAAAAAGACGTTTTTTGTTATAACAGCCTGCTGGTTATAAACTGAGCCACAGATTTTTATCTCTGTTCCATAATACAAAATACACTAATGATAACAATTTGTAAGTACCTATAATCTGTTCTTAGAATAAGCTGCTCCACTTAAAGCTGCATTAATCATTCCTTTATATTTTAAAAAAATCAATCACATGACTACGGTTTGCTCAGTGACAAACCCACAAAGAAATCTCACCAACTCTGCAGCCCTACGGAGCCTTTTAGCCTCTTTTAGCTCCTAGTTTTGGCTTTCTGGCACATTTTCCTGTCTGGTTCAGTCTCAGCTGTTTTCTGATAAACACACTGTACACTACCTGCCCAGCAGCAGACAGACAGACGCAGTTAGAGACTAGCTGGTGAAGAAAGTGGAACATGTAGCAGCTTAAAAAACAGATATTTTTCTCATGAGTTGGTGGAGACCAAACCAGAACTACAGTAAAAGGAGAGTAAATTTTGAACAACTCCTGAAGTGTTAAATTAACATTATTTACATATTCATAGATTCAGGATTTTCACAGGTTTTAAGACGTTATTTAGGTTTGTTGACATTTTTAAATAAAGTTATATGAGTATAAGAAAACAGAAACTGATATTTATGTTTCTCTCATATTTTAAAAATGATTTAACATACAATAAACCTCTTCAATATCCTCCTGTGGTTATTGATCCCACAGTAGAGACTCCAGACCGACAGGTGGCGCTGTGACTGTAAACAGTTTAATGAGCCACCAAGAAGCTGCAGAATGAAAAGCAGGAAGTAAATACTGATACTGGTGATGGAGAGCATGGAGAGATGGAAGAATCAGAGTTTGATGATGTTTTAGATGATTGGTTCATCGAGTCCCTGAAAACGTAAGAAAACTTTTCACTCTTCGTTTGAAAAGTAAAGTTTTTCATGCGAGCTGGAAGCGGGAAAGTAAAGCTGGTGTGAACTCCGCTTAAAAATCTCACAGTTTTATGTCCTTGTACTTACCAGCAGGTGTGAATTACTCTTAAATAACATCACAAGGCATTTTTATGCATCAAATTCAGCTGTTTTTCAACTCGGCTTGCCTTTTATTTCACTTAGCAGCCTCTGTTTCGCTAAAATGCCAACTTTAAAAAGTGACAACATTAGCTGAACTCCAGCGTGATCTCAGAATATCTCTGGATGCCACAACTTAATACAGCAATGTGTGGAAAAATGAACAAATAAACAAACGATAGGCAAGTTATTTTAACGCCGAATTGAAGAGTGGACTCCTTTTATTAGATAAATCAAATCCTATTTAATAACAAAGTTTTGTGTGCTTTCCTCTCAAATAATGAATATTAAATATGTACATTTTTGAAAGGAGTCTGGTGTAGGTAACAAATAATGCAGGTTTGAAGAACAAAAGATACATTTTTACCATAAAAATGTGACCATAAATATTGCTTATGAGTAGCTAATCAACGCCACATATTTATTTTAGTAGCTAACTATTTTGATAATGAATCGTTTTGAGTCTTTTTTTTTTTTTGAGAAAATTCAGAAATTCTTTGATTCCAGTTTCTCAAATGTGAATATTTTCTGTTTTTTTTTTTAGTCCTCTATGACAGTAAACAGAATATCTTTGAGGACATTTGAGGATGTCACCTTCAGCTTTGGGAAACAAACACAGACATTTTTCACCATTTTCTGACATTTTTTTGACCAAACAACTAATCGATTAATCGATAATGAAAATAATCATTAGTTGCAGCATTAGTAACATGTAACATGGATTGTCAAATGTAAAGGTTACATCTTAATTTGATTATTAACACGTGGCTGATAATATAATACACTGTATTTCATACCAGGAGTATAAAGTATGTAACTTTTACAGCTTTGAAACTGTCTTCTCACAGCAGTAACACATATTTTCACTGTGAATTACACTTTACTAGTTTTTCCAGATAATATACTGTGTATGTAACATATGTGCTGTGTTTCTCAGATTATGTAAAGTCTCCTGATTTGTAAAACTGTCTGTCTGTTTTGGCCCCCTTCAGGTACAAAGATCTTCATGTGTATCAGCTGGAAGCTCCCACCCAGGTCATCGAGTGGACGTCAGGGAAGAGTGAGTGAATTTATTTGGTAGTAACATCATCATCTGGCTGAGTCATTAACACCAGCATGTACACTGAATATTGCAATTTGCCAAAAATGTAAAAAGGCAACATTTTGACCATCAAGGTCTTCGTCAGGCAAACTTACATGTGAATATAGACACAAAAATGACAGCTAGTATTATTAGATCACATGAAAAAAAGCACTGCGACAGTGTTGATTTTGACTCACAGAACACAGGATCCAACAAAGCTGTAGAGCTGCAACGATTTGTTGATCACCAGAAACTTAATTAGCTACTAATTTGATAATCGAATAACATGCCAAAGATTTGCTGGTGGCAGCTGTGGCACAGTGTTGTGCTTTAAGTATATCCACATATCTTAATCCAAGAGGGGGAACGCCAGATGAGAGAATGGCCCCTCCTGGCCTCCGTAATGGGCAGATTAATTGATAATGAAAATAATTGTTAGTTGCAGCAAGAGGAGGTGTGTCCATGAAGGTTTTCAGCGTGAGATGCTGACTAATACACACAACACACACACAATGAAACAAAAATCCTCCAGGCTGTTATTATTTGATGATTGGTTCAGATAAACTCATCATCATGTAACATGTGAAGCTGTGTGGTTTCTTTCCACAGCAGTCACACCAGCAAACCTTTGTGTTGGGAAAGAACGTGATATCTGGGTGAAAAACAATCTGACAGTAATATTTGTTTTCTTCACTGTTTGTTGTGTCTGCAGCCGTCTGTGTCGCAGGTTACCGTCTGTCGAAAAATGAAATTTTGGAGCTTCGCTTGCCGCTAAAACTCTTCGCTGATGAAAATAAGGTAATAAATGCCAAAGTGGTCCAGGCTTTGAGGTTCATTCTTATTACCATGACACTAAATGCCACTCAGAGCCTCTGCTGTGTGTGTTGATGTGTTCAGGGTCTCTGTGCAGAACGGGATTTTAAAGTTGTCCACGGTGGCTTCACAGACGGTCCAGTTTGCTGCCTCAGACACGTCCCAGGAACAAGGTGAGCAAAGGCAGACCAACATTTTCATTTCATTTCTTTTCCTCTCTGCATTTAAAAAAACAAAACAAAAACAAAGCTGATTTCTTTTCCACTGAGAAGCTCTTTCTGTTTGTTCTGCAGAAAACTTTCAAAGCTTCTTTCATGGGATTTACATCACTGAAGTTGAAATAAAGTGATTAACACAGGTGCAAAGAAATGACGACAAAGAAACCTCTTTGAAAGAAAACAAACTATGAAAAGAGCAAAATCCTGTAAGGAACAGGAAAAACAGTTTCAATGACACCAGGAGTTTAGATCATTATGTTATTAAAAAAGAAGAGAGACCTTCTGGATATTCTGGTTACAGAGCTGCTCTCCTGAATGATATGATGAGATAAATAAATACAAACCTCAGCTGGTGAATTCTGCAGCTGCGTATCAACAAAAAATCTAATCGTACCTCTTTATATCAGAGCTGGTTCAAACAGAGAAAAGAATGATTTGACAATATTTAAACATTTTTATTTTCTGTCCTGTTGCTCTTTTGGAAGATGTGTTGTTACCAACGATGGGCTGAGCTCCAACTTGCAGGTGTGGGACCTCGGAGGAGACGACAGCGGTGAGTTAAATTTACCTGCAAACAAAATCACAACAAAAGTATGTTGTCTCATTTGGCCTCTTTTGGGAGTTAATAAAATATAGAAAAAATATATATAAATTTTAGAAAAAAAGTCTCTGCACACCTGGATATGTGACAGCTGCGTCAGAAGAAGATGAAAACAATAAGAACCCGCACAGCATCTCGCTCACTGCTGGAATATTTATTAAATCACAACGTTTCAGTCTGTCCGACCTTCATCAGATACACAGTCAGCATCACAACACTTCCTTATATCAGTCATCCAATCAGAAGACTACAGAGATTAGTTTAATTGATGAGCTCATTGAAACATACGCGTCACCATCAAGGTTAGTCAGAAAAAAGCTTTGGAAGGACTAGAAAAATAGAAAATAACACAAGAGCAACACTAAATAAATCTTACAATACGTTATAGCAACATTCATGTAACCCCAAAACTCTCCAAAGGTCAACAATAGAAAGTAAAAAGTGAATTAAAAGTACCATAGCAGTATCATAAATCATAAATCAGCGTAGTAAACCCATTCTATCAAAAAGGAAAAGGTAAATTAAGGACAGAAGTGTAAATTTCATAAAAAAATTTCAATATTTTCATTCATTAAACATTATCTCTACCACCAAATGGCACAAGTCAAGGATGTACAATAGCAAAGCATAAATAAGGCCAATTCATTATTAATCTATACAGTAACATCCATTTAAATTTAAATATATATAAGAAATATAGAGTCTAGAGATAAAATAGTGCAGAGAACACGTGGATATACATTTTAAAAAGTTAAATTGATTGAACTAAACATCTTCTTCACTCTTTTCTACAACCTTTGTGGTGCAATAAAGTGTTTGTCTTGTCGTCCAATGACAGATGTGATCAGGAGAACAGGAAGTATCGAGGGGAGGAGGAGCGATTCGGAGAGAGGCAGCAGGATCGCAGCTCGGCTCTCGTCACAGCCGGATGTTCTTCACGGAGCTCAGAGCAGCGACGTCCAGCTGACTCAGCTCTCCTCAGGACGGACTCTTTATAAACTAGGTAACACTGAGATAAACACTTTCACTGACTCAGCAGTATAAATACTGACCAATACTGTCAGAGCCACAAATACTCAGTTTGATAAATTATAATTCATCAGTTTTACATCCAGGAAACTTTAGCTGCTTCTGTATAGAGAATAAATTTCACCCCCAGATAAAATGTCAGAGGGTGAATGTAGAGCACTGGGTTGGAGATATGGAGTCTGATATGAAAACACTGCTAAAATACAGGTTTCAAACTCTTCATAAACTCTGTTGTTAATATTTTGGTTGTTTTTGGATACAGAAGCTTCACAGTGAGTTTTGTCTCTCGTCGTCTTCTCTAAAAAAAAAAAAAAAAATCTAATTCCAGTCAGAACTATTTTCCAACAGATGTACATTAAAGGATAAGTTCACAATTTTTCACTTGTCTTAAAGCAGCAGTCAGGTGTCCATATGAACAGTGAAAGAGGTTTTCCTCGCTGTAATCATTCCTCCTGTTCATACTGGATATTAAAAGATCCCCTTCAAATGTGCTTTAATGGAAGTGATGGAGGCCAAAATCCACAGTGTGTCCACACAGTCATTTATCACTTCCATTGTAAGTGCATTATGAAGGGATCTTCTAATGGTCAGTATGAACAGGAGGAATGATTACAGCAAGAAAAACAGGTTTCACTCTTCATTTGGGCTCCTGACTGTTGGTTTAAGACAGATGTGAAAAATTGCAAATTGTCCTTTAATAAATAAAACATAGCAATGTCTTCTGAATCTTTATGACTTGACTGTGAATTACAAAGTAGACGAGTTAACAGTGATTCAGCACTTCACATTTACATTTCAGCAATTTTCCACATTTCCGATTTACCTCATTACCCAACATGGCAGGAACAGACAGCACTAACAGGAGTCTGTTACTGCCTGAGATAAAACATTGTTATCAGCTTATTGACACCAACGTGCCACTCAAACTAACAGGGAGAGAGTTAATTAATTCTTCTACCTAGATTTCCCCAGATGGCCTTCAGATTCAAACCAGTAGTAATCTAGTTTTTTCACCATATTATGATGTTTTACCCGTTATTTCAGGATTATCGTCTCCATCAGTTGTGTGTTTTTATTATTTTGTCCCAACAGCGACAGACTCAGCAGATCCTCTGAGTTCTTTACAGTTTCTGAGTGACAACGTTTTCCTCGCCGGCTGCTGTAACGGGAACGTTTACATCGCAGACACTCGGACGTCCGCCACTCCTCAGCTTTCACCTCCACCTGCACCTTCAGGTGAATCCGTCCTCTGGTGGACGGACGCCTCTGCAGGTCCGTCCTGTGCAGACCCGTCCAGCTGCAGGGTGGTTCGACTGTCCTCGTCCGGACAGGCGGTTGTTTCGGACCTGAGGAGTCCGGGAGGAGCTGTGTGTCGGGCTCAGCTGGATGTACGGACGCGTCGCTGCAGCCTGGATGATGTCAGAGTGTCGTGGGCTCCGGCGCTGGACGACTGCATCTCAGTGTCGGGTCAGTTTACAGGCACACAGTGATCCAGCTCATGGAAGCCTACAGGGGACTATATTAAAATGATAATTTAAAAATGTAATTCCACAATAGCATTATAATTTTCCACGTGTGTTATTTGAGTAAAAATGAAAGAATCCAATTTACATTTTCACTACTAATATGGGCGTTCTATGACCATATTAACATGAAAATGGACATTTAATTTTCAAAGTTGTGTCCTGCTGTACG
This sequence comes from Scomberomorus guttatus, assembly GCA_038419695.1. Classification (NCBI taxonomy): domain Eukaryota; kingdom Metazoa; phylum Chordata; class Actinopteri; order Scombriformes; family Scombridae; genus Scomberomorus; species Scomberomorus guttatus. The sequence goes on from CM076448.1 coordinate 32,432,121, forward strand.
CTGGACAATATTCAAATGTTAATTCAAATTTGAAAATTAAAATGCAATATAAACAATATAACCTGATTTTACATTTATGCAACCAATATTTAACAATTAAATAGTTCTGTGTATCAGTATCGACTCATCAAATCATCTGGATGGGGAGGAGTGGTGGCTTTTACACAACTGAATGTTTCCACTCACATGAGTATGTATAAAAAAAAAAAAAGGTATCGAATTAAGTAATGATTTAATTTTCAAAGACTGAACCTGCTGTACGTTGGACAATAAGTGAAACAGCGCCCCCTGTCTACTGCACTTACAGTCACATGTCACCACATCTGTCAGTCCTCTCATCAAGGCGGGTCTTCAGTTAGGACGTCAATCATTCGCTGTAGGCGGGACATCCTGTTACTCCAACTGCAGTCAACAGTGTAAACTTTCACTTATTTCACCTTAGCAGTCCATCAAAATCTGTTTCTGAACAAATATGAGGCGAGAAATAAGTAATCCAGTTGCTCTCGATGTTCATTTGAGCACCTGGCTGTTTTAAGAAACACACTTTTCCTTTAAAAGGACAAATCTGAAGTACAATGGATCAAAAACCTCGAGCAGTCAGACGCAAACAAATCTCCAGATTAGTCAAACGAATTTGGAAACAACTGAAGCTGAACAGTAAAATTATTACTCAGACTCTCTGTTGTAAACATCCATCACAGTTAAACAGTTTTCCTGTTGAATGAGGGATTATTACCAACATTTCAGTTAAAAACAGTGCTTTACACCATCTGGATAAACTGTTTCTGACATAATTAATAAACTTCTAGTTAATATGACAAAAATAAGAAGTTGTGTTTGCTGTCAGTGTGATAATTCCTCACCCTCCTCTCGCAGGTTTCAGCGCAGCGGTTCAGATCTACAACACGTCCGTCTGGAGGGCGGAGCTGCAGGAAGCTCAGCCGCTGTTTGAGCACCGCGGTCACATGGTTTCATCCCAACAGTCTGATGACGGCGCTCCCGTCTTCGTCACCTCCCACGTCTGGCATCCCGAGCGGCCGCGGACGCTGCTGTCCGCCGCCTCAGACGGCTCCGTCCACGTGTGGGATTGGGTCGACCAATCAGCTGCCGGCTGCTGACGGTACAACCAGGATCAAAGTGAGAATCCAGTCACAGGAGGAGCTGATGTGGGTCAGAAGAACTGCTGAGAAAAACCTTCCTGTGTGGAAGAAGAGATGAAATATCTGAATGTGATTAAATTTACAGAAAGGACAGAAACATAAATGGAGTAAGAAACAGAAGTTGTTTCTTGTGCCCTAAAAACAATTTCATATGGAATTACAGAAAGTAGAAGATGATCAGATTTTGTGTGCATCCTGTAAAAAGGTTGGAAAAATAAACAGGTTTGACTTTACAAATTATACATAAATTGATATTCAGCTGTTCCTGATAACTGAGGTTATATATTTAATCAGACGCTGGGATAATGGTCTGTATATTAAAATGCACATTTATCTTGCAATTTCTCCTCAAATTGAATTATTTGTCATGCTGGCAGCTCTGTGAGCCGTACGGAAGCAGATAAATGCCAACATGCTGATGTTTGGCAGGTATAATGTGTACCATCTTACTTAACCGTTAAAGTTTTTACAATTCATCCTCTTCATGAATGTTTCAGAGCTGCAGCAATTAATGGATTGAAAGAAAATGAATCGGCAACTATTTTGATAATCAACTAATCGTTTAAATTACTGTTCGAGCAAAAACGTTTGATTCCAGGTTTCCAAATCAAAAAGTGTGTGTGTGTGTGTGCGCGCACGTGTGCGCACGTGTGCTCCATGCAGCAGGTGTTTGATCACACGCTGAAAGGGTTAACCCCCGTCTCTGATGGTGCCTGTATCCTCCTTCAGACGTCCCTGTTGGATGGTGGAAAGGCCCATTAAACCCTCTCCAGCTGTGTTCGGCCCTTTCTGTAACTTTCTGACACAGACTTGCTGACATTCACTCCCACTTCACACAGTGATTTGTCAGCTGTGCGGAAGGTGAGAAAGGAGCCGTTCCTCTTCTCTCTTTAGCGTTCCTTTTACATCCATGACGCACTATTAGTCACTTTTCATGTGAACAGCTGAGTGCAACACTGTGACTGACTTCCAGGAGAGACCGTCTAAAAATATGAAGCTTTTTCTCCAGATTTAAACAATACCGCCCCTCCCCTCCCCCCACATTGAAACCAAGCTTATTACATTAAATATCACTAGAAGTAAGTGAAGTATCTTTTTTGGGGGATGGAGTGGGGAGATTAGGGTGACCTGACCCTTTACCTACATAATAACAAACGCATTAAAACATCTGCGTGGCAATGTGACACATCTATTGACGCAGTGAGGCAGCAAAAACAGGCTGTGTGATTTGAGATGAATGAACGTCTGTATCAGAGAACAACGAGATCCTGGTTCATCACACGTGAGGCTGAGCCGACCTGAGCTCAGCCAGTTCACTTGTTTGTGTGTCACGTAAAGTCAGACTGCTGCACAGTTTTCAGGTCAGAAGAGGTTTTACGTGTTAGTTTACAGAAATAAAACATTACAAACGTGATTCTTGGTCATTTTGTTTTCTCGGTGTGTTCACGTGTAGGTTTCCTCCTCTAACGGTTTGTTAGTTTAGTTTAGAACATTTGAGACATTTTAATTCTGTTGGAAATGTGAGTCTGTACTTTTAACAATGAATGTTATGAAAATAAATGTTTTGAAATAAAAAAACCAACGCTACATATTTAAAGCTGTCATTTTTAAAGTTTAAATAGCATTATTACAGTGCGACAGTGTTTTCAAACCTCACAGTGTTTGCGTTGTTCAGTCCGGCTGAACGTTTGGACCTCCATCTGACCGACTACAAGATTGCAAGTTCTAGCCGGGATGCTGATGAGTGAAATTCTCCTCCACTGTTTGACTACAGACTGTTTTTTCTTGCTTTACATAATAATTGCTTGTTTCTTGTTGGCCTGATGCAGATGATGCTTGTGACTGTTGTGGCAGTCCTGTTTGTTTGTTTGTTTGAAGATTAGTATGCAGCAAAAACAACAAACATGAAAATTAGCAGACAATTCAACAATCTGTACAGTACGTGTGAAATTTTCTGTGTAGGTTTTCATGATTTACACAGTATCAAACTTTACAGCAAGCCTATAAAACACATCTGAGTTATGTCACATATAAGACAACGTTGTGTTTAAGAGCCAAATCTGACATAAATTCATGTATCTTCGCCCACCATCATGATAAAATGCACAGAGGGAGCGTTGAGGGGACAAATGAATTACGCTGATAATGAAGGTGAGACGAGTCAATTATGTAATTTGAGAGCACAAATGAGGTAATTTGAGGGTACAATTACTAAGCTGAAAGAAGGAAATGAGCACTTGGAGGATTGCAAATTAGTTACTAATTTTAGAAAATGATTTATTAAATAAATACTTTACCTTCTGACTGTAGCAGGCTCCAGGGTTTCCTCAGGGCTTCATTTTTGGGATCCTGTAAGGAGAAACATCTGTAAACCAGGACTGTCTGAAATGACTCACAGTTTAATCTTCTCTTTCTGCCACTTTATTTTCTTTCTTCCTACTCCTACAATGTATTAAAAAGTGACAACAATAAACCTACCTCAGGACTCACAGATCTGACTTTTCTTCCCACCGATATGATTTAATTTCAACTTTAACTTAATTTAAGGGAATAATGTAAAAAAAAAACAAAAAAAAAAACACCAACCTGACAACAGCAGGACTCTGTACAGGTGTGAGAGGGAGAAAAAAGTGGAGTATTTTCATGTTTGTATAATATATTAACTGTAAGAGTAAATTTTTTGTAATTTTTTACAATCTAAGAGTTCACTACTGCTCTGTACTGTCTCAGTACTATGTGACAAGCGTCCATGCATGTTATACAACTAAAGGACAGTTGCAGTTAAATTAAACCTTTCTGTTAGCATGTATTGATCAATGTTAGACCTGCAATGGTTAGTTAATTAATTGATTAGTCAATTGACAGAAAATATATTAACTATTTTGATAGTTAAATAATCGTTTAACAAATTTTTGAGCAAAAAAAAATCTAAAATTTGATGGTTCCAGATTCTCAAATGTGAGAATTTGCTGCATTTCTGGGTCTTCCATGATAGTAACTTGAATATTTGTTGGATTTATACTGTTGATCAGACAAAACAAGATATTTATAGATGTCAAATTAGGCTTTAGGAAATTGTGGCCATTTTTCACTGTTTTCTGATGTTTTATAGACTAAAACATTAATCAATTAATCAAGAAAATGAACAGCAGATTTAGTGATAATGAAAATAATTGTTAGTTTCAGCTCAAATCATCACCTTCTCTCCTCTCTCGCTGTGTTTAAACAGACAGCGAGGTGGGAGAAGTCGATGCATGAATGAATCAAACCACTCAGAGACTGAACAGAACATACAACAACCGACACAAATCAATACACATGAAAGATCTGCAGCTCTGCTTCATTCACTAAAAGCCTGCCTGACCTTTTTTTTTTTTTTTTTTTTTTTTTTACAGTGAAAGTCTCAGGAAATATTGTGCTTTGATAATTACTTTCTCTTTGACAGTTTACCTCCCACATGAGAATTTCATTTCATGTCATGGAACAACACTGTCATGTTAACCTTTGACCTTCTAACCATTCATAGTATGCAGATATACAATGCTGCCTACACTGAAGGACACTTTTCATGCACTGAAGTGCGTCATGCATCAGTTATGGAAACATAAACACTGTTGTCACTGAGTAGCTTCTGTCTGTGTTTCCACCCTAACATTTACTCTGCTACACAGGATCCACAAAGCTTATTTTAACAATTTTGTTATAAGTTTCTATTGTCTACCTTTTCACACTGTTTTGCTGTTTTTGATGTTTTATTGATCAATGTAATTATAAATTGTTTTTTTTTATTGTATAAATGCTTTTTTTATGTTTGTACAGTCTCGTTACTTTGTGACTTTTTAGATTGTTATTTAGGTATTTATAGTTATTTATTAATGTATTTTTTAACAAGTCCACCTAGTTTTTTGAGGTTATATCCTGCAACAGAAGACATAACAGGATAACTGAGTATTCATAAAAACATGCTGTGAGTTTGCTGCTCTCTGACAATATTCCCAAGATGATAAAAAGCAGTTTTGGTGAAATTTCTGATGTCAGAAGTTCTTGAAACTTTAGATCAGGATCAAATGATATCCCAACACTGCTAACTTTGTGCTCGATGTTTACCGTCTCTGCGAGAGCAAAGTTCCTCAAACACTCCATACACACATTTCTGTGTTTGCTGTCAGCAAGATTATTATAAATTGGTGTTAAATCCCTCTTTCCCCAACCTGCCTATTTTCTTTCACTCCTGTCACAGTTGGAAAATCACACAAAAACGTTTTTATACCTTCTCTTCTTGTTTCAAGCTGCCTGCCTGATCTAATAAGATGTTCCATCAAATGTGTTTTTCTTCTTCTTTGTATTATTTTTATAAAATTATATTTTTCAATGTCTTGTTTCTGCACCAGCAATGAAACAACTAAAAAAACACACTTATATTCTGTTCTGAATGTTGCTGAAGCTGCTCCACGTCATTCATACATTGAATTAAATCCACTTGAAAAATGAAACTGTCGATTGCAAATAACGTCAAGCAGCTGATAAAACTTTGTTTTACATTCGTGCTGGCTGCAACTAACGATAACTTTTACTATCCACTAATCTGCCGATTGTTTACTCGATTATTTGATGACTTATTTGGTTCGTAAAACATCAGAAAACAGTAAAAAAAAAATGCCAGTGAAATTTTTTCTAGAGCCCGAGGTGATGTCATCAAATGTTTTGTCTGAACAACAGATATTCAGTTTAGTAGAGCTGCAACAATTAGCTGATTTATTGATGAATCGAGAAAATAATTGACAGATTAATCAATAATGAAAATAATTGTTGTTAGTTGCAGCCAAGAAAAGCAGCAAATTCTCCCTTTTAGCGTTTTTCAAAATAGCTACTAATTAGTTTTCTCTTTCTTTCTTTTCTTTGCAGCTCTACTATACAGATGCTGCTCATGACGATACGACGACCTACCAGCACAGTCTGAGGTTTGTCCTAGTTATGACTATTTTCCTGACTTTTATAAAATAAAAAATGATAAAATCTTCCATGTAAATGCAGATTTGAAATGCATCTGCTTTAAAAGAGGTAGAAGAGCAGGTAGAAAACAAAGACACTAAACTATCACAGGCTTCTTTAGACATGTTCTTTCCTTTAAAGGTTCCATATGTAAGAATCAGAAATTCCTTCTCATTAGTGACACCGGTGGCTGTTAAGTGAGCTGCAGTCAGCATCCTGTTGCTCGTGCTCATGTTCTCACACACACACACACACACACACACACACACACACACACACACACACACACAGAGGCCGGTAGTGATGTGCGGGTCAGAGTTTTTTTTAATACCTGCACCCATCCAACCCGCAAACCGCCAACTTTGTTTACCATCCATGTTTACTAAACACCGGTAGGCTCAGTAAGCTGTGGCCTGGGAGCAACGTGCTGCGGTTTTGTTGTGAAATGTGTGGTGGTCCACGGAGACAGCTAGCTGTTTCTTCCCCCTAAAAAACTCTGACTGACTTCCAGCGTCCCTGACCTGTCTGAACCTGTCTGAACCTGTCTGAACTGGTCTGAACCTGGCAGGACGATAAAAACCTGAAAACATGAACATTTTCATACAGCACGGTGCTTCTTTCTATACAAAAAAAGGAAAACTCAATTTCATACTCTACTGCCTCCTTTCTTTCTTCTTGGACTTTATTCAAACACTAAAATCACCAAAAATTACATTTACTCTGCAAAAATGGAAAATTTAGTCACTCAGAGGCAGTCGGTGTGTTGTACAGCTCTCTGTCACCACTGAGCAAATATCCTTCATTCAGACACTCTGCTGTTAAAATGCACACAGGGCTGCAACCTGAAAACCCTCCACTTCACTCTTCAGCGTTAAGCATCCACCTCTGCAACCATCTTTCTCTGCACCACCAACTTTTTCTTGTTGGTGGTCTCTCGTACCTGAAGCCTTTTACACCAACTTCTACACATTTATTATTGTTCCTTCATTCCAGAAACTTTGTCTGCATGCAGAAGAAACACTCCTTTGAGACACAAATAAGCCAGAAAACATGTTTTTACTTCCTGCTTGCAGGATTGTACTGAACACCCATCAGTTCTAGATGTTTGGTGCACCCATGAGAGTTTCGTTTCACACCTGATTTTCACACCTTTTCCCTGTGAGGAAACTGAAGTGTTATTTGTCTCTGCCTGCGAGCAGCGGGTCTTATCTGTCTGTCAGCGCTCTGAGCTGACCAAAGTCCCTCTACTGCTTTTCCCAGCAGCTTCTGAGCTCATCATGGTTTCATAAGCTGCTGGAAAGAAATGCATGTTGGGAGGATTTTTTAAATTTTTCACTGTCTCAGCCTCTCGTGTGAATCATAAAGAATGACAATTAACACCGGGACTGTGGACAGGATGGAGATATATTACAACTGACATTCTCTGGTTCCAGCTTCTCAAATGTGAATATTTTCTGGTTTCTTTAGTCCTCTATGATAGTAAACTCTTTTGGTTTTGGATAAAACAAGACAATTGAAGACGTCTCCTCGGGCTTTGGGAAACACTGATCGACATTTTTTAACCAATTTCTGACATTTTATGGTCAAAACAACTAAGCGATTAATCGAGAAATCAATAATCAAAATAACCGTTAGTTTGCAGCCCTTTCAGTTAACTATCATATAAGACAAAGAAACGCTGCAAATTCTCACCATCCAGATGCTGGAACTAGGAAATATTTTGCATTTTTGCTTGAAAAATGTTTTGAATGATTAAGTGATTATCAAGATAGTTGCAGTCAGTTACAGTTGCTGTAGTTGAGATGTTTCATTCTGGTGCAAAGCGGTGGACAGACTGACTGACTGACTGACACTGCTATCCCTCGAGCTAAGCAAAGCAAGGCTAAAAACAAATCACCACAAATACCTGCATCTTCTGGCTTTTTGAACATTACATTTCCTTCTATCATTGCTCCTCCTATAATGTAACATAATTATAGGGTCATTAAACTGAACTAAACAAAAACAGCTGCAACTAATAGCTGATGATGTTTTCAGTTTGCTTGTTTTTTTCTGACAGTCTTAAATGTTAAGATGTTCAATTAACTCATGTATGATGAGTAAAAACAGCAAATCTTCACATTTAAGAAGCTGGAACATGAAATATTTAGCACAAATACTATACTAGTATACTACTACTACTATACTACTATACTATACTACTATAAAGACGTGTCGTACTGTAGGAAATATGTTCACGATGTTGTGCTGCCAGCTTCATGACAAAACATGAATAATGTTTACATTTTTATTGTAAATGACACTAACATGAATCTACTTAACCTAAAATCATTCTCTCGTCTTTCAGCCAAACCTAAATTAGCACAGCTGACTAATAACAACAGATGGACCCAGTTGGGAAATTACATAACTCTTTATGTTATTCATTAACAAAAATCTGTTAAATGACTCCAGTAAACCAAATGTAGAGTCGCTGTGGGCACAGAGATGCAGAGAGTGAAGAACAAAGAGCCGACATGAAAAGGTACGTGAGTGTAGGAACAGATCAGCTGTGAGACCGAGCAGAGGAAACGCTGTTACAAAGTCAGTTCAACCATTTAATTAAACCTGAGGGGCCGTTTGTGTGGCGGCAGCCTACAGAAAAGCTTCACTTCATTATGTTATCAGTCACAATGCAAATATTCAAAAAATTCTGAAGAAAATACTTTTCTTACAGGAGTAAAAAACACATTTCACAGGCGACAGGCCTGAAGTTTATGAAACTCACTCAACACATCAAAAACTTCTTGAAGGCGATATTGGTCACAAAAAATGGTTTCCCCAAGAGAAGACGACTCTCTGGAGAAATGGGGATAGTTTCCAGAGAAACCAGAACTCACTTAAGAACTTGCTAATATTAAGAAAGCAGTTAGTTTAGTTGTTGTTCGTAAAAGCTCCATCAAAAAATTCAGTGATGAGCCTACAGAGTTTTATCAGTGACTCTGCAGCTCCCCTCAGCTTTACGGAGCTTTATAATGAGTTTTAAAAGAAGATATTTAACCATATTTACATGATATATTCTAACCGCACATTTACCACATCAGCCAGTTCACCCATAAAGCCTTCCTTCTTGTAAAACCCAAACATGGCGTTAGAAAACACCATGTGATTACTTTTCAGTAACAGCAGTGTAAGTGATTACAATCTGACACAGTAATCACATTACCTCCGAGACACTGTGAACGCCATTTTTTAACATTTGATGGTCTAAACCAGCGGTAGGAAAATGGAGGCCTGCTGTCACTGTCTGCCCTCACTAACAGATTAATCAATAATGAAAATAATCAATAGCTGCAGCCATAGCAACAAGTAATGTAACTAATTACTTTTTCTATGGAATATTTAATAAAGACGTGTCACTTATTTAATGAGTAATATGTAACTTGAACACAACATTGGGCGACTTGGACAAACCACACGAATGTGAGATTTATGCTTCAGTGTGATGTTTACAAGTGTTTTTTTTGACCTAATCAATACACAACTCTGTACAATAAGAACCAGAGAGATTTACATTGATTTCATAGCAAATGTGAATTTCAGTTGGAGCTCTGTGATCAAACTATCTTGTTGCTGTTTTTCACGGGAATGAAAATGAAAACAAGACATGATGAAAACTTCTGAAAGTCCTGACCGTGTGTGTATGTGTGTGTGTGTGTGTGTGTGTGTGTGTTTGGGAGATTCAGGCTAAACTGCAAAGGATGAAAGCAAAGTGGCGTTTGAAAGGACACAAGAGACTGTAATTACATTGACTGACAGAACACTGAGCTTTGAGCCTGAACTCTCTCATGGCCTAATGGCGCCGGAGCCATTATAACTGATCCCCACTCAGCTATCTGAATGACTCAGGACTATTCTATGCTCTGTGATGCCTCCGAAAACAGCTTCTGAAGCACCGGAGCGTCTGTTAGTGAATACGAGTATAAATGGAAATGTCACGGCTGCGTTCAAGAGGCGACTTGTGGCTCCGCTGAGGACGCAGAGAATGACTGACAACTTTAAATTACCATTAAACGGACCATAGCGCTGCTTCTTTCCCACATTTTAGTTACGTATTATGTCATAAATTGAACAAAAATAAAAACATCATTGTGGCATGTGCAAAACTTTGGGCACCCTACATCGTACTTAGTAACATCCCCTCAGATATCACAGCTTGCAGATGCTTTTTGTAACCAGATAAACGTCTTTCAATTCTTATATTTGGGATTTTCTCCCATTTTTCAAAAGGCTTCTAGTTCTGCATGTTCCTGGGGCCGTCTTGCACGTGCAGCTCTTTTAAGATCTACACACAGATTTTCAGTTATGTCAGTTAAGTCAGGGGACTGTGAGCGCCGTTCTGAAACCTGCGTCTCTTGAGTCCATGCTGGATTTCAAGTTTTGTTTAGGATCATTATCCTCTTCTCTGCTTCAGCTTTTTTACAGACGGTGTGATGTTTGCTTCCAGAATTTGCTGGTATTCAGTAGAATCTATTCTTCCTTTCACCCGCGCAGTGTTTCCTGTGCCACTGGCTGCAACACAACCCCAAAGCATGATAAATCCACCCCCATGCTCAACAGTTGGCAAAGAGTTACTTACATCTCTTACTTACATTTCACACTGTGGAAACTGTAAGCTGACAACACTTTGCTTTCTTCCTGTAGCCTTCCCTGCATTGTGGCCATCAATAACTTTCATTTTCTGAGTCTTACGCAGCTGCTTAGAGGAACCCATGGTTACTGAGAGCTCGCACAAGGTTTAAGAGTCAGAGTATTTGTAAAGCTTAGAAATTGGCACCAGCTGACATTTCCTAATGACAATTAGGACATTGTCCTACATGGCTCAGGCCTAACGAGCTGATTAAGGTCTGAGACCTTGTAAAAAGAATCTGAGACTTCAGAACTCTTAGAGTCCCCAAACTTGTGCACATGCCACAATGATATATATTATATATACACACATATACACACACATACATACACACACATATGAGATGGTGATTACACACATACTGTATATGACTTATGAGTTTTCTGTGGCTACATTTATTGTTAGTGATCCATCCAGTGAATGTCTTTAGAGAGACTCATCGTACATGCATGTGGGCAACACAATACAAATACCTGCTGCCTGTTTCTCTATTTTTCATATGACAGCTAGTGAACGAACACAGCTGAAATAAAATCAGTGTGGAGACTTTTGATAAAATTAGATTTTTTCTGTTAACAGATAAAAAAAATAATATAACAGCTTATCTAATAAGAATTACTGTCTCACTGTATTTGGCAACGCGGGAAAGAAACTCTTCTGGGAAGAGGTACGAGGTACAGATTATATCCAAAAGTATTCCAGTGGATCCAAGTTTTTATATTAGGGTTGTGTCCAGAAGAACACAATTATATTAAAGTGGAACAAATAGTGATAGATCTGTTTCACGCCAAAAGACTGATTGCACAGTTCTGGAAAAGGACAGACGACCAGGTATTAAAGCAGGAGAGCAGGACTTTTGTCTCCCCCTTCTGGCAGTGAGAGTAAATGGGGGCGCTTGAATGTCACAGACGTTCATTTATATGTAAAAGGTCCACACTGCAGGTTTAAAGGACGGTTCAAGATTTTTCAAGTGTGTCTTAAACCAACAGTCAGGAGCCCAAATGAAGAGTGAAACCTGTTTTTCTTGCTGTAATCATTCCTCCTGTTCATACTGACCATTAGAAGATCCCTTCATAATGTACTTACAATGGAAGTGATGGGGGCCAAAATCCACAGTCCTCCTTCTGTGCAAACATGGATTTCAAAGTTTACCTGAAGCTAATATGAAGCTTCAGCGTCCAAATGAGTCAAATCAAGTAGATATCTTTCAACGTTACAGTCTTTTTAGTGCCAAAGTCCCTCTTTTTGTTACTATACTTCCACCACAGCTCAACAGGGAAACACTGTCCGAGGAAACACAAAGAGGGAATTTGATGCTAAAAAGACTGTAAATGTGGCAGATATCCACTTGATATGACTAACTCAGACTGCTGAAGCCTCATATAAGCTTCACATCTACTTTTAAATGACTGTGTGGACACACTGTGGATTTTGGCCTCCATCACTTCCATTAAAGCACATTTGAAGGGGATCTTTTAAGAGTCAGCATCTTTTTAGGGATTATCGATGTACCAACTGTTGTGTCTGAGAAGCAACTTGTTCTTAGTCTTCTGTTGTTTCTTTTTAAAATACCATAATGTGTACTTCTGTTTACGCAGCTTTACTTCTTCTACTTATGTGTGTACCTAGGTCAATAAACAATACATATATTGATTTAAAACAAATTACTGCTGCTTCAATCATATTGCAATAGAAAGCTGTGATCCATTAAAAGTCCAGACAAATAAGCAGGAGGCTGCTGAGGGAAACAGACAGGTAAAGGTGTCTGAAAAATAACAAGCTGTTGCATTGCAGCTGCTTTTGTATTCAAGGTTAACGGTAGAAGTTATTGTCATGCTGTCCAACACAATACTCAGTAAACAGGGGAACGCAATTCCTTCAGGGAAACGGTGTACACAATAAGAACAGATGCAGTAAAGGTAAAAAGACAAAGTACAAACAGTGTTGAGTAATGAATGGACGACAAGTGCCATCACACAGGTAAGGATGTGCCTCGTTTCATCAAAAACTGTTGTAGTAGAAAATGAAGAAAATGTTCATACAGTAATAATGCAGCCTGGTCTCATTAAATGACGAAGGAATAACGCGCCACGTTCTTTAAGCTTTTCAGTTATCATTTCACACCGTCATGTCTGAGTGACGGGGAAGTGACATTTCAGATGACGTCAATATAATGTGAATGTTTTATTTTATATCACCTGCATGCAAAACTGGACTTTGGCGTATGCACTGCACGCAATTTGAAAGTGTTATTTGTACATAGATTGAAGAGACCAGGCTGAATACTGTGTTGTTTTACTCTGGTAGATTTATAATAAAGTGTTCAATTCATGTTTTTCACTCTTTCCTTCTGTGTGTCTGATAAAACAGATTTTAGACCGACTGTCTTCCAGACATTAAAGAGGACATATTCTGCACATTTTCAGGTCCAAAATTTTAGGGCTGCAACTAACAATTATTTTCATTATCGATGAATCTGTTATTAGCTGTTTGTCTTCCACAACCCAAAGATATTCAGCTGACTGTCATAAAGAACTAAAGAAACCAGAAAATATTCACATTAAAGAAGCTGGAACCAAGATTTTTTTGACATTTTTGACAAAAAAGACTCAAAAGTTGATTATCAGAATAGTTGCTGATTAACTTTCTGTTGATCGACTAACGTTACTGAATTAATTGACTAATCGTTGCAACTCTACATATTTTTATTCTGGGGCTCTACTTGAATATCTTTGCATGCTGAGAGGTAAATAAAGGCCTCGGCCACTATTAGAGGAAATATGGTGATTTCCAGTTAAAAACTCCTTATTTATCTTATACTGGCCCTTTACGCAGCCCCTTAGTTCAGCCTCTGTCTGAAACAGGCCGTTTTAGCTCCTGTCCCTTTAAGGACCCCCCCCACCCCCCCCCAAACACAGTGGTGACACTTCTCTTCCAACCTCCATGTGGCACTTTAGTAAATATGGACAAACACAGTTTGACTGTTTAGTGCCTGAAAAGAAGCAGTAAGTCTTTGGTAAGAATCCCCTCTTGAGTCTAAGAGTTAAAAACTGCAGTTTTGAGTGGAGCTGAAGCTGCTTTTTAACTGAATCGGGGTCAAACTGAGAAAAGTGCAGCTGAGGACAGAGAGAAAGTGACTAATGCAGCAAAAACACCACAAAAGAAGAGCTTGTGGTCCGTCTCTGAATGAGCTGCTGATTAGAGCTAAGCTGTGTGGGTAATAAGCGGTTATCACACAGCTTCTATACAATTATTAATAATAATTTGCAGCCTCGTGTCATCCTGTTTTAATATAAATATGAATGTTTGCTGGAGGAACCGCTCCGTCTGCTCCCAGAGTTCAGTTTGCTTCCGTCACAGTAACGACTCATTGTTTGTCCGTCAGCCTCGCTGATAATCTCAAATCAGGCCGTTATTTTGCCGCTGTAGGCGTCAGCTTTCTTCTTCTGAGGCTTTTATATGAGTATACTGTGTCTTATTATATTACAGTAGTTTTCTGAACAGTTTTCTCAGCTTTACACTGTTAGTTGTTCTTATTTACTTTTGCCACACATTTGCAGGTAATACACAGTCTACTTTTAAGGTTAGTAATTTTTAAAAGTTACACCTGTGGGCTGCTTCCAGAAACTACAACTAGAAACTAACTAAAATGTCATGATTTCAGTGTTTTGTGTGCATTTTTAACTTCAGGTGTGTTTCCATCCACCTGTTTTTATTCACATTTTCAATTTGGACACAAAAAAACTGAATGGAAACGCTGAAAATTCGAGGTGGAAAATCAGGAGGAAACATATCAGTAAAAGCAAAATACGACAAACTGCAACAGAAACAGACTGAGTGAATAAATGATGACGTACATGAATCATGTGACTCAAACGTCACTGAAGAGCTTAAAAAAAAAAACCATCAGATCTGTGAGGAGCGATGAGGAGACTGTAACCTTCCTCACATCAGTACATGAAACTAACAGAAGCGTCATATTTCCATCGCATGAAAAGAGAAATCAAAATTACTTTCAAATGATTATCGTTTGTTTTTGTCTCACATCTATTTGCAATTAGTTTACATTTTTCCAGCTGCGAGCAGCATCTCTGTTTCCTTTGTGCTTCGTGCTTTGTGGGACAATACTGTCCATCAGCAGCCCACTCAGAAATAAAGACGTCACACTGATCAGAACTAACATGTATTATGAATTTAGAAGCACATCTTGTCTTTTGCTGCTAAAAGAAAAGTAGTCTGAACAAAGATGAATTTGTGATGTTTGGTTAAAAATCTTATCTGTGATCTTATCTTCTTTAATACTACAGTACTGTATGTACACATCTCTGACCTGTACTGCTCAGAAAGAAACACATTCAACTTTCTAAAGTTGGTTCAGGTGGTTTGAGTCAGTGAGTTAAAAAAAAAAAAGTTTAAAAAATGATCAGATCAGATCTCAGAAAAAGAAAATTCATCATTTTCAGGTTTGACGCTCACAGCGTCTGTGGAGGAGTACTGATGTTTTAACAGAATACTGATCCCACGACGCTTGTTTACCTGTCAGGTTTGTGATTTACATTCAGCAGCTGCAGCCTCACGATCAGAGCTGTAAGACCAGAAAGCAGAGAGGTTCGAGCCCTACAAATAAATAAATAAATAATAATATATAAAAAAATAATAATATAGTGCACTTTTCTAAACCTAGTGCTTCAGACAAGGCAACAACTTCAAAACAAGCAGGTCATAAAAACAAAACAAGCAAATAAAAAATAAACAAATAAAACCAATTACAGTGTCTCCAGTCAATAAACATCAGGAAAAGCTCCAATAAAAGTCAGTTTTAAAAAGAGATTAAAAACAGGTCACTGATTCTGCTCAGGAACAGATCAAAGACGTCTGACCCCGAAGATCTCAGGCTGCGTACAGGCTCACATACGATAAACAAACAAGTTAGCTGTAAGAAAGTCAAGAACCACAAACACAGATGTAACCAACAACCCTCATCACTCTCCATGGCCTCAGAAAATACTAGTTTCTGATTGGCTGACAGGTGTCTGTTAACAGAGTAACACTTATGGCCAAAAGTATGTGGACGGTTTTAGTGCGTTCTCTTCATGATGAAGGAACATGTGACCCAGTGCAGCGGTGTGACTCACTGACCTGTTTTTAATAGTGTTTGGACACAACAGAGGAATCAGATATATCAGGCTTTGATACACACACAATACTGTTAGTAGATCAGTTCATTGTTGGTTTGGTTCTGTTTTGTTGTTTTTGCCAAAAGTAACTTCCTCCACTTTGCTAATCAATAGAGGTGATTAATATAGGTGATTAAATGCACTTTCCTTCTGATAATTGGACACGTTGTGGTGCTCCCTTTAGAACAATCATGTAAAATAATAAGAAACACTGATATCAGTTTACATCTCTGACCCTGAAAGAGACACAATACCATTAAAAGTGTTTCTCTTCTGTTTTTGCTGCAGTGACTCAGTGTGATTGTAGCAGCAGCTCATCACTCATCCATTCATCACAAGTGAAGAGAAAAACATCTAACTTGTAGTTCTGAATCTTACAAAACAGATTTTTTTTTCTCTCCGTCTGTTTTTTCCTTTTTTTGTTTGAATGTTAATGAGATTTTGCATTCAAGCGTCAGTTTTCAATTTCACCCACTGTGACAACATTCAATATATATGTTCTAATAACATAAAATGTATCATTGGAAACCTCATCTGACATCTGACTATAACACGAGTCAGTGTAGATTTCATCATTTCTAAGGAGCTACGTTGTTGTGGTAACGCTTTATTTTACACACATTTCCTACAAATTTTAGTATTAACATAATATATAGTAATTTGAATTTATTTAATGGTCAATTTTTAGGACATTTTACAGAAAGTTTGGGATCATATTTGTGACTCTTGACATTTCTCCAACAGAAAATACTGAATACTAG
Source organism: Scomberomorus guttatus (assembly GCA_038419695.1). Lineage (NCBI taxonomy): Eukaryota > Metazoa > Chordata > Actinopteri > Scombriformes > Scombridae > Scomberomorus > Scomberomorus guttatus. The sequence continues at coordinate 32,448,880 of CM076448.1, forward strand.
TTTTCAGTGTGAAGTTTCCTGTATTATAATTCTACTCAGCAGACTCAGGAACTGGGTTGGCCTTGGTGAAACTGCTCTTCACTGGTTTTCATCTTACTTATCAAACAGATTATTCAAAGTCACAGCCCCAACAGGACCCCCGCCCCCCCCGACGGGACCCCCGCCCCTCCTGAGAGAAAAAAAAAGTTTGTGTTATTTACCTAATTTATGTGCACACGTTACTGTAAGTGCAATAAAAGCTTAGTGAGTAAAAAGCCAACAAGAGTCATTAAGAATGAATCAGCACTTACTAACTAAACCAACTTCACACTTTTTTGTTTTTTCCTATAATTTGCACCAAATTGCACCATGATCTCTGTAAAATGTCCTAAAATTTACTGTTAAATACCTGCAAATTAGTACAAAATTCCCAGGAAATCAGTATAAAATTACAGGACCTGTAAAATGAAATCTTTGTTGTTATTGATGAATAGAAAATGAAGTTGCTTCATCACTTTTAGGAGAAGCAAAGACTCATTTGATTCATTCTATTCATCAAATTTAACTTTTGATAAAACTGCAGAACACTGAAAAAGATTAATTTGACTCAGAGTGAGAGAAGATTGTTCTTATGAAGTTAAGCTGACTTAATAATCTTCATTTTAGCTGTTTAGCTAAACAGACACGACAGAAACACTTCAGAGGTATTGTTTGGAAAGTTAAACAACTATTTTATTATTTTAGGTAAATAATTATCATTATTGATTAATCTGTCAGTTATTTTCTCCCATAGATCAATCTTTTGGTCTATAAAACATCACAACAAGCAGGAGCACAAGGTTGTCAAGTATGTCATTAAATGTATGTCATTATTATTTTCATTATCGATTATTTTCACAATTCATCGATTAGTTGTTTGGTCCATAAAACGTCAGAAAATGGTGAAAAAAGTTTTTTTTAGAGTTTCCCAAAGCTGACGTCCTCACGTCTTGTTTTGTCCACAACTCAAAAATATTCAGTTTACTGTCACAGAGACTAAAGAAACCAGAAAATATTCATATTTAAGAAGCTGGAATCAGAGAATTTTCTGTTTTTTTCTTAAAAACGACTCAAACAGATTAATTGATTATCAAAATAGTGGCAACTAATCGATTAATGGTTGCAGCTCTAGTCAATATGTTGCCACAGGAGGGTTAAAAACTGCTTTAGAAACTGTCTGCAGTAATGTAAAGTACATGCAATTTGTAGTAAATTGGTGAAAAACAACAAAGAAAACTACACGATTTGCCTTTTTAAAACTTGAAAGCAGCAGATAATAATCGGAGCCCGGGGCCTCGATGACCCGGAGCATCATCTTCCAACACTGGTGTAATGTACGATTACTATCCCGTTAAAAAAGCGTCATGATTACTGCTATTATCCTCCATTATCAGCTTAGTAATGGCCAGCGCTCGCTCTCATTACCTGTCGCTCATCATGACGAAACGGAGAGGTTGAACTTTAAAGCAGCGTCGAGGGCCGAAGCTGAAGCTGAGAGAGAGAAATGAGCGTTTATCTCATGTTTTTCATTTGCAGAAGAAAGGAAGTTCATTTAAATGTCATCACACATCATCAGGAGTGATCTGAGATAAGCTGAGCAGAGAGGAGCAGAGAGGAGCAGAGAGGAGGTTTTATATCGTAGATGAGGAGAAGGAAAGAAGACAGAAGAACCAGACACTGATGTCTTATCTTCAGACTTCTCTACAATATCTCCGTCCCTCATTGTCATAAATTCAAATTACTTTTTAGTCTAGAACTTTAATCAACAACAATGGCGCCTCGGCCTCCTCATGCAGATCTCCCAAATATATATTACAGCAATTCAAGCAAAACCACCTGATGATGGAGAGCCGGTACAGCTGTGAGCTCAGACTCACCGTTCAAAGAATAACAATCAGATAAAAAGTGAATTTTGACAGTTTAAAACAAGGTTTTATAGTTATTTTTGTTTTGTATTTAAAGTTTTTATCTTATATTATTGTTGGGTATTTTATAGATAGTTAGAGGTATTTTATCGTTTTGTGTCATTTTTTAAGAAAAAAAAAAGTTAAAATTCTCTGATTCCAGCTTCTTAGATGTGAATATTTTCTGGTTTCTTTAAACTATGACAGTAAACTGAATATGTTTGAGTTGTGGACAAACAAGACATTTTACAAACAGTTGGGAACATTTGGGAAACAGTGATCAACATTTTATACACCAAACGTATAATCGAGAAAAATAATCGACAGATTAATCTGGGGCTGCAACTAACGATTATTCTCATTATCGATTACTTTCTCGATTCATCGATTAGTTGTTTGGGCAATAAAATGTCAGAAAATGGTGAAAAATGTTGATCAGTGTTTCCCAAAAGCCCAAACTGACGTCTTCAAATGTCTTGTTTTGTCCACAACTCAAACATATTCAGTTTATTGTCATAAAAGGACTAAAGAGACCAGAAAATATTCACTTTTGAGAAGCTGGAATCAGAGAATTTTTACTTTTTACTTTAAAAAATAACTCAAAATGATTAATCGATTATCAAAATAGCTGGCAATGAATTTAATAGTTGGCAACTAATCGTCACAGCTGCATCGATAATGTAAATAATTGCTAGTAGTAGCTCCAATAACTATTGTATGTTTTATGCAAAAACTCATATTAATGTTTTTATTAGTACAGAAGTAAATTAACACTCTTAAGCACCTGTACTGATCAATACTGGATTATTTGAGTAACATTCAAATGAAATCGGTTGTAAAGGAATGTCATTATACTGAATCATCATTTATCTTATTTTATCTGACAAATCCATAGTAAACATTAGAAGTAACCTGGCAGCTACAAGTCACAGACTGAAACTATATGATTATAGATCAGTAGAACATCGATCAGATCAGAGCTGATAAACTGCAGAGTTTGTGAACATTAACAGGTGGTATCAGAGGAGCTGTTTTACCTTCAGCCAGGTGTTTGTGGTTCTTCACCTGGACAGAAAGATCCAACAGATCACCTGCAAATAATGACGTTAAACCAGCGGCCGCCAGGTGAGTTGATTGATTCAGCCATTAGCTTCACGTCACATCCTGTTTTCACCCTCTGACCTGTTCTTATAGTCTTATAATCTTCCTTTAATCCTCCTCTTTGGTGTTTCTGAAATATTTGTGTGTTTTTTTACTCTTAAAGTATCAAATCTGAAGTTATCATGCCGCCATTTGAAACTTTTTTATCCAAACCGAAACGCGTCTGTTTTAATCTCTGTGAGCAGCAGCGCCTCCCTGCGGCGGCGGGAGCCATTACGTGTTCATGTGGCGCTGCCTTCACGTGAAACTCGTGAATTTGAGTACCGTCGACAAGTATATTCAATGGGCCAGTGGTTCTCAAAGGGGGATCCAGGGACCCCCATGGGTCCTTGAGAGTGTTTCAGGGGGTCCCCAGCAAAAGGGAATAATTTATTTTCACTATAATTCCATCCATAAGTAACACAATGACTGAGAATGTATGACTGTTCAGGTCATGGGTTTCATACACTTTCTGTAATAAAACATCTAAAACCAAAAATCTTATCAGATGGGGGTCTGTGGTCTAATAACTGACTAACTGATGCCAGAGAGCAGGGAATTACTACAGTAATATAATACACATCTTTAGTAAATGTACTTCCCAAATCTGCACATCTCGACTTGTACATTTTGAAACTTTACAAGGTCGTGTAGGGATTTCTGGCACAGCTTCACCTACTTCAGAGGTGCACAGAGAAGGAAAGAAGTCTGAAGGGGTCGAGACTCCAAAAACAGTCATAGTTGTTAAATAATAAATAATAAATAATAAATATCACCTTTATTATGAGACCGACGTGTTCTCAGCAACTGTGTCAGGAGAATTGACCCCTTCACACTTAAAGTCATGAAACCACACAAAGTTAATCCAAAATTGTTGAAATTAAACAATAAATCTTTGAGATGAACCATCTTGTTTCCAACTGTGGTCCAGACAGGAATTACATAATTAATTTATAGGCCTCAAAAGTAAAGAAAATATAAAGAATGTAAAGAAAAACATTTTGCTTTTTGCTCTCTGCGAGTAATTATATTTAATAAATTAGACATTCAAGTGACTTTGAACTCCACCTTTATTACATTCCAGGGAGGGAGGTGTTTGATAGACTTGACTGTATATATATATATATATATATATATATATATATATAATTAATATTTAATAGCTTTACATTGTGTTTGGTGCATGTGGGATGTTTTGATAAAGGCATCTGACATCTCTTTCAACACGTCATAATTTATTCATTATCATGTGACAATTACTTTACTGATAGCGTCACTGTGATTTGTGTTTTTGATGAAAAATTCATTTTCTCCTTTGAATTTCTCCAAGATTGATGCTCTAATTGAAATGAATCCCTGTGTGAAGCCTGTAGGCTCGACTTCTTCAAGGTTTCTTACATGAAGCAGTTGATTGGATCCAGCTGTGATGTTGCTTAATATGCGCATTAATTAACACTAAATTAAAAACCCATGAAACAGAATGCAACACCTTCACGATAATCTCTGGTATCTCTAAAATCATGTATTGTTGATAGTTTTGTATCATTATAATTAAGAAAAAACTGATTGAAAAAGATTTTAATACAGAGTAACAACAGGCAGCCTGTAGCTCTCACAGAGGTGGAAGAAGTACTCAGATCCTTTACTGCAGTAAAAGTACCAATACAGCAATGTAAAAATACTCCATTACAAGTAAAAGTCCTGCATGAAAAATCCTACTACAGTAAAAGTACATAAGTATTATGAGCTTGATGTAGTTAAAGTACTGCAGTAAAAGTACATAAGTATTATGAGCTTGATGTAGTTAAAGTATTGCAGTAAAAGTACATAAGTATTATGAGCTTGATGTAGTTAAAGTATTGCAGTAAAAGTACATAAGTATTATGAGCTTGATGTAGTTAAAGTATTGCAGTAAAAGTAGTGGTTTGGTCCCTCTGACTGATATATTATTATATATGACATCATTAGATTATTAATACTGAAGCATCAGTGTGTAAGCAGCATGTTACTGTTGTAGCTGCTGGAGGTGGAGCTAGTTTCAACTACTTTATATACAGTTAGCTAGTTTAGTCCAGTGGTTCCCAACCTAGGGGTGGGGCCCCTCCAAAGGGTCAGCAGATAAATCTGAGGGGTCGTGAGATGATTAATGGGAGAGGAAAGAAGAAAAAACAAAGTTCTGATACACAAATCTGTTTTCACTTTTTGGACTTTTTCTCTAATCTTTGATTTTTGCTGAAATATTGGATCATTTGAACATTTATTGAAATGAAACCATGTGAGAAGTTTAGAGGGAAAAATCACTATTTGGTGGAGCTGTTAACAACTCATAGACATCTGAAATGTGACCCCGACTACACACTGCTTTTTGTAAGACGTCAAAAGCCAAAAAGGTTGGAAACCACTGGTTTCATCTTTAACAATGTGTTGTATTTTAAAAGCTTGTTATATTATCCATTGTGTCAAATCTTCATCTGAAAAGTAACTAAAGCTGTCAAATAAATGTAGTGGAGTAGAAAGTACAATATTTCCCTCTGAAATGTAGTGGAGTGGAAGTATAAAGTAGCATCACATGGAAATACTCAGGTATAATTTTCTCACATCTTACTTACTGTAAGTACAGAAATTACAGTGTTAGTTTCCACCACTGCTTTTCTTTATAGTGCAGGTTAACAAACAATAGTTATGTTCACATTATTACTAATCAAAAAGCACTGAGGTCTAACAAGAGTGTTGAATGCATTTTTTTTTCCCTCAAAACATTTGCAAAGATGTTTTTTTTTATTTAGTATTTGAAATCATTAAAAAAACGTTACATCTTTAAATATTGAAAAGCACATTTTAGCCATATTAGAGAGGTTTTGGATAAAAAAAAAATCTAAGAAAAATCTATTTCAAACAAATAATAGAAATACACTCTTAAAGTTTCTATTTCAGTAAATTTGAGTTTGAAATATTCTTTCCTCTCTCACAGGTCGAAGAATCCAGAAGAGTCAAATGAAGACAACACAAGACAACAGGCCGACTTTAAGCAATACATTATTTATATATAATATATACTTAAAGGTTTCTGAAGGAATTAGTATTTAACAATGATATGCTGGGTTACATTCTGATTGAAGCCCTTTTTAAAAAGAATTAAAATAACCAAAACAAAAAACAACCTAAGAAACAAAAACACCAAAAACGACACCAAACAGCCACTGAGAGAACGTTACAAATCCATGAGACATGAGTGAGCGGCTCGCACAACAAAACCAAACTCTCAACACACACTGATCTGTTGTTCAGCTGTCTCAGGAGGCCTCCGCGTCGTCTTTCTCACCAGGAAATTGAGCAAAAAGCAGGGCTTAATAAATTCATGAGGAGGAAAACTAGACTCAGGTTCAACAGGAAGCTCATAACTTTTTATTTCCTTTCGTTTTGATGTTCATTAATGCGACCAGCTCGTCTCACCGCTCAGCTATTTTTTAAACTATCTTTCAAATGTCATTAAAATCTAAATCATGACACATTGGATTTGTTTACGTGACTTGTTTTCCTAATCAAAGCTTTGTTGCTACAAATCAGCTTCACACATGGTATCAAAAGCCTGAAATCCACATCGGCCAGAATAGAGCCGCGTGTCGACCAAACAGCTGGATAATGTAGCTGAAAACAGGAAAATAAAATATTAACACGTCAAATGTGTGAAATTCAGCCGACATCTGGAGTTTTTGTAGTATTTCAGTAATTAGCAGTGAGACAATCTGTCAACCAGGAGCTGAGTTCAAACCTCCAACCCTGCTGAAGCCTCTTTGACTGGGACACTGAATCCTGCCAGCTGCTGACCTCTGACCTACAGCATGTAACGCACAGATGTGTCCAGCTGCTCAACAGCATCAGAAATCCACCTGATGTTCTGGCTGGTGTATGAAGATAAACTTCCAGCTGAGAAAAAGCTGACGGGAGGAAAAAGGGCTGAACACAGGTAGACCTGAAACAGCGTCATTTCAGAACTGATCATAACTGTACAACAAAAAAAAAAAAAAAAAACCCAAAACAAATCTGTACAAATATACAAAAATCAACAGGATTAAAACAACACGAGGATTCATTTTTAAAAACATCCAACACAGTCACTGTGGATCTGACAGTATGTGGTAACAACTCAACCTGGATCAAAGTCCATGTGCCAACTTTGTTAAGTGCAATCCACAGCAAACCTGAGGCTGTGCTTCAGGAAGTCGTCTCCTCCGTCCACACGTCGGCCACAGCGAGTATATAAAGGACAGCTGATTAGTGATCATTAACATCTTCACTTCTCTAATCACTTAGGTTGCATCTATTGCAGCAACACAAACATTAAACAGCAACTTAAATCTGTAAAAATCAAAAAGACATAAAAAGAAAACGGTCCCTTTCTTCTCTGTTCTGCTGCTCTAACAGTTGCAGTTAAGACGAGGCGTTGCAGCGCTATAACCTTGTCGAAAATGCAAATAACTGACTAAGATGATGCTTTCACTGTGTGTAGTCCAAATGTAGAAGTGTCACCTGTTAAAGACTGAGCTGTTCTTTCTTTTCTCCTTGTTTGATCTCAGGTAGAGAAATAAGATTTCCGTAGTTCCTGTTTCCAGTGATTTGATGGTTTGACATGACAATGCTCGTCTGAAGAGTTTCATTCCAAAAACTGGCCTCCGCTCTGGTCCTGAAGCACTTCAGTTAGTTGGTTTAACTCAGAGGCAAACGAACATGCTTTAAAATAATCTGTGGAAACCTACTCAGACCCTTGTTACCTGAATTAGTTTCCCACAAAAGACAAAGAAGAGACCTGATCCGAAGAACACTGAAGGACAGTCAGACAGAGTCAGAAATACACTTTCAGCTAATTAAACTTGATCCAAAATGTGATCAAACAAAAGCAAATGGAGCGAGAGCAGCAACACTGGCAGCAGCGTGACGCTCCAACAGTTAACGAGCAGCCGTGTTCACAGTTCACTCTCTCTGTGGGCCTTTAATCGCATCGACTGCCTCGTGCTCGTCTGACGGAACAGATGCAGTCACATTTTAATCAATACGAGTGTCAACACGGGCCACGCGTCAGCCGGCAAGTCTTCACTGCAACCTGAGCTCATTTTAATGCTTCAAGTCTGTTTCTTTCCAACAAACGCAGGTAATTACATTGATTTTGTATCAGTGTCGACCAAAATGCATCTAGTTCATAGCAGTGCACGTGTAGACAATAACGAGGGACTGCAGGTGTCAGGCTGCATTCAACATGCAGCCGCCTCGTTCATTACATTGAGGACAGTCCCTTAAAGGACCAGAGTGCAGGATTTAGTGGGATCTGTTCTGGGCTACTGTAGAAACATGGCGGGCTCAGTGGAAGAGGACCCGCTCCCTCTGTAGATGTAAAGGCTCATTCTAAGGTAACAATTCTTATTTTCAGGTGATTATACACTAATTAAAACATACTTATGAATATTATATTCCATTTCTGCTGAGTCTGTTCTGCTAGATGTTACTAAATTCTACAAACTGCACCTTTAACGCAGAAAATATGCAGAGTCCTCCGGCAAAAAAAGTGGAACCAGGTTCAATTTTTGCCACAACGCTACATCATAAAAGCAAGTTCTGCACATTAGAGCTGCAACAATTATTTATCGATTCGTTTTTTTTAAGGTTCGAGCTTATAAATGTGAATATTTTCTGGTTTCTTTGGTTCTCTGTGACAGTAAACTGAATATCTTCATGCTGTGGACAAAAAACATTTTCGGTTACATCTTGAGCTGTGAGTGATTAACATTTTGCACCATTTTCAAACATTTTATAGACCCTGTTACTCATCCCCGGTGGATTACTTTGTAATGTGAACGCTGTATTTCTACCGTTTAACTCAAAAGATAAAATGATTGCTGCTGTAAAAACTTTCCAGAGCAGTAAAATCCTGTCTCAGAGGATTATAAACAACTGTGCAGCTTTTTGGAGTTTGATCAACCCAAACTCATTAATCTATTATTTCTTTCCTGGATCGTATTTCATCGTCTCAGTAGTACCTGACACAAGACGCCAAAACCACTGCAGTCCCTCATGATGTTTTAACACGGGCTGTTTGCAGTCTGACCACCTGTTTTTAAAGGTACAGTAATCAGGACGTGAAGATCCAGGCAGTGAATGTGATGTGTGGTGGACTTCAAACAGGGAGGCAGTCCTGTTTACTGATTACTAGAAGTTAATTAGTTAAAGCAGAAGGTGTATGTGTGTGTGTGTGTGTGTGTAGTAGTGAACACTGTGTTATGAAGGTGGGAGAGCCTTAGGATGGGGGGGGGGGGGGGGGGGGCTGTGGGAGGAGTATTTTCAAATTCTGGCGCTTTGTTTTGTTGCCTTTCCTTGAAAACTGCCTCCCCAGCTTTAAGAAAATACTTTTTTTTCAAACTTGAGGAATATAGGTCAAGTATTTTTCCTTTTTTTGTTTTTTTAAACTGTGATGAGTCACTCCTGCCTGCAAATTATTTAGAAAATTGCCTCTTTAAAAGGAATGAAACTCTTCAGACGAGTCACTGGGCAGAGAAACTGATGACATGAACATCTGTGAGAGTAACTCAACCTGAATTCTCCGCCGGCTGCGGCAGGTAGCTCATCATTATTTCCCCATGCAGCCTTTTCAGTTCCCGCTTCAGGGACTGATCACATGACTTGGGCTTATATGTCACATGATCAGTAGACTGGGCTTTTTTCCCCGTAGGACAGTTGTGGTAGTTGAAAAAGAAGAAAGGGAAGGACGGCCATGTTAGTTCCTGTGAGGCTACACAACTCCGCCAGCTGGGAGGAGCAAAGTTCAGACGGAGGGGATGTGTTTGTTTTGTGACACGGCGTCGTCCTCCGACCTCGTAGCAGCACAAGGAAGAGTCACTGACAGGAAGACAGCGCTGCACTGATTTCCTGACTTTTTAAACCACCTCAACTACTGAGCAGGAGGAATTACACACACAATGATGCAACATATAATCATGTGACTGCAAATGAAAACAGAAAACAGGTCCTAAAACTTCCTGATTATTGCATTTCATTCATTCAAGCATAACAATCTCCACACAAACAGACTCTTGACTGCTGCTCTCCACTCTCTGTGAAGCATTTAGATTACTTTTATCATCATGATCAGTTTTAAAGGAGACTTTCAATCACAGCTCAGTCAATCTTTGACACATCTGTCTGGTCACACAGAAGCTCACAGCTCTGTAGAAAACTCTCTCTTCTTCCACCTTCAGCATTTGTGCATTTTCCATTAGAGGAACTTAAAAACCTGCAACTTAACGTGGAGACATCGTCATGGACTCTGCTTCTGTTTCTGGTGCGTTCCTGGAACTAAAGTTGGTCGCTGCTCCAGAGGTGGCACTAAATCTAAGTGCCAGGTACAGCAAATAAAGCGTGTTTAACTAAGCAGTGTTTTGCTGCCTTGTTATTTATTTGTCTTAATCACTCTGGTTTGACAGAGCAGAGCAGAGAGTTCGGGACCTGGTTTGTCTGGAGCCGGTCTCCTCCACTCTGTCAACCTCCTGCTTCAATTAATGTAAAGATAATGAAGTTTAAAAGTGATTACACGTAAACGTAAAAGAGGATCTGTTTTAGGGCCGCTTATTCCAATTTTGTCTGTCCCACAACGTCTACTAAACATAAACGTTTGTCCCTGTGTCGCCTATTTTTATAATCAATTAATCATTTTGAGTCGTTTAATAAAATTCTTCTTTCGTCCTCTATGAGAGTAAACCAAATATTTTTGGGTTGTGGACTGATTCAACCACATTTTTCAACATTTTCCTGACATTTTACAGGCCAAATGACTAATTGATTAATTGACAATGTTAGTTAGTGGCAGTCATGTACGTCTATTCAAAGCATTCAGGTTTTAAATCGGCAGCACCAAAGCCGTACAGGATCTTAAAGTTCAGGTTGCAGGTTGTTAGTTCCCGTAATGGAAAAATGCCTAAAATTAGCAGCTAAATCTGAAAACCAGCACCTGGCTTTTAACAATTCAAACATATTCTAATTTGAGTGTCAGTGATTGCTGGCTGGCTGGACAAACTTTCCAAGAAAAGTCCAAACTGAAGCCTTCCTGTCCGTCTGTCGGCTGGTTGGTAACCTCTCTGCTCCTCTGTTTGCAGCACACGAACACAAAACCAAACAACTCCATCCTGTGTAATGTGTTTCAAAGTCAACCTATCATGAACTCCCTGTCTTTGCAGCCCGGCTTCATTAGCAAATAACCTTTTTCTTACCAGAGGCTAAGCTCAATTTTCTACAAGGCACTACGTGACAGTATAGGCAAAAGGTAGAGTTAGTTTTTGGGAGCGGCTGCTGAGGAAAGTGTGTTAGCAGAGACAACACACTCACTTTAGCTGATTTGTCAGAAGCAACTACAGTATATTAGGTCAACTAGAAAAGCTCCGGGTTTAGCTTAGATTCTACATTTTGTTATTTATGAAAAGATCTTTGCTTCAGCTCAACATTTTGCTGAAGACAACGTTACAAAATAGGGCAGAAAAATACCAAATGTCTGTTACAAAAGAGCCCTGTTTGGTGTAATACCTGAAGGACAGAGGAGATAAAAAGGTTAGAGCCCAAACATTTGATTTTCCCTGCAGAAATTACAAGCAATCACCTTGTGTAGTTCATGGACAGAAAATAAAAAACTGAGACTCTCGGGGGGGGGGGAAAGCCTCAAAGATGAAATTAACTTAAGAGGAGGACAGACGGGATGTTTCTCACTTAGCACCAATGTGTTCTGTAGTGACTAATTGCAGCCTAATTAAGAGTCAAGAGAGAAGGGGCGGACTGAGCAGAAGGAAGCCATGAACAGTCTTTCCCAGAGTTCTGCTGCTCACCCGACTAATTCCACATTTCATCGTTTAATCACCATGTTCAGGAAAATATTTATCCCTGCTGGAATCAGAGGAAAAAAATAAAATATTTTGGTTTGTAGAGGAGACGGGAACTCCGAAGTGAATTAATCCTCACGGTGGAGCGCGGGTCCATAATCTGAGAGGAAAAAAGAATCAAAATGAAAAAAGAATCAGCAGAGTGTCTCCTCCTCGACGAGGGGACGGGACAGGCCGTCGGGAGGATCGGGCGTCCCTCAGTCACTGCTGTCGTCTTCGTCCTCATCGTCCGACAGGTTGTTGAACTTTGACCCCGGCCGGCTGATGGAGTCTGAGCGCGGCGCGAGGCTTCCCGTCGTCAGCTGCACGTAGCAGTACTCGCAGACGCGGACCGGCTTGGACGACTGGCTGGGCAGGAGGTACTTCTTCTCCGAGCACGGCCCGCAGACCACGAAGCCGCACTTCCTGCAGTGGTGGCGGCGGCTGACCGGCGTGAACTTCACCTTCTGGCAGCGCATGCACACCGTCGCCTCCGAGTCGGGCACCCAGACGGCAGCGTGCTCGCCGGTGGGGGCCTTACCGCTCTTCTGCAGCAAGTCTCCCACACACTTCCCTATGTGGTTCATCCATTCAGACTTCTCGGTGGCGGTGGCGGCATAGACGGCAAACGATTTGGTGGGCGTCTTGATGAGCCAGCCGTTGCGCAGGTCGCCCTCGTCCGGCACCGTGTCGATGGTGACGCTCTCCAGCGGGATGATGTGCTGCTTGTTGTACTTCTTCTTCTGGATGACGATGTTGCCGTAGACCAGGATGTCATTGAAGAGGAAGAACTGCCGCGCTTTCGGCTTCTTACGGCAGAGTTTAGTGAGGACGCCCTCGCCGATCAGCACGCGGCCCGGGATGGCCAGCGGTTGGCCCGCAGCACCAAAGCAGCTCTCCACCACCGCAATGCGCTTGGAGTTGGCCTCGCTGTTCGCAAGCCGGTCCACCATCTTAACCTCACCTGGAAGAGAAAGAAGAGAGAGACGTTGGAGGTTTTTAGGTTCAAAGAAAAACATTTCTATCAACAGCTCTTTAAATCTACTTACATTTTTATGTAAACTGAGCGAGAAGAGTTCAAGGTGTTTCTAACATGGTTTACCTTCTGATATTATGTCAGGTTATCAACAAAAACTAATGATAAGCTTTTATGAAGGCAGGATTTATTGCAGGGTTGTATTAGACTTCAGATTGATGATCACATGGTTATATGTCTGATTGACAAACATCAAGAAGAGAGCAGAAGAGGACGGAGGTGAAACCTGAAAGCTGGTGTGCTGCAGATAGAGAGGAACTCTTTAACTCCTCTTCCCTGAAGGATTGTGGTTTAGTTGTCTGTTTGTATGTGAACCTAAATGAACAAACACATTTTAAAACAAGTTCCTGCACACCATAAAGTTTTAGTAAAAGGTGTGTAGGATCTAAAACAGAAGAATCCTGCACACTGTCCATACAGTACATACTGATGAAGGCAGACAGTGTTTTGGGTGTTAGTGTTTTCACAACACTACAAGCCTTCGAATAAGCAAATACTTCTGCATCTCTGACATGTTTTACATGACTTTTACATAAATCATCAAGACCAGACATTATTAAATAAGCAGGATATCTAGCAAAGGGTTCAGGAATATGAAATGACTCGAGGGGTCACTGGTGGTGTCCAATTAGAAGTCAGAACCTTTTTCTACCTTCTAGCACATTTCCTTGTCATAATACTCCTGTTTATCATTTAATAAAAAATAAGATGCAGTTTGAATCTTTTATGCCAAATGTAAATCCCATTTCTATTCACATTTGAAATCATGATGCTGTACTTGTATAAGCAAGTAAAAGCATTAGATTTTGAACAACCCCCCCCCCCCCGCCCCTCTGAAATGATCAACTGCCATTTCATCTGTTTCTGCCTTCACACTTCTCTCGCCTCTTTAAGGAACATCTTGGTTTCAGTGTCTGAATTAGTTCTGCTACTGAAATCACACCTCGAGTCACTATTCTTCTTTCTTTCGTTTCATCAGCCAGACCCGTCACATGTCGGCTGCATGTCACATGACAAGTGCTTTAGACGTGATGTCATGCAGGACTCTGCTGATTAAAAAAAACTTCTGATCTCTGTCACATGTCGGGTTTTAAAAAGGATCTTATAGCTGCAGTGTGACGATGGCCTGACATGCATGAAGCATCAGTGTCTTTCATCTTTTCATCATCGATTACATTTAATTCTGGAACCAAATAACTTCAAATTACTTCTCGTTATATGGAACCAATGGAAAAAGTGGTGGGTGATGTGTATAAAATCCTCTATCATGGTTTATGTAGTTTCCTATTGCACTTTAAGTAATGGTTAAATGTCCAGTTTCTGCCACACCAACTAAAAGAAAGACAAAAAGAGACCAAACTGAAACAACAACAACAACAACAACTCAGAGATCAGATCACTGTATCTTCTATGAGAAAATGATTGTAACCACATCAGCTGTCAGTGTTTGTTTAGAGTACAAGGTCTTCATCGCTCATCATCTCTGCTCTGAAGCCACAAAGACAAAGTCCTGAACATTCACCGAGCTTTTATTATACTCGTTTGCTCTGTGTGTGTGTTCTGTATAAATAAAGTTATAGTTTGAATGAATAATAAATTATGAGACTGATGAAGAAATACCAGCAAGTTTGACACAGATGGCAGCAGAGCTCATGGGCAGCGACCACCCAACCCCCTCCCCTCCATCCATTTTTTATTACAGCATAACCAAGGAGGTCAAAGGTCACTGATGATAGAGATGGAAGGGTGCTAGAGCTCTCTGGCGAGTCCTGAGGGTTGAGTGCAGAGTTGTGACCCCAGAAAGATGCTCACATGCATGATGATGTACGCAGTGAAGTACAGAAACACCACACACTGGAGCCTGCGGCAGGATCAGACAGAAACAACCCCTCAGGTGAAGTTTATTCTTTCCGTCTCTATTTTTTGAGGCTGCTGAGGTTGTGACTGACTGTTGACTTGTGTACTCTCTGCCATTTTTCTTTTTCTGCTCCGCATTTTATCTGGAGCTCACCAGTCGGCCCTTATGGACCACGCTGCTCTGGGGCAGCAGGATTAACTGATCCACCATGCCGAGTTGGGTTTTCAACCATAAACGGGAGAGGACAAATAGTATCTAACAATAATGCCGTCTAATACACTGCCGCCATAAACAAAAACATAAGAGTCGTATTAACGTCTCTGATGAAATGTCAACAACAGCTAAACGTCTTCATTTTCAGAAAGGTAGCGTTCATTGTAGGCCTGGATCGCTGTAATGGAAACTGTAGTGCACACTCATTTTCAGTAAGTGGATGTTTAATTTCATATATATTTTATTGATAATCGTTTGAAAATGTCCGAAAATAGTGAAAAATGTTCACATTTTAAGCAGAGAATAGTTGAATAGTTGAGAATAGTCTCAACAAGTGATTTAAACAAGGAATCAATTATCAAAATTGTCATCAGTTAATCAACTAAGTGACTAATCCTTTCACTAATACAATAAATTAGGATAAAATGCACAGACAAGTCTATCAAGCTCAGGTAAATGTTGATTACCAAACTTTCAAACCTTCATGAGATGAAAGTTACTTAAAGTCTGTCCAGTAAACAAACTGCTTCTGAGTCCATGTTGTGACTTTTGTCCACAAGCACTTGTTTGTTTGTTTGTTTGTTTGTTTGTTTGTAACGGTGGACGGCCGCTGAAGAAACCCCAGAACTAAGCTAACCACAACACAAAGACAACAGAGTGTAGGTGTGAATACACCCTTGGTTCCCTGCCCTTTTCCAGAAACCACAGAGCCAGAAACGATGCCAATTAGCCAGCAGATGCCAGTGCAGCCTGGACCGGGCTCCCCAGTGATCTGCACACTAATAACCCAGAGAGCGAGCGAGCTGCCGCTGAAAGCCCTGGAGAGGACAGAGGGGCTGCTGACATGTCAGCCCTGTTAGCGAGGGCGCGTTGCCCACTGCTGAGGCGACTGGGCAACCAGCTCCCATCAGCAGACAGACGAGGGCACGAGGAGCAAAGGCTCAGGAGAACGAGAGAGCGGCATAAATACAGACTGGAAGCTCCCAAACCAGTAATCAAAACGAGACAGAGTGGGATGAAACAGACTGAAAAATGAGCAGAAAATACAACAGGACGACTGAGCTTTCTCTGCTCTGCAGTGAAATGTTTCAGCCATGACAGCCTTCATGAACAAAGACAAGGAGGAAATTAATCAGCAACTATTCTGATAATCGATAATTGTTGCAGCCATTTTTCTGGTTCCAGCTTCCTACAGCGTCATATACACATTCTCAGGCTGCAACTGATGATTATTTTCATTATTGATCATTTATTTGGTCTATAAAATGGTGAAAAATGTTGATCACTGTTTCCCAAAACCCAAGTTACAACCTAAAATGTCTTGTTTTGTTGGAACCAAAAAATGACTCAAAATGTTAAGTCGATTATCAAAATAGTTGGCGATTAATTTTCTGTCAATCTCATAATGATTAATCGACTAATCGTTGCAGCTCTATTCAGTTGCATTTCAAAGAACTAGAGCTGCGACGATTAGTCAAGCCTCAGAAAATGAATCAGCAACTATTCTGATAATCAATAATCTTTTAATTCATTTTTCAAGCAAAAATGCAAATACAAAACTATTTGTGGGTGTAATTTACGACAATTACGTCCGATCTCAGCTGGATTTAAAAAAATCAAGAAAATGCAGCTCTCTGCTTCTGTGCTGTGCTTTTTGTTTTAGACACATGCAGAGTCCTATAAAGATTAACTCTGTAAATTTGAAAGGTGTAATTGAAGGTAATTCAGGTAATCAGGGAAAGTGTTTAAGGCTATTAATTGATAATGTTAATCATTTAGTATGTAGGTATATCCATCCATAGGGTAGTACTGTGGTGAAACAGTATAAATAGTGTATTTACTGTGACTCCATACAGCTTTAACCATCCAATAATCTGATACAGGTGCAGGTAAATGTACTCAGTGTGTGTGGTGACCTATCAAAGCGGCTGCTCAAAGATAAACTTCAGTCAGAAGCAGTAATTTATTAGTATTAGGTTGACAATTGGTGTCAACTTCCCACCTTGGGGACAGATTAGAGTTCATCAGCCAGCTGGCAAGTGACGGACGGTACTCTGTGCCAGCATCACTCTGTGTGGACCTAACCTTTACCAGCTGCTGTGTCATCTGAGAAAATAAACAGCAGTCATCCAGCTGTGGCCTCATGGACAAACAGATGTAGCCCAAACTGAGCCAGGTCAGGGCGAAATATTTCATACATCATTCATCAGTCTTTTGATCACCAAATTCGTCTTGGACGAGGTGCTCGTAGCACTGAAACTAACACTAATGCTTTGTTGTACATGTCTGTAATTTCCTAATAATTTCCTGAAAGCTTCCCCAGTTTTTCATATATGTTGAATTGTGTGCTTACCTGTAAGTCAAAAATACTTTGTAGGTTACAGTTAAAAAAATCAAAATGACAACATTGTGTAAATTACACAAATAACTCTTAAAATGAGTTAACTGGAAGTGTACCAATTGATATACCAACTGTCTCTATTTCACCCATATTTACATGATTCTTTCCAGCAAACTTCCTACAAAATTATCAAGAAATCTTAAGGAACTTGCGCACCTGTAAAATGAAGCGTTACTACGTAGGGCTGCAATTAACAATTATTTTCATCATCCATTAATCTGTTCATCTGATCAATTAATCGATTAGTTGTTTGGTCTATAAAATGTCAAAACGGTGAAAAATCTCGATCATTGTTTCTACAGCCTTAGGTGACGTCCTTGAATGGCTCGTTTTGTCCCGACCAACAGTCCACAACCCAAAGATACTCAGTTTACTGTCAAAGAAACCAGAAAATATTCACATCTGAGAAGCTGGAACCAGAGAATTTGTACATTTTTTTCTTAAAAAAATTATTCAAAACGATTGATAATCAAAATAGATTAATTTAATAGTTGGCAACTAATTGATTAAGTGACTAATCGTTGCAGCTTTAAGCTTTACACAAACTATTATATTAAGTATCAATCTGTCAATTATTTTTTGATTAATCAAGTATTTGTTTTAAATAGAAAACTGAAAAGAGTCAAAGGTGACATCTTCAAATTTTTGTCCAACCAAAAGTCTAACCCCCCCCACCCCCAAAAAAAATATATGCTAGATTTTATATTTATTTATATATATATATATATATATATATATATATATATATATATATATATATATATATATATATATATATATGCGCATATGCTAACTGAGGTTTAAATCTCTCTGTCAGTGTTTGCACTGATTTGAAAACAAACACAGCCCAGTGTCATTACTATTATTTATATTCAGCTGCTTTAATCAAGCAACAGGTGCCACAAAGTATTACATTGAACCTATTATTTACAAATGATGAGGAGATGCTGCATACAAATCAGAGAGAGAGGTGGAGAATGAAAGGCTATTTCTGTATA
Source organism: Scomberomorus guttatus (assembly GCA_038419695.1). NCBI lineage: Eukaryota > Metazoa > Chordata > Actinopteri > Scombriformes > Scombridae > Scomberomorus > Scomberomorus guttatus. The sequence goes on from CM076448.1 coordinate 32,467,342, forward strand.
TGGGTAGTTTTGGTAACGCTCAGCTGGAGTTTGTTGTTGTGAATGTCAATGCAGTGCAGGCGACTGGCTGTGCTACCTTAGGTTACAGGGACAGCAGTGGCTTTAGATAAGCCCAATGATTAATTCATTAGGAGCGCTGACAGCTTTCAAGGTCCGGTCATTTACTGCCAGGACAGAGTCAAATTAAACCTTTCCTCAAAAACACAAGAAAAAGCTCTGGAGATAAGAGATTTATTCACCAAAGCAGGCAGAACAAAGATTTCATCCACCAGAGGTTTAAAAAAAAAAAAGAGAGAAATGTCACTTTGAATAACTGGACTTTTGGCACAAGAGGACAGAGGTTGTTTACCTGAGTCAGTTATAAAAGGAAACTGAAAGCGCCTTTGACTCTGTTCCTTCAAGTAACTCAATTTCTAAAAACTGATGGAATGAGTGTGGGCTTTTTAAAAAAATGCTGGGTCAAAATGTTCCCAACACATTCAATTTAGCTGCAGGTGCTTCAAGAGTCCTAAAAGAGTATTGACATGTCTTGAATTTGATCATCTGCCCATTTTCAAGTCTTTTTCTGCAGAATTTTGTTATTAAGCAAAAAAAAGACTTCCAGGCAGCCACATCTTCCTCAGTCAGGTTGCTGAATATCAATAAAAGAATCTTAAAGTCAATAAATTAAATGTTATGACTGATTTTATAAAGTACAAAAGTTCCTCACTCTTATTTCTTTGTGGTATTTCTATTAGTCTTGTCAACAACACACACATTTCAGCTCTTCCCTCAGCATCATTATAACTTTCTGACACAGCTCCCACTAAAGTGACAGTTCAACATTTTGGGAAATATGTTTATCTGCTTTCCTGCTGAGATTTAGGTGAGAAGGTCGATACCACTCATGCATGAAGTACAGATCTGACACCTACCAGCACCACCAAAGTTCATTAAGGAAGACGTTTGAGCTTGTTTATTTCATATATGATTTTATGAGGGGTTGTGGGTTTTTATTATTTTCTAGGGCAGCAACTAACAATTATTTTCATCATTAAACAATCTGTCAATTATTTTCTTGATTCATTGATTGGTTGTTTGGTCAATAAAATGTCAGAAAATGGTGAAAAGTGTTGATCACTGTTTCCAAACGCCCAAGATGCAAAAATGTCCTCTTTTTGTCCCGATTAACAGTCAACACATAGATATTCAGTTTACTATCATAGAGGACTAAAGAAACCAGAATATATTCACATTTGAGAAGCTGGAACCAGATAATTTTGGCATTTATTCCTAAAAATGTATGTCGCAGTGTTTCCACTGGGTTTGACTGCTTTGGGGTGGCAGCGGGTGCTGAGCAAAACTCTGGAGCACATCAGCACATCTGTTTAGAAGCGGCAATAGACGAGACTTTTCTTGGTCTTGAGAAGTTGCAGCATTTATTAACTGACACACTGCAGTCTGTACCGAACATTTCCTGCCAGCTGACTGACAGCTAACCTTTTCCTCTGCTCCGCTCACATTTACCGTCACTTTTCTGCCGCTCACTCTCTCCACTCGCTCAACCACACACTCACTATGCACACACATTGCGCGCTGCCCTATAACTCTTATTACAGCTTTCATGTAAATGCCCTTTGCAGAATGAGTAGGGAGGATGACTCAAAACTATTTCACAGTAACTCGGGAGTTGTGCTCGCATAGTGTGCAAGTGACAATCATTAGTAGCCCACTGATATTAATGATCATGTGAAATTTTAGCAGCGGCGCTCATCATTCTGCAGCAGCACAATGAATATAGAGGAAACACTGTGTGGATTTGTAAAAAACACTCTTGGCCTCATAAGTGCAATGTCCTCCAAACACTGACAAGTTAATAAGAACAGAGGCAATCAGGAAGATTTCCTTGATTTCTACTAAGAAAGTGTCAAAAACATCTACTGTTGCCTATAAACAAAGTGAATATCCAGCTTTACCGTCACAGAAACTTTTCAACCCTGCAGCATGACCTGCAGTTAAACCTCCAGCAGCACCACACTGGGAGGCCTGGAGAGGAAGGGAAGCAATGAGTCAGATGCCAAATGGAGAGAGCGGGGAGCGGCGATGACAGAGAGTAAGAGCGTTTCTGTGGGCTGTAAACAGCGGCCGCAAAAACAAGGACACCCATTTATCCTGAGAGGTGATGTGAGGGCAGATGCTGTCGAGGATGAGGCAGTGTCATTGTTCTTGTCTTTTCTGATGTATGTTTCTGATTTTAAGCTGCTGCTCGTGTTATGAAGTAACAAGAACCATGATGTAGAAAACAGACTGCAGTGCTTCTAAAATCCTGCTCTTTGACACTGATCAATGCAACGACTAACTTTAAAGGCAAAACAAATTTCTACTTATTGATCTAGTGCAGAAATAAAACACTTGGCTGAAGAAGTATTCCCCCCCCTATTTATTTATCATGGACACTGCAAATTTTTGCCCATTCCTCTGTGCAAAACTGCACAAGTTCTTCCAAGTTGCATGAGGAGTAAGAACTATGATCGAGAACCTACCCGAAATAAATTCTCCAGAGGGAACCCGAGGATAATTAGACCTGATCCAACATGTGGTTGACCTGGACAAACCCTAAACAGACGCTGTGAGAACACCAACAGCAGCTGCAGCATGATGTGCTATCAACTAACAAGCAGCTGCAAATAAGCAGAAATAAACCAATAATATAATAATAATGTTCTCAGAACAAATGTGAAGTCATAGAAACAAATTCCAATATATGCTTCAAACTAATTTATATTAAAAAAAAAAAAAGTTTTCACCTCTGGCACCAAGAATAAAACATTCTGTAACCAACCAGAGTGATAAAGGCAGTTTACAGGCAGTTCTACAGCTGCAGCCATTAGTCGATTAGTTGATAACAGAAAATTTGTCACCAACTATTTTGATAATTATTAATTGTTTTGAGTCGTTTTTGGAGTCATTGTGTGTGTTTGTGTCAGAGCAGACCGAATTGGTTTGAATTTAACAAATAGTCAAATCTTCAGCAGTGGAAACTGATTTATTTGGACTTCTACAGGCTAATTTGAGTTAGTCTCAGTTTTAACTCAACTTTGGATGTAATTATTATACAAGGAAGCTTCACTCTGTGTAATCTGCTCTTCACTGCAGACATTTTGAGTTGTCAAAGCAGGAAAAGCACAGGTTGAATTAATTACATTAACAATGGCTCTGGTATTGTGCGTACTCACTCACTGACATGGCTTACTGGACTAACTGAATGGAGCCATCATTAGTCTTATTATTTACACTTGTGCTTGTCTTGATTGGACAAGTCAAAATGTCAGCTGTGAAACGGGTCGGTTGCCTCTCATTTAATCCAGCTGCTCCACTACACTTTCCCCTGTCTGCAGTCTTTAGTTATGCACATGTGTACTTGTGTAAAGTAGATTAGAAACCCGGTTGTGCGTATACATGACAGAGAAATCGACCTGAGGGGAAAAAGTTTCTCTAATCCCCTACCACAATTACACTAACCAGGTTTCTCCTTTACATGACAGTAAAGGAATCATCTTACTGGAGAAAGCCGACTGTAACCGGGTTACTTATGTGCATGTAAACACAGTGATAGACCGGTTTTCAGTATTTGGTTATAAACCAAAGTATTGGACAAATTGAAATTTTGACCTGATGACCACTAGATGAAAAGTTATTTAGATATATTTCAATTTTGGCCCAAAGTGGACAGACTGTAATATCACACTGCCAGTGTGGCTAAAAACAGGTTTTTCCAGTGTGACGGGAGTATAAAGGAGCTTTATTCTACAGTGAGAGGTTTCACTTTATTCTTTATGATTAATGATGAAGTACCTTGTACCTGGTCAAGTATTTATGGATATACAAACACACAGCGTCTGACTAAAATGAAACTGGACAGTCCTTGACAACAGAGATCCTCCTTTAAGAAGCCCGTATCCCAAACATGCCGCCCTGCCGCAATGTGTCGACAACATCCTCTGTCTATACGCAGGATTATGCAGCTGCAGTGTGAGTATGGACACAGATAAAGGGATTAGAGGTTAATCTGCTGTGAGAGGTGATGATATGAAAACTGAACCAATGTTCCAACCTGTTAACCAAGCTGAACTTGGATTAAAAAAAAAAAAAAAAAAAAAAAAAAAAAAACAGATTACTGTGGTTTTACACAACAAATAACAGAAACCAGTCGCACAAAATCTGCTTACTGAAAATACGATGTTTGCTGCACTTATTATTATTATTATTACTACTACTTATTATTAGTGCTATTATTAGGAAGACCAACAAAATATTTATATTTACATTTATGCATCAAAAACAGCATCATATTTAGTTTTGATGACAGTGTTGTTGATTACAGCTGAGCAGTCTCTCTCTCGATGTCGATGCACTGTTGAGAGAACACTTCTCATCTGTCCAGCTTCACATTGGCTTTAATAACGGTGATTAACCCTTCCTCCTGTGGGCCAACATATTTCATTTACCGGTATCTGGCTGGAGGCTAGAGGTCATTTCCCACCGTGGATGGGAAAATAACACACATCTTTCGCCACACACAGGTTTGACTCTTTAATTAAACTGCGTGTAATATGACTACTTTGCGTTTCACAACTCTAACCTGGGGGAAAGGTTCAATTAGAGGATCTCAGGCTTCAAGCAGGTCTGGGAACATCTGAGAGACACATCCAGAGATATGATATATGAACTGAGAATGAAACAGGGTTTTCTGCTCACACTCATCCATTTTTCTGACCTGTTTTCATACTTTGTCACAGTACACCGATATGCAGGAACAGAGAAAACAGTTCTCTTAGCTCATCACAACAGCCTCAAATCACATTAACACTCTGCTCAGAGTCCTCAGAGGAAAAAAAAAATCAAAGGCACATAAAACAGGTTAAAAACCAGTGATCTGGGGCAGGTCCAGGGTAATAATCAGAGTAATAACAGACCAAACCTCATGATAAATGACAGTTCAGCTACAAGGAGACATCAATTTCTGCCAAACAGACCAGGCTCTGTCTTCTTCTGAAATGTCAGGTTTGTGAGTGTAATATGGGCTGTAAGAAGGGAATAATTACTGTGTCAGTTATTCCACCTTAATGCTCCTAATATCACTTACAAAACAAATGCTGCAAATAATCATTATACTGCAGCTGCAACAAGAGCAGTCTATTAATCGATCAAGAGCGATTAGAGCGGTGGTGGCTGGGCTGGATGAGGATGTGCCTATATTTAATAAAAACAGGCCTATCGCTGACAATGCTCCTCGTTTTCAACAACAATAACAGACTGATTAAAATAGAGAACAATTACAGGTACTCCTCTCCTTGTAAATAAAATAAAAATGTAAACAGAACAAAAATAACAGCAGGCCTACTTGCTCTGACAAAGTAGTGAAGTTTTTGACTGAGGTAGACAGTTCTTTACCAAAGTATTTCTTCTTACGCAGCCCTGTACATCTCTAACAGGTTTTGTGCACAGGAAACTAGCCTATCAACACAGACTGCAAGTGAGTGTGAAGAGAAACAGTCCGGTTAAACACCTGTCTGTGTTTGACTCGGCTGCTGGTGTTTACAGCGGGCAACAGACGCGAGCTGCTTGGCAAGAAGGGCTAGTTAGCAACAAGCTACATGGCAATGGTAGGGGAAACACTGTGATGTGAGATAGTTGCGGCCCTTAATCAATCTATAGAAAATTAATTTGCAACTATTCAGATCATAGTTTAAGTCATTTTTTCAAGCAAAAACTTGTGGTTGTGGTTGTAGTTTGATGGTTCTGGGTTTAAAAAGTGAGAATTTGCAGCTTTCTGATGTCTGTCATTAGAGTAAATTGATCATCTTTGGGTTTTGGAGCGTTGGACATTTGATGACCTTGGGCTGTAAGTAATTATGTGATTTTTCACATCACATAATGATGTGTAATTTGGTGTTTTACAGATGAAACCATTAATCCAGAAAATAACTGGCAGATTAATCGATAATAAAAACACTTATTAGCTGTACATATTTGCGGGGATAAAAATACAGTAACATTTCTCCAAAGTTGAGAGCAGTTGCTCCTTCATGACCTCTGCTGTCTTCAGACACTGACCAGCATCATGATTAAAACACCTCCCAGTGAAATTCTTCACCCTTTTAAGGCCACATGCTGACCTCATAAGAACTTTGACTTCCAGCTGACATGAGGAAAGTGGAAGTGGACTAATCTTTAGCTGGTTGCAAAACCCTCTGTGACACAGCATTCGCCATCATTGTTTTAACATGTTGCGCTTGCTCCTAACTTTCTGCACTAACAAAGTAAAACCTGTCTAAACTGACTTAGAGCTTATATACAAATGTCCTCACCTTCATCTACACTTTCCTCTTTATCAAAGTGGACTTTGTAGATGAAAACTCCAAGTAGGGACAGATCTCACCGGTTTAAATAAAACTACTACTAAATACTCAGAAATCTGGCCGCAACTTTCAGTGCTTCCTCAAAATGTAACTTTTTTGCCACCATTGTAAATTTTGGTTCTTTCAACCTGCAGATATTCAACTCTGGGGATGATAATCAATCATTTAAAGTATGTAATCCATTTTTTACACTAGACAACATACAGTAGAATTGATTATAAAATAAGTTGTCAAATAACATCAACTCTAGTTAAGAGATATTAACGTTGTTGTCATGTTCATTTCTGTCTGTTTCTTGTTAATCATTGGCCAATACAGGAGGACTTTGTTTGTTTGATGCAAACCGGCATCATTATCATTTAAAGATGGAAACAAAAACAAAACTTTCACGACCAAAGTCAAGTTACTGCAATAATGACGGCTTTAGGTGATTTGACTTTAAACACACTGGGAAATTCTAAGTTGACCAATCAACAATCTAGAGCTGCAACAATTGCCAACTATTTTGATAAAATCAAGTAATTGTTTTGAGTCGAGTGAATAAGAAAATTTCCAAATTCTCTGATTCCAGCTTCTCTAATGTGAATATTTTCTGGTTTCTTTAGTCTTCTTTGATAATAAATGAAATATCTTTGGGTTGGGGACTGTTGGTCGGGACAAAAGAAGACATTTGAGGACGTCATCTTGGGCTTTGAGAAACAGTGATTGAGATTTTTCACCATTTTCTGACATTTTATGGACCAAACAAATAATCAAGTAATCATGAAAATAAGCAACAGATTAATCGATAATGAAAATAATTGGTAGTTGTAGCCCTAAATCAAACTGTGTGAAGGTTACAAGCTGTAGGATTTGATGTTTAGCCTTTCTGCCCAAAACTGACAGGAATTTGCAAATATCAGAATTAGGGCAGCTGTTTTGGTTCCAGGTTGTGGTGCCAAAATAAATGCTTTCTGGACACTTTATCATTACAAAAACCTTAGTGCTGAACATTCGGGCTGCAGGTTTAGGGGGGAAAATAAGCTGAATGATAAGGTTATCTTGCAGTAGTATCAGTCCTTTGTTTTGCCGAGATTGTTGTTCAGCCTGGGAAAGCTGCAGCCTGTGCAGGAACTCCTTCAGTCCCCATCTCACTTCTGTCTTCACTGTCAGCAGCCAGGCGGATTATTCAGTCACTCATATAAACAGGTTCAAACAGATTAACTGTACGATCCAGGCAATCTTGCAGTCTGATTGGTCAAACATGTTTAAACATGCAGAGGATTCCCAGGAAGACTGACGGGGTGCAATCTGTCCGATAACCACTGAGCTTCACGGAGATCTTTCTGTGATTTCTCATGTTCTCAAGTCTTTCAGAGTATATTGTATCCTGCAGGTTTCATTCACTAGTTCCCAGATATGGGATAAACTTTAGCAGCCTGGCCAAGAATATTGACTAGTGATGGGATGTAAAGAATAACTGATACAAAAACCAGTGTAAGAGTCAGAGACAGATCAATACATAACAAATCTGACTTAAATTATGTGTGAAAGTCAGCAAAAATACAATACAGCTGTCAAAAAACTATCTTTCTTTTTCTGTAGACTAGCTGGTGAACATAGTGGAGCATTTAGCAGCTAAAGAGCCAGATATTTCCCTCAGGAGCTGGTAGAGAGCAAAAACAGCTAACAGAGAGTGAATATTGGACTTACATTCACCAGGTGGACAGAAACACGACTCCAAATCAATGATAATGTTGCTCCGTAACTGCTGGATGTGGAAATAAGCAACTGTTTCCTAACAAATTCAACACATCAACTTAAAAGCTGATTAAGTGTCAGAGCTGTGTTCACTACTTGTTTCTGCTGAAAACAAGTGTACAAAACATTCAGGCGGCAGCTTCTCATTTTTAGCTGAAACTATTAAAATGACAAACATCGCCAGCTGTCTCTAATTAATGTTAATTCCAATCAGTAACTTGACGACAGGCCAAAATTAAAATGTGTCTGTTGTTTTAAGCTCTCTGCAAGCCAGTGTTCAAACTTGTCATAGTGTTTGTGTGGGAGGAACCTGCAGTGTTACAACACTGAACCCTCACAAGTGTTTCTTTGATTCCAGCAGAGTGAGACGCCTTCTTTCTAGCACATCGTGACGTCAATTTGAGGAGTCGACTCTTCCGAATTTCATTTATTTCATATCATTAATTGATGCTTATATACGTAATATTTTTCATTCTCTTCATTATGTGGATCAAGTAGCTCGTAAAACATATTTTCTGATGTTCAATCATGAAAATAATCAGCAGAAATAAACTGTTAGTTGCCGCCCTAATATCAGTGTAAGCTGTTATTTCTATGTGTTAGATACTTATTTGATCAATATTTAATTTAAGTTTCAGATCAGACTTGATATCAGCAGCAGGAACTTGTTCAGTACATCCCTGGTTATCTAGATAGTTGATGATATTTTCTCTGTTGGTGGACAAACTGTTTCAGCTCTACACTACACCCAGAAATCTCATTACTAATCTGAGTTTTACTGTTACTTCATCTGGGCTTCAAGCTGTCCAGATGTTCCCAATCTGACAAAATGCTTGAGGAAACCTTATAATCCATGGCACAACTACATGTTTAAATATATAGAAATCAGTGTAAAAATGTACTCATATTAGTCAAGAATGAATCTAACATTTTAAACCGAGAGCCAAACACGATGTCAAAGTGATTTCCAGGTATGAAAGGAAGCTACTTAGCTGGTAAAACATTCCAGTAAGTGAATCATAAAACTTACCAGCCACTGTAACCTCTCAGAGTGAAGTGTTTTCTCAGCCTGATTAAAAACACACACACTCAAACAACATTAAAGTGGCACAGCTTGCAGCTCAGTGTGTGTTAGAAACGGGACTGACAGGGTGGCGTTTCAGAGGAATGTGCTCTGAACAGGCCTCCATCTGTTTCACTCATTCTGCTCAACTCGTGTGTGGAGCAGATCAGTCAGATCAGACCTTTGAGCCTTTCCAATGCAAATAACCCAACAGGTAGCAGAAAGCTTGGACCTGACATTTTTCCCACCACTTCATGGTCATTTCAGAGTGTTTCTGCACTCACCATGAAAACAAATATTTTTCAAAATCACTATAGCTCAATCCCTGAAGCTCGTTGACTCACATTCAATCCAAACAGAAGAGAAAACAACTGGAGGCTGCGAATTCAGACATAAACATAACTGAACCAGCTGCAACCAGAATTCTGGTTATCAGAATATGAACTTTTACAAACATGTTCAGTGTTTTGTATTAGTGGCTGCAACTCAGGGTTCAACATAACCCACGACCCGATGGCCCGGGGCCAGTAAAAGTTTATACAGGGCAAGATGATTAGTCAGTCACTGGACCGTCCACACCAGTGACGGCCAATCAGAGTCTGCGATGTGAGCAAGTTTTAAGAGATGTGCTTAAGACACGTGACCAGTGAAATGCATCGTAAATCACTGAATTACACTTGAGGAAGGCTGTGCTCTTAGCCCACTAGCCTCTTACTGGTGAATCTGATGGGTCACCAAATACGGTGTTACACTGGTGCTCGAAAAAAAAAAAAAAAAAGGTAAAACGTCACTGGTTCCAGCCAACCAAATGTGAATATTTTCCAGTTTTCATTCTCTTCTATGACAATAAACCAATTATCTTTGGATTTTAGGACTGTTTGTCAGACAAAACAACTACAAGCTGTGGGAACTTGTGATGGTCATATTTCACAATTTGCTGACATTTTACAGGAATAATCGGTTCATTTAGAGAATAATCAGTAGATGAACAGATAATGTTGGTTGCAGCCCTATTTCACACCTTGATAAAGTAGCTTTATGGTTTTTTAAATCAGATCAATAATTTTCACTCATTAGCTGTGTCAAAACATTGTCATCGTTTGATATTATAATTCTATTTTCTCTAAATTGCCAGTTTAGCATCACAATAATCACATTTTACAGCAGTTAGACATGACTGAATTTTATCACTGAAATCATCAAAGCAAACAGTAAATTATAAATTAAATTAAAAATAAATAACCAGCTCTCTGAAAATACTCACAGTAAACATCCAATTTAAGCTTGAACTATATTTGAGAGTTCAGAAACAGTTTTTTCAGCCTGTCTGTGAAACATACATAAATCATACAAATCTTTGTTATTGATGCTGTGAATCAGTGAAATATCCAGGGTTTACTATTGATTTGAATCTTTATTTGTACTGTTTTCTTCTGTACTTCCTCTCTTTAACTTTCCATCTTTTGAAGGAAGCACCAATAAAAAAACTTCAGATTGCAGAAACAGATTTTAGGAACAGCAGGTCACAGCCGACAGGCTCCTGCTGTACAATCAAACCAACTTTTCTCAGCAAATGAAGAACCTGCTGTAGCCAAACTCTCCAACACACAACACATCACATGTTTTTACAAAATGAGTCTTTCCACTTCCAGGGAAGGAAATGTCATGGTGCTGTGGTCTGACACCTGCACCTCCTTACCGCAACCTACTTGCAATTTGATTTTCTTCACTTCTGTGCCCTTAAAATGATTTTGGATTACTTTTTAGATGTAACACGGGCATGCTCAGTAAAAACTACCAAAGACAACATGACATTTCTCGTCTTCTGCTGTATATCATGATACCTTGAGTTTTTTTAATGTGTGGGTCAGACTAATTAAACTATCTGAAGCCATCATGTTTATCTGAAGCGACTTGTAATAGTGACTTATTTTTCACATTTTATCCAAAATTGACAGAAATTCAAGGCAATTCAATGTTGATTAAATATGTGTGCCACATACAAGGTGTAGCATTATTTTCAAAGTACTGATCCTGGTTCAAAACTTTTAAAACTGATCATCTTAAACGGGAGAAACAGCTCCTGAAAGCAACGGTGTGATCAGTTAGAGAGAAGATGTGTCACTCTGCTGAAGTTGTTGTGCAGAGCTGCAACTAATCGATTAGTCAATCAAAAGAAAATTAATTGGCAACAATTTTTCAAGCAAAAACAACAAACATTTGATGTTTCCAGGTTCTAAAACATGTTAATGTTTTGCTTTTCGTGGTACTTTCATTGTAGTAAATTGAATATTTTGGTGGTATTTTGTTTTGTTGGTCGGACAAAACAAGACGTGAAGACATTAACTTGTGCTCTAGGATACTGTGATGGACATTTTTCGCTGTTCTCTGGTATTTTATAGACTGAATAAGACCTTCACTTTTAGAAATATTAAAATATGATAAACTTCAGTTTGTGACTTCTTTCCAACTAAGTTTTCTGCTCAAGACCTGTCAACATGGTGCAAAATGAACCAGCCACTCAATATATTACCACTGTTATTTTGGCTGGTGAGTGAAGCTAATCTACCAGCCATTTGCTATTTTACCAGCATTTGTCTGGTGGCTGATGCTAATTTTGTGCCCTGCCTGTCAACGTCAATAATTTATAGACCGACCAGTCAGCTCTAAGCTGAGATAGTCATGTGACACAAATGCTGAGCTGTTACAGTCACAGTTGAGATAATTCCGATGGATTACAGACAGATGTACTCATGTGTGAGATGAGTTTCCTGTTACTGTTTCCAGTTCAGTAGACAAGAGATTCTATTGGCTGAAATATCAAAGTTTGTTATCTAACTTCCTTCACCCGGTTCTTTGATTTTGCTCTTAATTTTTTTCATCTCTGGTGTCAAACCCAGACTGACACCAGAGATTTGCCTAAACACAGTCAAGTATGTTATATTGTTTTAATTGTGATATTTAAAAATAATGTATGAAATGTCAAAGTATTTGACCTGGACTGGCAACTGTTGTCATTATTGCTTAATCTGTGGATTGTTTTTTCAAATAATCGATTAACCGTTTTATCTACAAAAATGTCAAAAGTGGCTGAAAAAAAAAAAAAAAAAAAAAAGATTGCCTGGAGTCAAAGGTGACGTCTTCAAATGTCTTGTTTTGTCCAACCAACAATCCAAAAGCCAAAGATAAAATAAAGTTTACCATCATGTGAAAAAGAAAAGCATTAAATCTAGGAGTGCAGCTATCAATTATTTTCATTATAGATTAATCTGTCAAATATTTTTTCAATTAATCAATTAGTTGTTTGGTCTATAAAATGTCAGAAAATGCTGAAAAATGACAATCACTGTAGTTGAAGATGGTTGAAAAGTGTCTAAAACCTGCTCCCCACACGGTTCAGACGTCAGAATTGAGGGGGCTATATCTGACAAGCTATAATTTTTCCAAATCAACAATTGCACCCACTTCACACAGTGACTGGCCAGGTGGGCAGAAGTGAAAATATACAAAGTTTAAACTTCCCTCTTTTTTTTTTTTATTCTTCAATCACTTTTCATATGGACGCCTTTGAGGAGAGACTGTCCCTAAGTCAGCATTTGAATGATTATCATTTGTGTCTTTTCACAAACAGCTATAAAACACTTTCGCCTCCAGACGTGGTCACATGACACGCTGTACAAACAATTATTTTGTAATTGTAACAATTATTTTCATTATCGATTAATCCGCTGGTTATTTTCTCAATTAATCGATTGACTGTTTTGCCTAGAAAATGTCAGAAAAAAGTGAAAAAAGTGAAAAATGAAATTATATTCTAATTGATTATAGCTCATGATGACATCTTCAGATGTCTTGTTTTGTCTGATCAACATTCAAAAAACTTCAGATATTCAGTTTACAATCCTGTATGACACAGAAGCTTGAAATCTTCACTTTCAAGAAGCTGCAAAAAGCAGATTTTTTGGAGTTTTTGCTTAAAAAAAAAAAATTACTAAAACGATTTGTTTATCAAAATAGTTGCCAATTAATTTTCTGGTGAAGGACTAATCATTGCAGCTGTAGTTATATCCACACCTTAACTGTGTGAATATGATCACAAAAATAGAACATTACTTTCAATGAAACTTCCCTGGATGATTAAAGGTTAAAAAAAGTGGATGTGATGTTAAGGTGAGCACTTTTTATTCACTTTAAACTTAACGTAATTCTTTTGTTTGTGCCTCACAAACAGATAGACAGATACTGGACTCATCAGCATGAGACGATGAAAGGAAATGGGCGCAGTGTGGAGGAGACAAGCTACAGTGACGGCAGGGTCGAAATGAAAATGAGAAATGAAAGTCTGATCTACTATGAAACACTTTGCTTTAGATTAGTGTTGAGTAATGTTGAATGTTGCCAGATATAAAAAAAATGAGAAGTAACTAGAGCTGCAACATTTTTTTTAAAGAAGAAAATGTCCAAATTCCTTGAATGCAGCTTCTCAAATGTGAATATTTTCTGTTTTTTTTAGTCATCTATGACAGTAAACTGAACATCTTTGGGTTGTGGACTGTTGGACAAAAAGCAAGACATCTGAAGACGTCACCTCAGGCTTTGGGAAACAGCGACACAGAAAATAACTGACAGACAGGCATGGTACAACTAATGATTATGAATAATGTGCCGATTAGAGCTGTAACGATTAAACAACTATCTTGATAATTGAATAATGATTAAAGTCAAATATTTGTTAAAGTCAGTTTTTAAGCAAAGCTGACAAACATTTGATGGTTTTAGCTTCTTAAATTTAAGAATTTTCTGCCTTTGCTTATCTTAACATTATAGAAAAAGCCGACATCTAAAACACTGGAAGTTGTAACAGACGTGTTTCACAGCTTTCTGATGTTTTACAGAACAAGTAATTCATTGTGAAATTAATCGGCAGATAAATCAGTAATGAAAATAATTGTTTGTTGCAGCATTAGTGCCAATTATTTTCACGATTCATCATTTAGTCGATAAAATGTTAGAAAAAAGTGAAAAAATGCAATTCACAATTTCTTAGAGCAGTGGTTCCCAACTGCCAGGTCAACTTAGAAATTACTTTAAAATGTAGTACATTTCTGGAAGAAATTTTGTTTTATTTTAAATACCATTTCCTGCTTCCTAGTTGGTAGCGGCGCTACAACAAGCAGCTTTATAATACAAGTAACCTATCGATGCCAGCTTTGTGGGTCATGTGACGCTCACCTTTCGTGCCAGGTGACTGTGGCGGTCTTTCCAGAGATGGAGAAGAAGTTTGCTCCACAACAGGCTGAACGAAACTGACAGAATATATCCAGCTTGGTTTTACTGACAGTGAACACAAGAAAGAAGAAGAAAAACTTTTTGGCTGTTAAGTTTTGGCCTGGCAACAACTTTTCTTCCCTTTGTCATTTTTAGGACAGCAGCTGCTGTATGAACCCGTTCTTTCGTTTAAATGTTCTGCTGTAAAAATAGTTTTGAATAAGACTGAATTAGTTGTAACTGTTGCTGAAGCGCTTCTAATGTTTTTAAAATGTTTTAAGCCCTGATGTCACTCTCTTGCTGAAGTTACTTTAGTTTTCATGTTGTGAAGGGGCAGCAGTGGTTAGTCTCCGTCTCCTCACAACAAGAAGGTCGTGGGTTTGAACCCTCTGACAGGTAGAATGGATGGATGGAAATATACTGAGAGGGTGTTAAGTTCAATGTGTGGACCCTGAGGCAAGACCAGTTGGGAACTACTGTCCAAAACCAAAAGATATTCATGTACTGACATATGTGCCACAGAAAAGCAGAAAATCCTCACATTGGAGCGCTGAAACCAGAGAATATTTGGCATCTTTGCTTGAAAAACAACTTCAAATCAAGCGCTGCCTACTCACAGGTAAGCTGTTTACCTGTGAGCTACATGACGTGTCACAGAGGAAGTAACCTGCTCTTCTTATGCTTGTAATCTGCATCCATTTATAAACAGAGACATTGGATTATGGGAATGGGTGTTGGATTACGCAAGAACTCAGACCACACATCCTGTGCTTTGAGAGTGAAAGGAGGTGGAGGTGGGGGGATGTGATAACCTGTCAGGTGGGTCATTTTTCTCTGCCTCGCCCTCATCAGCTCTCGGAGAACTAGTTTTACTATGCTGAGAAACAAAGAGGAAGAAGACACCTCTGCCAGTGGGAAATTCTCAGTCCCGTCCAACAGCTAAAGCGGCTGATAAATGACAAAGCACAGCTGAATACCAGCCAGAGAAGTGCGTGTTGTAATGTACCAGCTGCTCAGCTCAGGGACTAGAAATGGAAAGCGACAGTTTCCTTTCCTGGAGTCAATGGCTAGAGGTTCCCTATTAGCTCTTCATCTGAGTAAGCTGATGGTTATTTCCCACCCAGAAAATAAATGACTGCCTCCTGCTTTCAGTCCTCTGGAGAACTACACTGTGAGAATCCCTGAAAGGCCAGCTGCTGTACACAAGACACTTAAGAAACTTTTCTACTTTTGAGGCATCAGTTTTAGGTGATTTTCTGTCAAACAGGGCAGGGTATAATGTAATTAAAAAAATGGTACCAATTCCTGGGTTTTGCAGCCATTTTCCACCATACTGATAATATCAGTTGTTTGTTTTGTAAGACAACTAATCATTATTTTCATTATCGATTAATCTGTCAATTATTTTCTCAATTAATCGATTAGTTGTTTGGTCCATAAAATGTCAGAAAATGGTGAAAAATGTCGATCAGTGTTTCCCAAAGCCGAAGGTGACGTCTTCAAATGTCTTGTTTTGTCCACAACCCAAAGATATTCAGTTTACTGTCATAGACGACTTAAGAAACTGGACAGTATTTATATTTAAGGAGCTGGAATCAGATAATTTTCTTAAAAATGACTCCAAACGATTAATTGATTATAAAGATAGTTGGCGATTAATTTAATAGTTGGCAACTAATCGATTAATCAACTTGTCGTTGCAGCTCTACTTTCAACTTTCCATTTTTAATACAAGGTGCCTTTTAGTGCTGAAATGATTCATCCAAGACATTTGAAGAGGTAACCTTGGACTCTGTTATACAGTTTTGCAGTTTGGTGGTGACAACACATTTCAATATTAAGATGTGATATTCTGCCATATAAAGCAGCAACACCTCAGTCTCATTACCAGAAAGGTTTTGCAAGTTTCATATTCATTAAGAGCCATGCATCCTGTCGAAGAGCCTCTGAACCCTTTAGATTTACTCTGGATAAAAGCTTCATCACTAAACAAACAAACAGCAACTTTTACACACAAACTGTGTGTGTCACACCACGCACGTTCTCCGGCCTTTGTCACCTTTGTCTCAGAAAAAATCCAGAGAAAACCCTAAAGATGCATCTGTGACACAAAAGTGTCATGAGGTAACTTTTGTTGCGATATATAAATAAAACTGTCTTGAACCGACTTGACGTCTGATGAAAACACATTTGATTCATCATATCATCTAAACCACCATTTCCTTTACCGTTCTCTTCCTGTGGAGGTGATCAGTCTGAATCTGCAAGGCTTAGTTTGCCTCTTAACTTTAGGGCTGCAACTAACGATTATTCTCATTATTGAATTATCTGCAAAATATTTTCTCAATTAATTGTTTTGTCTATAAAATGTCAGAAAATAGGTAAAAAATGTCTTAATTTTTTAAAGCTGAAGGTGAAAAAAAAAGATTCACATAAGAATCTCGATTCTTATCTGCTACAAAAATTGATTTCCTAGATGTTAGTTAATAACTTGATGTTGAAAGAACAAAAAAAGCAGAACTCAACTGCGAGGGCAGAGCAGCACCCAGACATTTTTTGATTTAATGACTAAATAATCACCTTTGTGGGACAAACGTGAAATATATTGTGAACTTTCTACACCGTCACCCAGAGAGTAACATTAGCGGAGCAGAGCAGCGAACTCCAGCAGTAACAAACGAGACCTGCTGACCAACACACACTGCAGCTTTAAACACCTTAAACCAACTCTGAGGTGAAGAAATTAACTCTGTGCTCAGTCTGTTTCACCTCAGAAACCCTGCAGCCGCTCAGCGTGTTGGACAGCGATGTCTTTCCTCAGAGCTAACGGTGCAGCAGAGAGGCTGCTCTCCACTGCTGGAGACATGATGTTAATAACACAGCGGAGCACTCCGTCTCCCCCTCACTTTGTTATTTTCATACAAGCAGGAGACTGTAAGATGCTTTCAAATCATTTAAATCAATAATTAATGCAGTTAACTTTTTAAAATATAAAGGCTGCAGACCATTTATCTTATCTGCCAGTTATGTTTCATATTGTATTTCAGTGGAATAAAATGGTTTGGCACACAGTAAACTGGAGCAAGAGACTGAAAATAGTGCCCCATTTTCTATTCATTCAATCGAGAATTGATTCGGACACCCAAGAATCGGAATCTAAATGAAACGTGAGATTCCCAAAGATTCACACCTCTAGCAGGTGACGTCTTCAAATGTTTCGTTTTGTCTGATCAACAGTTTGAATTTCAAAGATATTCAGTTTACTATCATGTACAACACAGAAAAGCTTCAAATTCTCACTTTTGAGAAGCTGCAACAACTGAATATTTGGTGTTTCTGCTTAAAAAACATGATAACTAATCATTGCAGCCCTAGTTAACTTTTTATGAAATTACTGAACATTAATGTAGGGCTGCAACTAACATTTCTTTTCATAATCAATCAACTGATCATTTTGTCTATGAAATGTCAGAAAATTTGGGGAAAATATTAAAATTACCTACAGCCCAAGGTAATAAGTTATAGATGATTAGACTGCTTGTTTTATTCAATTAATTGTCCAAAACCCAAAGATATTCAATTTACTATATGACCAAGAAAAGCATCATTTGAGAGTCTGGAACCAGCAATTTTTTAGAAAATGTATAAATTATCAAAATACTTAAAAATGAATTGTCTGTCGATCAGCTAATAGAACTTTTCATACAGTGGTTGTAACACAAGGTGCTGTACACATAAGAAAAATACATTAAAAATAACAAAATGTTAAAATACATTGCAAATAGATTAAAGTGCACAAAGTGCAACAAACAACTGAGATGTTGGGCATTAATTAACTAATTGTTTCAGCTCTACATTAAAAATATAAATACAAAAGCATTTTTCCTACAGTATGTTTCCACATCAAAGTCTGGAACTGTCATCTGCAGTGTTTCCCCGTGGAGTTATTTAGCGGCGGAGCAGGTGTGCGCACACAGCCCACGATGCCAGGAAACATATTTGCACACACCAGCAGTGAAATAACTTAGAAGTACTTTAGAATTGTTCCAGATACGTTTATTCATGTTCACTGAGCCATGTGTGTGATAATGTACAGGAGAAGGACTCTGGAGGCCCAGACAGCTGTATGTCAAAGAAGGAAATGCCTCAACGCAGTCGGGGGAGTTTGGGGGTTCTCCCCCAAGAAAATTAGATGTTATGTGACTAAAAACCCATTTTCACATCATTTTGGACCTTTCAATATTTACACTGGTTGTAGTTTTTCACAGTACACTCAGACATTAGCAAGCAGAAAAGTGAAACAAATATGCTCACTGATGAAGTAAGCACTACGTCCTGAAGTATTCCTAATTCAGAGCAGGATTAGTATTGATTTATGTTTTAAATATTGTTTCCACAGCAGCAACAGTAATGTTTACAACAGCAAAGCCACTATATAAACTCAATAATATCTCACTGGAAACAAAAATAACATGTCAATAAAATAAATAATATTTCTGACATGAAAATACTGAGTGAAGCTTAGAAGGCATCAGTCAGTATCAGTGTTTCCTCCTGTCCTCCTCCTCCTCCTCCTCCCTCTGCTGCTGATGTGATTCACTGCTGCAGGTACCACTGGGAGAGAGGAGGCCTGGTTTGTCTCAGCCTGTAGCAAAGTTTACAAGAATCTGCAAGATTTTAAGACATGTGGCAAACTAAGCTAAACAGCTAGGCTAGGCTACATACAGACAGCTTTACGTTTTAGCTTGTTCGTACAGTTCACTATTAGCCTAACCAGCACACTGTGGTTGTGTAAAACATACCGGCGATGGATGGCAGACTGCAGGCAAAGCAGATGAAAATATCACTTTTCTACATGTTTATGCTTATTGAACAGGTGTTTTCACTCACAGAGGTTTTACTGCCCTTACAGTAATGAACGTAGTGTCGTCAACTCGAGTAAAACTTTATCTTTCGTTTCACCTGATTCACTGTCTCCACCGGCCTCTCTGCTGCTGTCTGCTCTGTCCGTGTGTGTGTAGGAGCTGAGCCCCGCCCTCAGTCAAACACCGACACAGGGAGCAGAGGAGAGGACAGAGAGCAGAGGCTGCAGTAATGAAACCAGTTCCCATTCTCTCCCCACTAGCTGACATTTTTAAAAATATGCCAGTTCCTCGAGGTTAGGTGCAGAGCAGAAGCACGTGTCTACTATATTTCTATCTGCTGCAGTATTGAAAGGATCATAAGTCTGGTTGTGTCTGATGTCCTTGTACAGTGTTTTTAGTCATTTTTCAAACTGCCATTATGACACAAATCTTCACACTTCAGTATCAGCACGTGAACTTTTCTCAGTACTCCTCAGAATCATCACGGTTTAAAGGCTGCGACACCCACATATCAGGCTGTACGTATGCAAGGTTCCTGTCAACTCATTTAGCTAGAGCTACAACCAAAGGTAGATTTCTTATCAATAAATCTGTCAGGTTATTTTTTGGAGTCATAAAGTGCACGTTAAATCAATAAAATGTCATAAAATAGTGAAAAATGCCAATTACGATTTTGCGAATTTGCTTGTTTTTCCATTCAACAGCCCAAAACACAATAGATAGAAAATTATTTTGATAATTGATTAATCATTTCACTGTTTTTTCAAGCAAAAATGCCAAATTTTTACTTCCATCTTTTCAACTGTGACTATCTGATGCTTTTGGTTTTTTTTTTGCTTTTGATATGAAAATAAACCGAATATTTGGGTGTTTGGACTTTTCATCAAATCAAACACTTTTTAATATGTCAACACATTTTTGAAAATCATGACAGGCAATTTTCAATGTTTCTGACATTTTATAGACAAATCGATGAATCAATTAATCAAAAAAGAATCTGCAGAATAATTGATAATGAAAATAATCATTAGTTGTAGCCCTAGACCATCTGGATAAACAACCCAAACAATTCATCAAATATCAAAATTGTTGGTAATTAATTTCTGTAAATCAACAAATCCATGGGCTGCAAGTACAGATTATTTTAATTATCAATCAATCTGCTGATTATTTCCCTGATTAATCATTTGGTCAGAAATATTTGTTATAATTTCCCAGAGTCAAAGGTGACGTCTCCAGATGTCTTGTTTGACCAACAGTCCAAAACCCAAAGAATATCAGTTTATTATCACATATAACAAAGAAAAACATTAAGTCATCACATTTGAGAAGTTATGATGACTAAGACTAATCAATTAATCAATTCAGTTTACTAACATGTATCACAAAGGAAAGCTTCAAATCCTCACATTCAAGAAGCTGCAACTGACAAACGTTTGGCTTTTTTTCCTCATAAAAATGACTACAATGATTAATCAATTAACAAAGTAGTTTACAATTGATTTTCTGTTGGACAACTAATTAATTAGTCGACTAATAGTTACAGCTCTAATCCAATACAACTGGCAGTTTGAAGACAGGAATAAAATGAGGGTAAAGGGTGAGGAATTCCTCTCCTAAACTAGGACGCATGTTACAGGATGTAAATGGATAATAAGCTTAACACCACTGGGGCAGACTGCATGTGAACGACCTTTAACCTTAAAGGCACAAACACGATTAATCGTTTTGTCTATGAAATATCAAATGGTGAAAAAGTTATAATTTCTGTCAAAGGTCCAAAGCCCCAAATATTCATTTTACTATCAACAAAAAGCATGAAATCATCACATTTGAGAGGCTCAAAACAGCAGATTTTTTTTGCTTTTAAATGATTGGATTATCAAAAAAGTTGCCGATTAAGTTTCTGTCAATCAACTGATTGATTAATAGTTGCAGCTCTGGTTTTCAGTCCCAAACCCAAAGACATTCAGTTTACTATCATGTATGACAACAAAAAGCATGAAATCATCACATTTGAGAGTCTGAAACCAGCAGTTTTGCCATGTTTACTTAAAAAATTATTAAAACAATTTTTAAATCATCAACATAATTGCAGATTAATCAATTAATCGTTGCAGCATTTTCTAGTCTGATCAACAGGCCAAAATGTAAAAGACATTCCGTTTACTGTCATGTATGATACAGAAAAGCTTCACATTAAGCTGAAACCAGCAACTGTCTGGCATTATCACTTAAAAAAAAAAGACTAAAACGATTATTTGAGTAGTATAAATAGTTGCTGATTGCTCATCGACTAATAGCTGCAGCTCTGGAAAGTACTGACACATTTAGACTAATGTAACGCTGCTGTAAAACGGACCCAATGCAAGTGGAGGCAAACTTCCCTTTTTGTGGGAGAAACAGTTTCACTGGCCGTTGGGATCACACATATTCACTTCCACAAAACTGAGTCAGGACATCTGGCTGATGAGAGAACAGCCTTTGCACAGTCGTACAGGTGGGTGGGGTAAAACACACTCATTTTTACACTTGGAAATGTGCAATATATCAATCATACATCCAGCTAACGTTGCACAAGCTGGGGAACGCTTTGATAAATGGTGCGTTTCCAGTCCGTCCTGACCTGACATAAATAAATATACCACAATGACTTTTTATCCCGCAGGCTTCAAAGAGCCAACGGAAGCTTGGTGACTTTTCTCCCTTTTAAATTAAAACATTTCTTCTTCACAGCATGACTTAAAGTTTCCTCTATTATACATCAAAGACTTCTCAAGTTATAGTCCAAGTTTGGCAAACTGGAGTCAGTCGGTAGCGTTAGCCTGCTAGCTCAGAAGTTAGCCTTCAAAACACCGCTCATTTGATGCTACTTCTGCCGAGGCTAAATCAACTCTGCTTGCAAATCGTGAGCACTTCAAACAACCGTCTATCTTATCGCACAGTTATGACTTTGAGAAAGTCAAAGGAGAGTTTCTCCTGCTCTGTAAGTTAGCCAGCTGGCGAGCGTTAGCACAAATGAGAAAAAAAGTAGCAAGCTTCAGCTAGGCTAGCAAAGTATGACAGAACATCAAGAGAAGACAACTTTCAAATCAGTTAAACTACATACCCGAGGGGACTTGTCGTTGTCCGCCGACTTTTACAGTGACTTGGAGCTCAGTTGTACTCCAGATAGTGAGCAAAGCAGTGCGTCCAACTCACAAGCAGCTGAAACTCCGCCGCTGCCCAAAAATACAACAACAATATGGCAGCGGAGCGTCGCGTTCAGGGAACACCGGGCAGTCGGAAAATATAGATGTTCAATTCAGCAGATGAACTCCTGTTTCAAGAAGGGAACTCTGGTGGAAAGTAACTAAATACATTTACTCAAGTAAATTTTTTTTTTTTTTTACAAGTACTTTCAATGATCACAACATGCTGTCTACAAATCACATCTCCCATCTTGTTCCTAAAAAAATGTCTCTTCATATCCACCCTTGTCTGCCTGTGTGTTCCTCCCTCATTGGTCCCATTTTCATTCATTCATCTTCCCCTTGTCCTTACTTTATCTTCTCCAGTGTCAGCCTCCTTAAAATCTTTTTTTTCCAAAATCCAATCTCAACTCAAGAAATAAGCAGTTAAGTAGTCAGAAATCAAGTTTGTACTTAAAAGAAATTCCTCCTTCTATACATATCTCCTTTTTTTCTTTTTACAGGTGAAAATATTTTTTCAGGGCCATAAATGTGTAAAAATGCCAAAGGGTTAATACACTTTTATAAGAAATGTAGCTTCGGAAACATTCATGAACCCACAAACCTTTCAGCAAGCAAAGAAATGTACTGTTTGTTTGTTTGTTTGTTTGTTTGTTTGTTTGTTTGTTTGTTTGTTTGTTTGTTTGTTTGTTTTACTCTGTAGCACTTTGAACTGAGATGGAACTGTACAAATAAACCTGAGCTTCACTTTACAGCGATATGTTGTCTGTCAGTCATTTTAAATGAATGTAGTCAATGTGCATATTTGCATAATTTTAAACCTAAAAAAGATTACAATGTTCAATCCTGACCTTCAAATTAGTAGTTTTAGCTCAAGGTCCTCTTACAAACTTTTTTCGGGAGCTTTCAACAAGTCTTTATCTGCACATGTAGTTTGCCCAGAATGATCTGGTGATGTGAAAGCTCAGGAGCTGCTACGATTTCGTCCACACAACTTTTAAGACTGCTCATAAAGACTGTGTGAAAGATTCAGAAAAAGCTAGAAAGCGAACTTTGAGTTTTTTGTTGATAATTACAGTGAAAGTGCAAAAAGTTTAGTCTTGTCACAGTGGTTTGCAGTGGTCTGAAGTAACTAAGCACAATTTTGAGGTACTTGTACTTAAGTATTTCCATGTGATGCTACTTTATACTTCCACTCCACTACATTTCAGAGGGAAACGTACTTTCTACTCCACTACATTTATTTGACAGCTTTTACTTAAGTAGGATTTTTCATGCAGGACTTTTACTTGTAATGGAGTATTTTTACATTGCTGTATTGGAGCTTTTACTTAAGTAAAGGATCTGAATACTTCTCCCACCACTGCTAACCACAGAGTAAAATAAACTCACTTATAATTTACACACAACTGAACAACAAACATCGCAGCTCATTCTAAGAAAGCATATAGATATAGAAATTATTTTTAAAGCGTCAAAAACTAAAAATTGTAATAAAATTCTCTTCTCATTACTGTGTGTCATTATCATTTTATCTGGTAACTTTAACTTAGCTACACTAAATTTACGTATTGCACTGGGAGCTGATTACGTGTCTTATCGTGTGCATTATGAGACACCATTTTAGAATTATGACTTCGTATCTTATGACAGCGTTTTAGTGTCTTCTACTAATCTTGATTAGGTAAAAGTATATCATATTTTAGTAAAGATGTACAGTTTGTAAGTAATACTGTATCTGCTATAATTAAATCAGCATTTCACCACTATTTTTACTTTTACATCACATTTCAGCTTCATGCATCAGACTTTGCTTTATATGCTGTTTGCAGTTTGTTTAATTTTGTTCATTATATATTTCTGTGTGTCCATGTTCTCTGTGCTTTTCTTTGTTTTTTGTTTGTTTTTCTTGGTGAATATGTAGAAAAGTGTATTGTGTGCAGGCTATGATATACTGATGACATTTCCATGATAGTTTTTCTATTTTATTATTGGCAGCATTGTGTCTGTTTATTCTCCTGGTACTTCCATACTTACATGGCCCATCTGAGCTTTTCTGTCATCTTTGTGTCATTTGTTTCTTAATTTTGTAAATGTAGTTTTTTTGCATGTTGATGCTAATTATTTTTGTTGTCTTGTTTCATGATTATCTTTACTGACTTGTCTTGTTTTTGTTTTCTTTATTATCTGAACTCTCAGAGAAAACAGGAGAGCTGCTGTAAAACAGTTTTTTCTGACTCTGCTTCATGACATGTAATGTTTTCTATTTAAACAATCTGAACTAAACTAAACCAAACCAAACTAATACCTTGTAATTTAGATTGTGTGTGATTCAACTAGAAAAGACCTTTCCTATGAGCTTTCAGCAAGTAAATACTACTTAAAAAATCATTTTTATTCAGGCCACAACATGATTTTGTATTACTCGACGTGCATGTGTGCAAAGAGCTTAACATCTTCAATACTTCCATCCTGACGCATTCAAACGAGTTTCAACAAGTGGCATGACCCAACCACTTTGTTTTGTTTTGTTCATGTGGTTATTCCCACAGTGCAGTGAAGGCATCATGAGCAGGGCCAGAAGCTGAGCTGTTGGGAGGAGACCTGCCTCTGGTTCAGAGTAGTAAACAGGACAGGACATGCTGCGGCTTACCAGGCAAAAACGCAAAGTCACTTCTTCTAAAACAATCGTTTGTAATCTTTAGTTTCCTCAAATCATGTTTTCTTCACTGAAATACTTTTTCCTCCTGCTCCAGGCAACATCTTTGAATCTAAACTTTTCAGGAAGCCAGGCAGAGAGACAGTAAAAATGCTGCTGCTGTTGATGTGCCCTTGAGCAAGACAGTTGCTTTGTATGCCAGCTCACTCCCACATCAGCCAACTGAAGACTTGTCGGGGCCCAAAGCAGAATCTGATTTGACCTCCTCCCTCCAGTAACCACCAGTGGATAAAGACGTATTCAGATCCTTTACTTAAGTAAAAGCACCAATACAGCAGTGTAAAAATACTCCATCACAAGTAAAAGTCCTGCATAAAAAATCCTACTGTAGTAAAAGTACATGCATACAAGTATTATGAGCTTGATGTAGTTAAAGTATTGCAGTAATAGTACATAAGTATTATGAGCTTGACGTAGTTAAAGTATTGCAGTAAAAGTACATAAGTATTATGAGCTTGATGTAGTTAAAGTATTGCAGTAAAAGTACATAAGTATTATGAGCTTGATGTAGTTAAAGTATTGCAGTAAAAGTACATAAGTATTATGAGCTTGACGTAGTTAAAGTATTGCAGTAAAAGTACATAAGTATTATGAGCTTGATGTAGTTAAAGTATTGCAGTAAAAGTACATAAGTATTATGAGCTTGATGTAGTTAAAGTATTGCAGTAAAAGTACATAAGTATTATGAGCTTGATGTAGTTAAAGTATTGCAGTAAAAGTACATAAGTATTATGAGCCTGATGTAGTTAAAGTATTGCAGTAAAAGTACATAAGTATTATGAGCCTGATGTAGTTAAAGTATTGCAGTAAAAGTACATAAGTATTATGAGCTTGATGTAGTTAAAGTATTGCAGTAAAAGTACATAAGTATTATGAGCCTGATGTAGTTAAAGTATTGCAGTAAAAGTACATAAGTATTATGAGCCTGATGTAGTTAAAGTATTGCAGTAAAAGTACATAAGTATTATGAGCTTGATGTAGTTAAAGTATTGCAGTAAAAGTACATAAGTATTATGAGCTTGACGTAGTTAAAGTATTGCAGTAAAAGTACATAAGTATTATGAGCTTGATGTAGTTAAAGTATTGCAGTAAAAGTACATAAGTATTATGAGCTTGACGTAGTTAAAGTATTGCAGTAAAAGTACATAAGTATTATGAGCTTGATGTAGTTAAAGTATTGCAGTAAAAGTACATAAGTATTATGAGCTTGATGTAGTTAAAGTATTGCAGTAAAAGTACATAAGTATTATGAGCTTGATGTAGTTAAAGTATTGCAGTAAAAGTACATAAGTATTATGAGCCTGATGTAGTTAAAGTATTGCAGTAAAAGTACATAAGTATTATGAGCCTGATGTAGTTAAAGTATTGCAGTAAAAGTACATAAGTATTATGAGCTTGATGTAGTTAAAGTATTGCAGTAAAAGTACATAAGTATTATGAGCCTGATGTAGTTAAAGTATTGCAGTAAAAGTACATAAGTATTATGAGCTCGATGTAGTTAAAGTATTGCAGTAAAAGTACATAAGTATTATGAGCTCGATGTAGTTAAAGTATTGCAGTAAAAGTACATAAGTATTATGAACGTCACCAGATCCTTCTGAGCAAACTACATGTGCAGATAAAGACTTTGTGATACAGTTGAAAGGTCAGGATTGAATGCTGTAATCTTTTTCTATAAACTATTTGATCAACAGGTTTAAAATGATGCAAATATGCACATCGACTACATTTAAAATCAGACATAAAGTCAACATATCACTGTAAACTCAAGCTCAGGTTTATTTGTATAGCACCGCTCATACAGAAGTTCAAAGTGCTAGAGGGTAAAACAAACAACAAACACACAAACAGGAAATTTCTCTTCTTGCTGAAGGTTTGTGGATTCATGAATGTTTCAGGAGCTAAAAAATAAGGTCCTGAAATAATATTTTCACCTGTAAAAAGAGGAGATATGGATGGAAGGAGAAAGTTTGATTTAGTTTTCTGACCAATTAACAGCAAAGTTGAGTTTTGATTTTTAAACTGGATTTTGATCAGGATGATGTTCAAAAAGATAAAGCAAGGTCAGTCAGCCTTATCTCGCTTGCAGCTGGTTCAAAATGCAGCAGCGACGCTTCTCAGTGGTACCACGAAGAGAGACGACATCTCCCCTGTACTGGCCACTTTTCACTGGTTACCAGTGAAATACAGAATTGATTTTTGTCAGATCTGCTGACCAATCACTGCTCTTCATTTCACACTCCCAGTTAAAATCCATTGTTGGCCTTAAGTTGACCTTGTTCTCTGTGCAGTGCTGTTGTGTTTTTAGGATTTTATCCAAATTTTATTTATTTTATTCTTCACTTTTATTAATATTCCATTTGATCCTCATAATTATGTCTTTGTTTTTATTTGTTTGTATTTTTTAAATGTGCTATAAATAATTTGACTTGACTTTTACACTTTTATAATACTCCCCAACACCTGTAAACACTTGTGTAAAGTCTGTGGAGTCCCCTTTAAGGCAAGGAAAGGCCAGTTTATTAGTGTAGCACAAGGACATTCAAAGACATAAAAAGGCATAATACAAAATGACACATGAAAAAAAGAATAAAATAAAATAGAAGATACCATTAAGTAAGAATAAAAATCACAATAAATTTACAGTGCAGCGAGTGAATATAAATAGGTAGTTCAATTTTAATTGAATAAAAGAGCAA
The DNA here is from genome assembly GCA_038419695.1 of Scomberomorus guttatus. Classification (NCBI taxonomy): domain Eukaryota; kingdom Metazoa; phylum Chordata; class Actinopteri; order Scombriformes; family Scombridae; genus Scomberomorus; species Scomberomorus guttatus. Next base: position 32,495,288 of record CM076448.1, read on the forward strand.
AAGTTTTATACCTCAATATATAAGAACTGAGAGTTGGAGCAGACCTCAGGTTTTCTAGTTTGTTCCAGATACGTTGTGTGTAGAAACTGAACGCTGCTTCTCCATGTTTAGTCCAAAGTCTGGGGACAATAATAATGTGTGTTTGGCCAAAGCAAACTTGTCCCAGATGACCTAAAAAGATCAGGAAACACATCAACACTTACTTCCTGAGCCCATCTATAAATCTCTAACTGAAGAGAGTCATGCAAGCTGAGGTGATTACTGCACTGAGACGCTGGAAGAGACCAGATTAGACCAACAATTATAGCAACACTAATCACCTCACCCAGAAAAAACATTATGAGGCTGTTTTTACTTTGAATCATGTATTTTCTAGGGAAGCTTAACCAAAGTGTCAAGGAAGGTGATACGAGGCAGACTCAGACTTGTTGAATGACTAATAGAAAGTGATTTACAGTGTTTTCCCTATGCAACAGAAAAACCCCCCACATACAACTGCAAAAATAGAAAGAAAAGCAACAAACACTTAAATCAAACTTGTCTTGTTTTGACATCCACACAGTTACACTTTCTTGCTCTCTCTTCCTTTTTTTCCTCCCTTAACAACCGAGAATTATCCCTTTAAATAGGCTCTCCAGTCTGTCTGGGCAGGACCATATTTCTCTCAGCGTGTCTCAGTTATCAGTCAACATCACCCATCCAAGCAATACTTTCAATATTTCTTACCATAAGCTGAACCAAGTACATAACAAACAAATACCAAACAAAACATTTAACTCAATAAAATAAATCTTGGTTTTAAAGGATATGTCTGGTGATTTATTTTTCTTCTTGTCAACAAATCTCATGTGCAGAGCCAAACCAACAATCAGCTGATCTACTAACATGTATTGTGTGTGTATCCAAAGATATGTCGTATTCCTCTGTGCCGTGGACCTCCGTTGTCAATGTAAAAACACGTCAGTGAGTCACACCGCTGCTCAGGTTGACATGTTCCTTCGTCCCTGAAGACACTGGTTACCGTAGCTCGTTTAGAAACAGCTCCAAAGAGTAAAAACAGCGATAAGATACTAACCCGCCGCTGCACATGTGTGGAAACGTGGTTCCGTTTACAGAGCTTTGCTTGGGGCTGAAGGCAGGGACAGAGGCAGAAGGGAAGGGAAACAATATAAACAGGAACAAGGCAGAAAATGTGACTGATATCTGTACCACATTTTATAACAATCCATCCAGTAGTTGTCAAGATATTTCACTAAAAGCCAAAAACCTCATGGTGGCACTAAAAGAAGTGAGATAATCACCAAAGTCAGTAGGATTCATCTGTAAATCCGACTGTAAATGTATATACTAAACTTCATATCTAATTCCTCCAAGAGCTGTTGAGATATTTCAGTCTGGACCAAAGCAGTGGACAGACCAACAGAGTAACTAACATGCCACTAGCATTGCTAATACGTTTGCAAAGTGACATATTTTTGAGCGATTATTATCTGTCATCAGGTGATTGACGGGAATATTATGCAGTTTGGATCATTTTCTTATTGATGTCTCACACAGTGTGACATGCAAAAAACTTTCACGATCATTGTTGTTGACAGTCTAAAGGCGCGTTAAGTTAGACACCACCTCTGAGACAAATTCATTTTTAACTGAATGGTGGCGCTAGATGAAAAGTCAAAGGATCAACATGAATGTCTTTACCAAATTCCACGGAAATTCATCCAATAGTTGTTTAGACATTTCACTCTGAACCACAAATGTCAACCTCATGGTGGCGCTAGAGGAAAAGTCAGATGATCACCAAAGTAATTAGGATTCATCCTCTGGACATCAGTGATATCTGTACCAAATCTTATAACAATCCATCCAGTAGTTGTGAAGATATTTCACTAAAAGCCAAACTGCTTATGTTTAACGCTAAAAGAAAAGTCAGTGGATCACCAAAGTCAGAAGGGGGGGGGGGGGGTTCATCCTCTGGGGAACATGAATGTTTAAACAAAATTTTATAGCAATCCATCCAGTAGTTGTTGAGATATTTTAGTCTGGACCAAAGTGGTGGACTGACTGACAGATCGACTGCCATCCCTAAACTGACATGAAAGTGATATTTTTGGGTGATTATATCCTGCGTAAGATACTAATTTCAATTTCATCAGGTGATTGATGGAAACATTATGCAGTTTGGATCATTTTGTTTTTCTTGTGGGGCACTTGTGATTTTGGCTTGTCAGATAAGAGCTGGAAGTTTGTATTTAACTCTGACACCAGTGAATTGTCCTGTGATGTGAATGGAAAGAAAAATATATCTCCTCTACAATTTAGTTGACAGTTCCTCAGAGTAAATTAACAAGGGACCTGTTTTCTCAGAAACGTACTGCCACTTGGTAAAGAGCAAGAAGGATGTAAGCTTTCTGACTCTGCACTGTGGAGGCAGATTTAACTGTTGGCAGGTTGGTCTGGTGATACAAAAAGCTTTTGCTGTAAAAGAAAGGTCACAGGAACAAACCTGGCAACAGCCAAAGTGTCCGTCGGCATCTCTGTGACCCTGCGTAGGGCGCCCACCCCAAACCTGCTCAGCCTGATACAAGTGTCATTTCATCTAAATGCAAATGAAGTTCTCGGTGAACAGGGGGACAAAGGGGTCCTGTGTGGGCTGAGAAAATCGTTCTATCATCGGCAGAGCAGACGGTCACACTGAGCCTGATAGCATCCTGCTACACAACACAAGAGCCACAGACTCTGAACAACCACCCACATTAGCTTTCCTGCTAAAGTCTCCCTCTTATCTAACTTACAAACATGAACACATCTTGTCCTGCACCTCAGCTTGTTGAACGAGCCACCAAACAAATTCTTTTTTTTTCCGTTTTGGCCCTCCATCCAGACTAAAACAGTGTTTTTTCTCCATCGAAAATTGAGCATTTCCAAAACTGCCTCCAGAGTGTGTAAATCTGAAAATGCAGGCTCAGATGTTGTGTGTACGGGTGAAACAGAGTTTTGTAGAAACGCTGTCATATCATCTGAGGCTTATGCTGGCCGAGCCACGTCATTTTTTTTGCATGAAAAGAGTGTTTTAAAATTTTGCCGGCAGCTTAATGTAGACATAGTCCAAATCAAGTCTCAAGTCAGTCAAAAGAAGTCCAAATCAGGTCTCACAGCCTTTAAATCCAATTCTCTAGTCTTCAGCTCTGCAGCATACAAGTGTGGAGAAGGACAAATAGTTTTCTAAACAGTGAAAATCTTTGTTCAGTTTGAATTAAGAACATTAAAATATGTAATTGAAGGAGCACCCCGGTGGCTTTGGTGTGATATTTAATATTCTGAAGTGTTGCGTCTCATTCAAATGAGTTGTCTCTCACTATTATCACCCTGAAGCCCTGAATGTAACATTTTAACATCAGAGGAAGAGTTTTGTCACCTGAGAGCACTCGGAGTATATAATAGACTACAACATGTACAGATCAGTCTGTAACGTTCAGAGACTCTGCGTCACTGTAATCACACAGTGTTTGTTTCCAGTAATGGCAGAGGATACAGAGAACTGCATCCAGGCTGACACTTCCTGCCAGAAGCTGGATCTCCGGCTGCCAGGATCCACCACAGGAGTCCAGCAGAGGTCACCTGATATTCTCTGAACCTACGGGCCTGATACTGACGCAGAGGACGTCCACACTAAACCAGGTAAATTTGTAAGCATTTTTTTCTGTCCGTTCCAGCCCTCTGCCCAGACTAAAATTGCATGTTAAATTGCATCTTACCCCAAAAACTGAGCTTTTCCAAAACAGTTTCCAAAGTGTATAACCATTAAAACGCCGGCTTGACATTTGACAGTGTGTCCTGTAGAGTTCAGCATCCTGACAACACGTCGTGTGCCAGGTGTTTTTTCTTGAAAGCTTGAGCTTGCGTTGGAATATTCTCATACGTAAGTTCATAATTACGTATGATTTCACTCTTCTTAGTGTGTGTTTCTTTTATTGTGTTTGTTAAATTTGGTGCAGTTTGGTCCAGTCGTCTGCGTTGATGCCCATCATGGAGATACTTAATGCCACCATGGAAGTGGGAAGAGAGACAGAGCGCAGCCAATGAGTTAGCATTAGCCTGTTGAGCTAGTGGTCGATATTGGAAGGCTGTTGCACGTTGGAAACATTCTGACCTTGTTGTGACAACAGATAAAAACCTTCTTCATACTCCGATGATCGCCTGTACAAAGTTCTGTTCTGGATTATAACAGTTTGGACTGTTGTCAGCTGGGACAGATGTTTGGAGTTATTCAGTGTTCAGTTCATCCTCTAACCAGTAAGGCAGATAATTTATTATTTTGAGACGCTATATTGCTACATGTGGGTAGTTGACTGCAGTGTGTGTCTTGCTATTAAACCTGTGGCTAATTGGCTGGCAGAAAATATAAGATGTATGTTTTCTGCTGGTGGTCTCAAGCAGCAGGTCCCACGTATTCAGTCTGAAGTACCTTAAAGTGCCACAACTCCAACTGTGCTCCAACTGACTCCTATTTAAAGAGCCTCAACTCCTCTCCAGAAATACTAAGTCAATCATTGTTTTCAGTCATTCTGGTCTCAGTCTCAGGCCCTCTAATAAGTGTGCTGGTGGTCATTTTGGAAATTTTTGCTCCGTTAATAGGATTTCAAGACTTATAGTAGCTTTGATGTCTGCCGTGTGAGCATTGATTGACAGCTGTGATTGACAGTTGGCTCACCTGCTGCTCTCCCCAGCTCCAGGACTCACACTGAGTCGGACTATTGTCACAATATTTCACTAAGTTTAATGTTACTTGATTACGATACCGGCCCTGTTAGCACAATTTAGCTAAACAAAAGCTAAGCAACCAGCAGGTCATGTCACACCTCACTACATCCATCTTTATATACAGGCTGCGGTTGGTCTGTTGTCAGATGAGTTATTTTTTTATGTGTAAGAAAGCCTTTCCAAAGCTGGCATATAACTTTGTCTTTGAGGAGGAAGAACTAATAACAGTAATTACAAAAATATAGGCTCGGGTCTTGGGTCGGCTTTGTGTCTCAAATTCTGTGGGACCAGGGTCGGGCCTGGTTCGGGTCTCAGTTTTAGGCCTTTGCAAAACTCTAGTGAAAAACAGTGATTTTGTCAGCATGTCCTACACCTTACCAGATGTCAGGTGTGATGCAATTTTGTTGTTTGCTAACTGAAAAAAGGGAGAAAAAGAAGAAATATAGCCGTTTTATGTTGTTTGGATGTTTCACTGTGGGCGGAGGTCTCTTCTTTTCCCCCCCTGGGAAAAACAAAGACATTGTTTTAGAAATTAGGTGGTGGAGTGTCGACATAACCTCAACAACAGGGACAGCGATAGGCTGCTATTCATTGTGCAGCAAACAACAGACAGACACAGTTAGAGACTAGCTGGTGAAGAAAGTGGAATATTTGGCAGCTAAAGAGCCAGATATTTTTCTCAGGAGTCAAAAAGAACTAAAAGTGAATATTGGACTTACATTCATCAGATGGACAGAAACACGACTCCAATGGGATGATCATGTTGCTCCAAAACTGCTGGACGTGTAAATAGGCAGCTGTTTGCTAACATGTTGTTTATTACAACTTTAGAAAGTGATAATATCGACGTTTCAGCTTGTTGTGGAGTTCTTTTGTCCCCTAGCGCCCTCAAAAATAAACTCATACTCATCTTCTCTCTGCTCTACTTGTGTCAGGTTGTCAGGTCAGAGACCTGAGCTGACTCAGACTCTGCAGACCCATGATGCATCAGTGCAGCTGCCACTCAACCCTGTTTGACTGACAGGTGGAATGCCAAGTGTGCTGACGGGGGAAACCGGGCGCCCGCTGTTGTTTATTTCTGTGGTGGCTGATTATGCAGAACGTGCTTCCTCGGAAACGTGATTGTATTTCATTATTATATGTTATATATTTGAATAGAAGCCATTGTGGGGCAGGGCCTTCTGCTATAGTCTCCTACATACTCAGAGTATTTTCTCTTCTGTCCACTCATGCAAATAATAATTTCTTGCAGTAAGCAGCTGTTTCAGTATTTATTTATTTATTTTATTTGTAAAGGACCATGTACAGTATTAAGCATAAATGTACCAGAGTTGGATTACAGATCATTTTCATCTGCAGTCCCATCGCAGGTCACAATTAAAACATATGAATAATAACAAAACAGTATGAAACAAAAAACACACATAATACAAATTATGCATAGTAGAACATCACACACCCACAATGTCAAATATAAAGTGATAAGTTTTTACAACACAAGATGGATCCCACAGAGATGAAGTACACAGTTACAGTAGCACAGTGTTAATATTTTGTGGTTTTGACTTCTTCTTTATGTTTCCTTGACCTCGTAATGTTTTTTTTAGAAAAACAAAAACAGGGAAAAGTGGTTAGGAAAGGAAAAAGTATCAAGATCCAGCTTAAGACTCCTTCAAATGCCAGACTATCAAATTTACAGCGCTTGGCCAAAAGTATGCGGACATCCAAAATACTGTTGTGTTTGCTTTTGGTCTGGGGCTGTTTTTCCTTGTTTGGGGAAGGAAATCTTAATGCTCTAGCATACAATTATATTTTAAATGTCCTTCCTTGTGTTTGTCTCTTTTCAGTTTCAACATGGCGATGCCGCCGTGCACAAAGCCAGCTCCATAAAGGTTTTCCCAATGGAAGAACTTTAACCCCTTCCAACACCTTTGGCATGAACTGAAACACAGACTGAGACCTTATCACCCAACATCAGTGTTGGACCTCACTGATGCTGTTTAAGGCTGTAACCAACTATTATTTCCACAAATGCTTAATTTGTTGATTATCCTTTAAATTGGAATTTGATGAATCATTGAGTTATTTAGTCCATAAAAAGTCAAAAAGGTGAAGTCCTGAGAGAAGATGACATCTTCTTCTTGTTTTAAACAAAAATATTCAATATAAGGGATGTAAAACAGAGGAAATATGCAAATGTTCCCCTTTGAGAAGCTGGAACCAGAGAATAGATACTATTTTTGCTTCATTAAACAACAGAAACAATTAATCATTTATTTAAGTCGTTGCTGAGTCATTTTCTGTCGATCGATCAGTGGCAGCCAGGTTTTACAATATTGTGGAGACCCTTCTGGGAAGTAAACAAAAAAAAATCAATATTCCAGCGCATGCCAGGATACTAGGATTGACACTTTTTATTACCTGATTACATTCGGTAGAGTGGAGAAATCAACAGAATCTGTTGCCCCAAAATGTGCAACAAGTGACAGCGTGACAGGAGGAAATCAGGAGACGTTATCATATACAGTATATATGGAGAGGAGGTCTGAACACATTTCCCTTTTCCAACTGCCACTTATGCCACAATACAGAAAATTAAACTTTCAATCCACAAAGAAAAACAACAAAGCAGCAGAAAAATGCACCAAACAGACAAACAGACATCATGACCTCAGAATGATCCACTGCTTGTTCTCAATGTCGTGTTTGAGCTCATAGCAGAATGAACTGAGGTGCCATAAAATCTGTATCAGCTAAAAACTTGTGCACTGTCCCTTAAATGCTGCTGATGAAGCCTTGAACATGTTAACTTAGCATTAAGCTCAAAGCACAGCTGAGCCTTCGTACTGCTGTTGTTGATCCACTCTGACAATATGAAGCTGAGCCTGACATGATTCTAAAGTCAAGTTTTCATACAAATGTAATGCGAATTTTAACCAAATTTCCAGAATATCTGCAAAAGACAATTTGAATGAATGTTTGTTTCCATCCGCTCCTGTTGTGTGAATATTAGCAGATAAACAGCAGGAGAGAAGAGATGTGAGGTAGTTTGGAAGCTTCAACAGTAGAGTTTATAGATGAATATCATGAGATGGTTATTTCTTCTTGTCTGTCAGGAAGTCCACCCAACCTTCTGATACAGAGAACGATAAGTACGCGATAAAGCATAATGTGCTGTGATAAACAGGGTTCAGCTGCGGAAGTGATGATGATGGGGCAGCATGACAATACAGAATATCTCCATAATCAAGGGCAGACATGAAGGTTGACAGCCTGAAAGTTTTACAGTTTGAAAAAGATATTCCAGTGATGATGATACTTCCCTTTAAGGAAGAAGTGATTTAAATCCAAACTATGAGCTTTCCCTAAACCCAAACAAGTGTTTTTTGTGCCTAAACCTAACCAGACATTAACCACAACATTGTCACATCAGAAAACATATTTATTTTTAATGGTTTTAATGGAGTACATGGATCAATGACATGGAATGATGATTATCTCAAATGTGTGTAATGTTTCGTACCTTTGGGCATGTAGTGTATTTCCTTGTTTTGATGAATCTGAGTAGTGGTTTGCTACCATGTTCATCTAAATAAAGGCTTTATTTTAACATAAAACACTGTTATATAAATTTAAAGTGCAGCGTGCAGACAGCTGTTCAGGCCCTGCTGCGTCTCTTCTAATGATCTTATAGCTGCAGCTGAGACGACCTCTCCCCCAAACCCACTGCTCCTCCTCCAACCCCCCACCCCCCACCCCCCGCTTGCTTGGACACGCAAGTCCAAACAAGGATGACATCACCGCACGCTCAAACGTGACTCAGAGCGGCCGGCTGAGCCAGCGTACCATGAAGCTCAGCTGCCTGCAAAGTCTCCCATCTGTCGCCTGAAATCCACAGAATCAGCCCCCGGCCGAGCCTCATCAGCCCTCCAGAGATTGACCCAGCAGGGGTAAAGGAAGTTATGAGGAGAGGGGAGGCAGGGTATGAAGGGAGGAGGAGGAGGAGGAGGAGGAAGGGGCTACAGTGCTTGTCTTTCCCTACAGACAAGGGAGCATGTCACGGTCAGAGTGAATTAATCCAACCCTCGGTGGTGATGTGCTGGCTGCCGTGGGATCGGGTGCCCTTGCCTTGCGAGCTGCTGTGTCATCCCCCCCCCCACCCTCCACCCCCATAGTAATGATCTCCATCACTCTGCATACTGTATAATTTCCCTTCTGGCTTCCTCTCTTCTGTTGTTGTTGTGCTGCTCTGCATCTCGGCTTTGTCAGTGCAGTTATTTGAAGGCGTTTGATGACACGAAGAAAAGCAGCCCTCATGCATCTTTTATCTCGGACCGGTCTCGGCCTCTTCTCAACGTCAATGTGATTTATGTAAAAAGTTTTAAAAAATGTAAATTTTTTCCTGCCTGGTTCGTTCAGCATCCACTGACAACATTGAGGTCATGTCCTCACTGTTGTTTCTGGAAATTTGGAGATTTTAATAACTGGAGCCGGTTGCAGCAGCTGTCTGTAAATTCAAACGTAGCCTAGTTATACATACTTATCTTGACAAAAAGTTGGATGGATTGCCTTGAAGTTTGGTACAAAGTCAGAGGATGAATCAGACTGAACTTGATGATCCCGACTTTTCATCTAGTGCCGCCAGCAGGTCGAACTTTTCATGTATCCAGTGATATATCTCAACATCTACTGGATGGATTGGCACAAAATTTGGTCCAGACATTCACGGCTCACAAACGATGAATACTGATTACTTTGGTAATCCCCTGAGTTTTCCTCTAGCGCCACCTTGAGGTTTACATTTGTGGTTCTGTGTGAAAGGCTACAGTACGTTCACATTACAGGCCTTAATGCTCAATTCCAATTTTTTAGTCAGATCTGATCTTTTTGTGTTGTTCACATTCATGTTAGTAAGTGACATGTATTCGGCTCCAGTGTGAACACAGCTGAGGTCCTTAACTGCCACACACGTGCAGATTTAACTGAAATATGAGCCACAAATTTCTTCCAGTTTGGCTTGAATAGAAGCTTTTCCATAAATGTCCAACAAATATAAGACTTCCTCGTCTCTCTATTGACCCCCTGAATGATGACGACAGGCGATATGTGCAGAGAAGTGAAGTTAAAAAAAACCACATGAACTCCGATTTGACCGTTCTGACAGCAGTCGCGTTGCCAGAGATCCCAATGAATCAGAACATCACCCCAACCTCCTCCTTATGTGGTATTTCATATTTTAAGATTTAATGTTTATTAGGGGGATTAAGCAGAATCTTCGTTGCTGTTTAGCTTCTTTGAAAGATTTGAGAATCTAACTGTACAACCGTTTGCTGTATATGGTTGTGTATAAATTGGTCGTGTGTGTGTGTGTGTGTGTATCTGTCCACAGCTAATCTTGCATACTTCTGAACCCATCAGCCTAATATTTTTTTGTGCACATTTCTGACTTTATGCTCAAGGACGTCTCGTGGTTGCAGTGATTAACAATTGTTGAAAAACCTATTTTATAACTTCTTTTATACCACCACTGACTGCTGACTCCTCATTTTTTTCAACACACCTTGATGTTGAATCTGCAGCTTCTTCTTCTAAACAAAACATTTCATGTCCTGTTATAAGCCTCAGGTCACACGCCGTTACAGTCCTCCACTCCGCCAGAAAATCCCCAAAATAAAAACAGCAGCAGTATTTGGGTTGCAGAGAACAATGGACAATGAGAAAATCTAATCTCTTGCAGGGTTTAAAACACGAAGAACATCAACTTTTACTTCACAGAGGTTGCTTTCTAAGATCACTCATCCAAAGTAATTTCCCACAGAGCCTGACATTATCTCAAGAGATTATGTTTAAACTGCAGAACCTCTTGAAAGTCAGAACAGACATAATTGTATGGGTTCACATATAAAATGTAGTTTCCATGAACTAAGGGTACTTAACTTTACTGATTATGAAGTGTTGTTACATCCTCTTGAATATATTTGCATTTGCTGAACACTTGCTATCATTTTGCTTGGTCTGTTAATATAAAAAACATCCATCGGCTGCAGCAATGGTGCTGAAATCCTATGCTGGACTATAGATTAATTCCTACACCAGAGGTATCTACAACACGACACTATACCGCCTGACAAAGAGGCATAAATCCAGTTTAATAGTTCTTTAGCTGTTTGGATTAATTTCTCTGAGCATCACAGTTAATTTTAGCATCATATTTAAGCGTTTTACCTCACTATATGCAGTAGCTTGCGGTGTGTTTATCTGTGTGAGGCCCAGTGTTTAATCATTACCATACATGTATAAACAATGCATAACCAGCTCTAAATGTCAAATATATGCAGCAGAATTTCCATATTTATGAGATAATCACATTTTTTGTCAGAAAATGTGCTCTGAGGATTTCTAATAAAATCAGATTTGTTGTTTGAGCTGCAAAGGTTTGCAAATTTACTGTGACTCCAGTTTTTATTTTATATGTTTTAAAAGCATTGCAGAAGCATCAGACACGACTGACATATTCCTCAAAACAGGATTTAAATATAAATCATGTAAGTAAACACATGATAAATATCTCACAATTATGTGACATTGATGACCAGTTGGATGTGACTGTACACTGGTGTGTGTGAACACTCTGTAGTTACTATGGTCATAAACTCTGTGTTCGTGCCGTAACACACCACATACACCAAAGAACATCCCTCGCTGTAGGTGTAGACATCTTTAAACACAAGGTAGATTAATTAATGACTGACTAAAAGCCCAGACAGCTACATAAAATTTCTTCAGAAACACAGCCAGGTTTTTCAAAATATTGAGGTCATGAGTCCCTGTAGCATCTCAAAATCATAATCATGGTCATAAACCAAAGTATTGGACAAATTGACATTAAATATAAACCAGCAATTTTCACTTTTTTCGGGCTGATGTAGGCCTTATGGAAGTCTTGTTAAAACAACTTACCAGCTTATCATGTCATAATGAGAAAAGTCTGTTTTAATGAGATACGTTCATTTTGTGAAATAACGAGAATATTTTTGTGATATAACAAGATAAAATGATATGTTGTTATAACACAAAAGGTTTCTTGTAAAAATTGAATAATTTGGTGTCTGGTAATAATGAGAAAATATCTCAGAATAACATGAACATTATTATAACATGAAAAGTATCTCGTTAAAATGAATAGTTTGGTATCTAGTGGGGCTGTAATGGTGCACAAAATTCAAGTACAATCTCGGTAATGTAGAAAATAACATCTTGGTTCTGTATTTTGAAAAATGTAAACATCCAACAATGGCTCATTGACCGTAACTATTACTGAAACAGTTTAGTTTTGCAGCAGTGGAAAAGAAAAACAACCCTTCTGTTTCCTGCAAGGAGTCCAGACACCTGCTAGTAATAAAAACAAATTATCCCAGAATAACATGAAAAGTATCTTGTTAAGATGAGAAGTTTTAAGTTATAACAAGAAACTGAGCAAATAATGTTTGTCATGGTGGCAGCAATATGCTGCCTTATGAGTCAATGATGGTTGACACTCTGTTCTGCAAATTCAGTCACAAATATCTGCACTAGGGATGGGAATGAAGAACCAGTTCCAGTTGAGAACCGGTTCCAAATTGTCTAATCCACTGGAATCATATGCCTTCCACCTTATCAATTCCTCTTATCGATGATTCCTCTTATTGCCCAGGCATGAGGAGGGAGATGGAACAAAAAAGGCGGAACTCAGCTGCGAGGGCAGTACAGCCTTCAGACTGTCTACATCACATGCTTCTTGTCTTGTAATTCATCTTCAAAAAAGGCAGCGGTTGCAAGCATTTTTTGATTTAATAAATAATTACCTTTGAGAGATTAACGTGAAATATACTGCGAACTTTCTACGCTGTTACTCAGAGACTAACGTTAGCGGAGCGGAGCAGCGATCAGCAGTAACAAACGAGACCCGCTGACCAACACACACTGCAGCATTAAACAACTTAAACCAACTCTGAGGTGAAAAAAAGAAAATAGAATAGAAAATAAGAAGAAAAAATAACTTGGTGCTCAGTCTGTTTCACCTCAAAAAGCCTGCTCCCGCTCAGCGTCTTGGACAGCGATGTCTTTCCTCAGAGCTAACGGTGCAGCAGAGAGGCTGCTCTCCACTGCTGGAGACATGACGTTAATAACACAGCGGAGCACCTCTCCCTCAGTTTCTTATTCTCATACAGACAGGAGACTGTAAGATGCTTTCAAATTAATTAAGTTAACTTTTGTTTGCGGAACATTTATCTTATCTACCAGTTATGTTTCATAAATTCATCAGCATGCAAGCTCATTGATAACCAGTGGTGATAATAAAACAGTTGCGTTGACACTAAAACCCTGCGTAGGCCTACTTTTTTCCACACAGAAAATTGATCAGGAATTGATGGGAATCAATAAAGAATCAGACTGATAAGGAGAATTGATAATGGCACTGATATCAAAAAAATCTTAACAATTCCCATCCCTAGCCTGCACATACAGTAATATTGACTGTTAACTTGTTGGAGCTGTGTCAAGACAGCCTGAGCTTGGTTTGATTCTGTCTCTAAAGTTTGAAGTGATACCTCCAGGTCTGACATTTACAGAGTTTCACATCCCTTTTCAGCTGAAACTGAGACTGAAACTGAGACTGAGAGGCTAAATGTGTTGCTGCGTGGGCAAAATACAAACATGACATGTAGAAAAACCATCAAGGCTTTCTATCGATCCGTGCGAGCCACAGAGGGAGAGCTTCAGTTCAGTTCAGTTCAGATAATCTTCTGTTTTGCGGCTTCACAGTTTAAGCTCAAAGACATAGAAGCCAAGTGAGCTCTGACTTCACTGCTTCATTTAGCATTTCACTACGCCTGACTATGCTTTCAAACTACCTGCAAAACATCCTGGTCTTATGAAACATCATGAAACCAACATCTTAAAATGCAAATGTATTCTGTGCATGAAACACGATGAAAAAAATACATTTCCCCCTAGAAGAAGTGACAAGACAAGACTAGAAACAGGAAGCAGCCTGACCGTCAAGTCCAACACAGGAAAGTCTATTTTCACTTTCGCAGTTTTTCTTTCTTTTATCACGACCAAACATTTAGGATGGGTTGTAATGCTGTAATCATTCCTCCTGCTCACGAGCACGCTGAGAGCACGAGTGAGAAACAGTGAGACATGCTGGAAAGTTTTCTTTGAGCGAGAGAAAGTCCGTGAATGACAGAAATACAACGTTATTTTCTGATTGTTTCACAGCGGTTACATTCTAAAGCACAAATAAACAACCATCAAACACTGAACAGGTGAGTTACTGTGGAGACAGACGCTCTTTTGGTGCAATTTGGACACGCGACACGTTTAATATTAATACATTTTGAGCTAACAGCAAGCCTCCAGTGCAGCGGGGGCTGGTTGATATAAACACTGTTACATCACAGCGGGGTGGGGCTTCTGGGCTCTGATTTGCTGAGCGGGACAAAGGCACACAGCCTGCTCAGTTAAACTGCCCGAGAGAGAAGAACGAGCATACACAGGAGAAAAGACAGAGATGGAGGCAGTAAAACTAGCCAATAGGAGCACAGACATGTTTGATTGATCAACCAATGGAAGGCGGTAAACTGCTTCTATGGTTCAACCTCAGTTTAGAATCACTGGTGAAGTTTCTGCTTTGATTAAAACCATTTAATTTATTAAATCATTATTGTTTTAATTAATAAGTTTTCAGTTGCATACAGTTATATATATTCAGTACATATATATGTGGTTCTCGAGAAGCTTCATATTAGCTTCAGATAAACTTTGAAATCCATGTTTGCACAGAGGGAGGACTGTGGATTTTGTCCCCTTCACAAATTGTGAACCATCCTTTAATGAATAGTAAAGATGATTATGTGAGTAAAAGCAGAGGGTGAAAAGTTAATATTTTGTCCACTTTTCAAACACAGCGTCCAAAGTGCTTAAAAGACACAAAAAGACAGACGAGACACATTATGTAACAAATGTAATGAGCTTAGAAAGCAGCCAACAACTATAAAAACAACTTGAATAGAGACTAAAAAAAGCTCAGCAATATAAACTGCAGACCGTTATAAGTAATGATCTTGAAATCAATTGTAAAAATCCAATATGAGACAGTGGAAAGGATCCAAAAATGAGAGCTTTATAATCTAACTTCCAACTTCAATAAAAGTCTCACAACAGCATTTAGAACCAGCTGGAGACAAAAAAACTTTTGCAGTCAATATTTTCACATTTTGCAATGACTGATGATGACTGGTTACCAGCTGTAATAGCTGGTTGAGTGTTTGTATTAACCCAAGCTGAAGAGACAGGAGGGCAGGAAGACGACAACCTGAGCATACCAAATATAGACCTGTTACATAAAGCTTATCTAACCAGGTTGGATGACTAAGAACACACACTTTATTTACAGTAACACCCTGAAGTATCAGAGTTACTCAGGCGTCCACACACACTCATGACAAATTGGTGATGCTTGGTATTGTCTTAAAAAGAAGAAAAACCACATCCTTTTCACGTGGTCTGCTTACACCCAAACTGTGGAGCGCGGTCGCAGAATGATGACACTGCGGCCATGTTTACATAAACAAAACTGCAGCTCACCTGTTGTGACTTCAAAGAATCAATAGAAATTTATTTCTTGTGCACCTACTTGACTGTTGACCTTGAGAAACGAGGTCACTGTGTGTAGCTGTTTCACCCACCAGCTCCTTCCCACAAAATACACATTTATTAATTTATCTCATGTGGAAAACCATTTCACATGTGATACATTTACACATCAGCTGTAAAACATATGTGATTTTTTTGTCATTCAAGGATAAGCTGCTCAATTTTCTATATTTTTCTTATTGTCAACAAATCTCAAGTTCCATGTGTTGCAGCAGAGCAAATAGATTAGAAAGATTATTTTAAAAAGTTTGCAATTAAACAGCTTTAGCAGGACTGGAACATCCAGTCCGACACTGCAAAAAGCTTCTTTTTTAAAAAAATATCCTGAAATGTTTTGGTCTTCAAAGAAATAATACAACATTTATGAAATATGTTTTTTTGCTCGCTTCCTGAGAAGATCGATGGATATCAGTTTCATCTTTGTGGCTCCAGTGCAGAGATGAAAGTCTGGAAGCAGGCGGGGAAACTACGAGCTCCATCAAGGTGAAACAATACACCTTCCAACAAGAAATGCTGAATTACAGGAAGCTGGTGATCAATCTATCAGAGAGTTTTAAAAGTGTGCAGATCCTTTGAAATCTGAAATATTGCATCTCTCGAACAACTCAAGAGAATGGGAAGGTGTGTCCAAACTTTTGACTACTACTGTATCTGTTTTACTGCTGTTCAGTTTTTATACATAAAACCTGTTAAAACCTGAGCTGAGGAACGATTCTTCTTCTGTGAAATTTACTCTGTATTCACTCCTGTTCAGCCCAGATTATATGAAAGGGGATTTCAAACAGGGGGACAGGTACGGGCAATGTACTGAATGAAATTAGCACAAACATTACATACTTCTACAATGAGACCAAATATTGAGTTGACAACGGTAAACAAGAAAAAGGTATGTAATTAAATATGACTTGATACATGAACTTCATACAGTAAGGCAACTAAAACAAAAACTTATTCACGATTTTTCAAGTGTGTCTTAAACCAACAGTCAGGAGCCCAAATGAAGAGTGAAGCCTGTTTTTCTTGCTGTAATCATTCCTCCTGTTCATACTGACCATTAGAAGATCCCTTCATAATGTACTTACAATGGAAGTGATGGGGGACAAAATCCACAGTCCTCCTTCTGTGCAAACATGGATTTCAAAGTTTATCTGAAGCTAATATGAAGCTTCAGCGTCCAAATGAGTCAAATCAAGTAGATATCTTTCAACGTTACAGTCTTTTTAGTGCCAAAGTCCCTCTTTTTGTTACTATACTTCCACCGCAGCTCAACAGGGAAACACTGTCCGAGGAAACACAAAGAGGTAATTTGATGCTAAAAAGACTGTAAATGTGGCAGATATCCACTTGATATGACTCAGACTGCTGAAGCCTCATATAAGCTTCACATCTACTTTTAAATGCATTTTTTCTCAAAATGAGGACTGTGGATTTTTGTCCCCATCACTTAAGCCGAGCTCAGACTACAGGAGTTTTGGGCCGATTTATCCCAGATTTACCCCTCCTGACAATTGGAGGAAAAATCTGTTCTGGGATCTTGGTCAGTACCGATGTTCAGCCCAGATTATCTGCTAATGTGAGAGGTTCACAAATCCAATATTAAACCTTCAGAACTGCTCACAGACTCATCAGGGCCGCCCCGATAATTTCAAACATGTTTGACATTTAGGAATTAAAATCTGGATGATTACATCACTACTTTTGAAGCAGGACTACAATAGTCAATGAGAGAGAGCTGACGGTGTTGCCAGGCAACGGTAAACATTCTAGCCCTTGTGGCTAACGTTAGCTAGCATACTACTGTTGACAGATATTAAAACTGACTGACAGTTAAAATCTCACCTCCAGTTCTCACCGAAGAACAGACAACCCATGTGGGCCGCATCTTTTTTCATCCAAAATACTCGTTTAGCCTTCTGCTTTCGTTTTTTCTCACTGCAAAGCATTTTATTTACATCTGCTTCCCCGTGAGATCACCTGAGGTGGTGCATTGCTCCCTCTGGCACAATAATCTTAATAATATCCTGCAGTGTGTGTATGGTTGAGATTAGAGAGAAGAACATCTGTGAAGTTTCTCCTTATGTGCGTGATGCAACCCAAAAATCAGTTAGGATTTTAAAACTCTTGTAGTCTGAGCCCGGCTTTAGGCTACTTGAACAATTTTGAACCTGTCCTTTAAGAGATGTGTCTCTTGATTTTCTATATTTTTCTTATTGTCAACAAAATTCATGTGCAGAGCCAAACCATCAATGAACTGATCTACTAACAAGTATTGTGTGTGTATCCAAAGCCTGATATATCTTATTCCTCTGTGCCGTAGACCTCTGTTGTTGTCCAAAAACTATTAAATACCTGTCAGTGAGCCACACCGCTGCACTGGGTGACATGTTCCTCAATTACGAAGGTCACGTTAGTTTGTTTAGAAACGGCTCCAACGGCTTTGTACTGTTGTTCTTTGAGACATTTAAAGTATAGCACAAAGTCAAGAGGTTGTGATATGTAGCACAACAAGCTAGTGAAGCTGTAAACAGAACCGTGTCCTCGTACATACTCAGTAGCGTCTGCCTTACACAGAACTACTGTCCAGAGACTGAAAACATGATCACTGTTATTAGTCTTTGGAGCCTAACGTGACCAAACTCTTCATAATGAAGGAACATGTGACCCAGTGCAGCGGTGTGACTCACTGACGAGGTTTTAATAGTTTTCAGACAATAACGGAGGAATAAGATATATCAGGCTTTGGATACACACACAATACTGTTAGTAGATCAGTTTAGTGTTGGTTTGGATCCAAACATGAGATTTGTTGACAATAAGAAAAATATAGAAAATCACCAGCCTTATCCTTTAATAAATGTACATAAAGTCATCTTTAGCCTACAGGAATATAAAACTAAAATCAGCTTCAACATGTGAATCCCTGAAGGAGACATCATTAAAACAACGTGGAAGGTTCTTTGTTTGAATAAGTCATGAGGGCACAGTTGAAGAGTCATCATCCGCATTTGCTTTCCTCTAGAGTTTTTGTGGAGCATTAAAAATACATCTCACCTTCCTTAGTCATGCTATCTGAGGATAAATGCTGCACTTAAGGGCACTGAAATGTGATTTCATAATCAAGTTCTTGCTATGAGTGATGGTTTTCTACATGAACACAACACTGTGGTTGTTTCTGTATTTGAGTTTTTCCTCTTTGCTCTCCTCAATGTTTTTGAGTGGGTGGGGCTCATTTGGGAAAAGGGGATGTAACAGATTCCCTGCACCAATCAGAATTTGGCAAAATGTGAGTCAGAATCTGATGGCAGACGGTTGTGTGGTTGTTTGTTTATGTCGCCAGAACTGTCAATCAAATCAATCAAAGAACTCTCACACACCTGAGCATTTGAACCACGGCTCGTTTTGAGTCACTGTCCTCTAACGCTTGACTGCCTCGCTTGTATGTTGCTTTGGATAAAAGTGTCAAAAGTGCCAAATGATAAAATGTAAATGTATAATGTTTGTGATTGTTTTAAAGCTTGTCTGTGAGTGTGTATGATGATAGTTGAATGAACTGTCTTATTGTGATCCTGTGTGTATTAACCTGTTCTCAGGCCTTGATCTCAACAAGATTTCCTAAATAAATAATAATAATAATAATGGTCTTAATAGTCTGAATGTCTTGTGTCTTTCAACATGAAGGGAGCATGCTGGGAATAAGTGTTTTCAGCTCTGACAGAATGTTTTCCATCAGACATGTTTCAGCCATGTTCTTCACTCTGAGCTGTTTAACGTAACGGCAACATAACGGTTCTTGTTTCACTTATGTGTCAAGTCCAGTAAATTTTATTTATATAGCCCAATATCACAAATTTGCTTCAGGGGGCTTTACAATCTGTACAGCAATACAACATTAGACCCTCGATTCAGATAAGGAAAAACTCCCTATATAAACCCTTTAATGGGAAAAAAATGGAAGAAACATCATTTTGTGTAACTGCAACACAACTACTGTTGGTCACACACTCTCGTTCTCTTTTATTAAATTGCAACAGTACGCAAAACCGGCATTTCAAGCATCTGTGGCAGTCTGAAAAAATGAAACAGCACTCTCCAGACCGCCGACAGTTTTTTTGATTGGAGTGAACGTGACGCTGTCTTGTACTTCGGGGGTGTGACGTACGAGACAATGTCACATTTAGTCAATTTTCCCCGGACAAAAGAAAAGAACTGCTGCGATGATGTAAACTGGGACCAGAATCAGTTTATAGTTGGCTATAAAGAAACAACTGCACATATAATTTACAAACTCAAAAAATAAAAGTAGATTTACTGCTATGTTAGCATTGAGAAGCAGTAATTAGTTGCATTATGGGTAATGTAGGATCTGTTGTTTTTCAAATTTGACCCTACTACTGGACTAAAATTCAGGATATCTCAGCATCTGCTGCTTCAATTTTTACCATTTAAAAAAAAAAAACGTCTCGGTTTTGAATTTGGGGATTTCTAGAACAAGGCGCTCCTGAGATCTAAAGCAGTGAATTTGCTTAAACTGCAGTAGATGTGAGATATATGGGCTTTATGAATAAATACTAAAGAGTGACAGAGAGGGCCAGCCGACACTGATGACACAACCTCGGCTCTGTCACACTCAAACACAAAAGCAGATAAACCAGAGTTAGCATCCTCATCTTAGCATCTCATTGATTAAAGATGCTAAGGCCTGGAGGTGGAGGCCACAGGCTGAGGGGAGTGTTGCACGTTTTCCTCTCGCTGTGAAATAAATCAGCAAGCGAAGCTACTCAATTACTTTATATTTTTTAGGTCACCTGAAGCAGTTAAGCCTATGTGCAGAATACCACAAGCCTTTCATTGATACATTAGGCACAATTGGATCCACAACTTCACCATATGATAAAGATAAATTTACTCCCAAAGCCATCAGACAGTGTCTCCTCATCACTGATCTCCACCTGAAGAATGATTAAAGAGATCTGCATAAAGTGAATTCAACACACAGCAAACACTGATAAGAGTACACGACAACTTGCTTTGACATTTACCTCTGTGTGGGGTCAACAAGGGTGTGTGCAGGCGGCTCGGGAAAAACCAGAGTATCTGCTTCAACTGTAAATTAGATAAAGACTTTTCACACCTGATGGTGACTACACATATGTATGCATTTAATACTTTACCCCCAAACCACTTATACTTTATTATTATTAGAGTCTGTGTAATGGAAAATCAGAGATTTCTTTGAAACACATTATACATGTTAGAAAA
Organism: Scomberomorus guttatus; assembly: GCA_038419695.1. NCBI lineage: Eukaryota > Metazoa > Chordata > Actinopteri > Scombriformes > Scombridae > Scomberomorus > Scomberomorus guttatus. The sequence goes on from CM076448.1 coordinate 32,516,012, forward strand.
TAATTGCTGACAACATGTGAAAAGACTGTGAGCTCTGTAATACTGAACTGTGGAGCGTTAAACTGTTTTTTACCATTTCTGTGTTCAGGATTTTTTGGGCGGGCCTGAAATGGGTTACTGGGTTACTAGCATGACCCCCAACAACCAATGACATCAACAGCACCTTACACTATGATATTAACATGTTTTTGAATATGTACTTTTATATATAAGCTCAACAAGGGAAATATTTCAGATTATTTCAGGTCTTGTTTTAAAACTAAATCTCAACCAGACAATCATCTAATCTTCATCTTCCCAAACATCTGACAAGCAGAAGCTAATTTTCAGTCAGATCTGAATTTATAGAACTACTTTTCTCAGTGGGTTTATGATCATTTTTGTTTTTTTAATAGTCTGATTTTGTTTTTCTTGTATATTTATGTATGTATGTATATTATTTAGGTAGAGGTAATCAATAAGCCTACAGCACATTGATTTCTTTCTTGTTTGTATGTATTTCTTTAATTTTAAACACTCTTATATAAGTCAGAGTGATGAGTCCTAAAGCTCTCACCTGTTATGAATCCTAATCTTTTTCTTAGCAATATGTAACCAGGACGTATTAAAAAAATACTTTTAAATGAAATGAGCTGTTTTAATCTCAACATTTCGACATTTTTTGAGCTGCACTTCATCACAACAGTGCTTCTTGGGATGCTTTGACAGCTTTTACCAAGTAGCTCTGTTCTACTCCTGAACGCCCAGAGAAGCTCTGACAGAGGTCAGAGGTCATCAGAGCTCTTCACACAGGTAGCCAGCAGCAGCTTTTCTCACCTTGAAGCCTCTCACAGAATCACAAAGCCCATCTCTTCTCTCTGTGGGTTTTCACTGACGAGGAGGACAAAGGCTTTCTGAATTGCTGCAGGTGAGGTTTGGAGGAGGAGGAGGAGGAGGAGGAGGAGGAGGAGGAGGAGGACCAGACAATGCATGTCACTACTGTCACCTAGTCAACAGTGTTTACATGCTTGTAGAGCTGCAGCAGGCGATGGAGAGAATAACTTTCTCTATGACGCTGAAACCAGATGGGAAGTTTGAAAATATGAGAAACAATATAAATATTATATTAATTTAATTATTTATTGAATTAAATATCATCATGTTATAGACAAATGTTCTGGTTTTGTTTACAGTACGCACTAAAAATGTTTATACCTGTATTATAGCACTAGTGAAGAATATGTTCACTTCCTTTCTGTCACTGCAGGCGACGCATGAGAGCAACACAGACAAAAACTGCTGGATTTGTTTAATTGTAAATTTGTCAATTAATATTTCCACATGTGATTCTTACATTTCACTAGTGAAATGTCACACATGCATAAATCATGTAAATTCATGTGAATTATCTAAAAACGTGCACGTAAATTCTTTTCAGTCAGTCTCTAAATTCAGGCCCTCTAATAAGTGTGCTGGTGGTCATTTTGGAAATTATTGCTCCATTAATAAGATTTGAAGACTCAAGTATTTTTGATGTCTGCTGTGTGGGTGTTGATTGACAGCTGTGATTGACAGTTGGCTCACCTGCTGCTCTCCCCGGCTCCAGGACTCCAGTCAAACTATTGTCACAATATTTCACTAAGTTTAATGTTATTTGATTATGATACCTGTCCTGTCAGCACAATTTAGTTAAACTAGCTATAATATAGAAGCCATAAGCTGCAACTCTGAGCTTCAAACCGGCTCCACTGCAAATCCATGAGGTGACATCACACCTCGCTACGTCACAAAAAGCAAAGTCACATGTGCTTTTTTTTAGTATTTTGGTATTATTATATCCTTTTTTACGTATATATTGTTTTAAAAATGTGGGAAAATAAGGCTTTTATGTTTTGTAGTTGTTGTTTATAGTTTTCTTGTATAATTGCCTTGTTGTCTCCAAATAAAGATGATAAATAAAAAGATGAAACTGTCAACAAGGCACATTCCACTGTGTGCAGACATTTCTAAATCTTGTTTGTGTGTACAGTAAAATAGACATTTCTTACTCTGCATATTTCTTTTTATCAGTTACTCAGTATGAGCCAGTGTTTGAACTGCAGCTGCTGATAACATGCAGGAAAGTTACTGTGTTTTTCTCCAACAACTTGATTCTATGAAGTAAAAACCTGTCAGAAGCAGCTTGCTGATGACGGAACACAAAAGCTCTCCATTAAAACCTCATAAGTAATGAAATTCATACTGACATTTCAGTCTAACGGCAGTATTAATAAGGCTGCTGTCATTTCCGTGTGCCTACTTGACTTTTAAATTAAATGCGTAATAACCTGACAGAGCAGCGTTTCTCTCTCTGCTTAATGAGACGGTGTGGAGGGAGAGGGAGCGTTCATTTGCACTGAATTCAGCTTCTTTTGAGGAAGAAACCACCACAACCTGCAACACTTACAGACAAACAGGGAAACAGTGAAAGGAAAACAAACCCTGTTACACTCTTTTATGTTTGTTAAATTGTGTTTTCTTGAATTTCAAGGGGATTGAAACGTTATTTCTGATCTCTGATGAGTTTGGCTAGTTTGACTGAGCATTTTTCCTTGAATTTGTGATTTCACCAGGATGTAAACTCGACAGATAATAAATTGGCTGCCGAGATTGTAGAAACATGAGATGTTGAGTTTTGTTGTCACATTTAAACCAAGCGGCAGAGCAAACAACCAGAGCGCTCAGAGTGTACATTATATCCTGAAATAACTAATATGTCAGGTTGAATTTTTGAATTTACAGAATTCTCTTCTTGAGTAATATTTCATGTAGTCTGCAAAAGAAAGTAAATTTACGTACAATGTTCTGTAAAGTTTCACATTTTACTGAAAAGTGTCTCTAAATTTAAAAAATTGTGTCTGTTTTTAGATTTTTCTGCCATCGATTTATAATTGAATCCATTAATTCAAATGTAGTGATGGTACATTGATTTTTGTTGTTTTTGTTGTTCTTCTTCTTCCTTCAGCTGGATGTTGTTCTCTTCTCTGTGCAGAATGATGTATGTGCAGAGTTTGTTTTCACATTCATCTGCTGAAGGAGGAAAGTTTCTCTGAGCTCATATTAAATATGAGTTTAGGACGTGTACATACGAGCAGGATTTGTGACATCACAACAATTTTGGATTCAATCAACTTACACAGCTGATGTGGAAAATTGAAGCTTCTGGTGCACAAACACTGAAAATGGACTTTACAGTGAAGCAGGAGACATCTTGTGTCCAGCAGGAAAACTTCTGAAATGAACTGGAATATTTTCATCGTTCATAGATTCTGGATTTTTCATTGAAGGAGGAGTATGAAGGTAAATGCTCTGGTGTGGAGCATTAGTCTATGTTATCGTTGTTGAGCTCCTGAGTCTGAAGACGGACTTGAGAAATTATTGAACCGTCCTTTAAGGATAAAATCAAGGTTCACTGACTATGGAGCAGAAACTATCAGCATGTTACTGTAGTGACATCCCCATCAATGGTTTATTTCTTAACTCTATACAAGCAGGACGGATGTTTTCTATGTTCTTGGAGTACAATAGTGTATTTTGTATGTGTCTGTATATATGGTGATTATGTACCTATATACTGTGTGTACCTTGTATTCTTCTTTTTGCACCTATATGCAACACTTGAGCCCATTTCCCCTTGAGGACAATATAGTATATGTTATCGTATTTAAAATATTGATTTAAGAAGAAAAACAGAGTGGAATCCCCCTTTAATTATTTGACAGTAGTATTGGTAGGTAGTCAAATGAGGAGAAAACAATTTTTAATTGTAAAACAAATCCTGAGAAGAAGCAGCTGACGGGTTTCATGCAGCTCTCCGGCTGATTTAAGCTCCAGAAACAAACTCACCATGCTGTGATGTGAAGCATCAGACTGGAGCAGCCCGCTGTGACCCCTGGATTAAGGATTACCCACCATACACAGAGAAGCACCGGATTATGCTTTTGTTTTGCTGTGTCCACTGCTGCCAGTGCAGGACTGCAGCCAAAAACCGCAGATAAATGATACTATTACATTACACAGGCAGTGTTTACTACGTACAGTCAGTCTGCTGCAGTCACAGCATTGTTTGAAGCTTCCTTAAAGGCAAAAAAATAAAAAGGACATTTTGAGATTTGAAGAAGAACAAGAAGAGTTAGAGGAAAAGGACTGGGCATTACTAAATTTGGGGGTGTTAATTCTCAGTGGGTTTGGCAGTGCAAGCAACACTTAAAGGGGACCTATTATGCTCATTTCTAGCTCTATATATTTATTCTGGGACTCCACTAGAGCAGTTTTGCATGATTCACAGTTCAAAAAACTCCTTATTTATCTTATGCTGGCTCTTTATGCAGCCCCTCAGTTCAGCCTCTGTCTCTAACAGGCAGTCTTAGCTCCTGTCTCTTTAAGGCCCCCCTCCTGATGAGCCCACTCTGTTCTGATTGGTCAGCTTTCCAGAAGCTTTCCAAGTCATGTTAAGTTACCACTGATGTGAACATTTCCTGCTTTACTGCTTCATATTAAAAGCATTTAAATGACTAAATAATGGGATTTGTATTGTGAAGAATTTACAGGAAATTAAACGTGTTCATCACTGAATTAGCAGAGCTTCGTTGGCGGCCCTAAAAAACAATCGACACAGCAACATATGGAGATATTTGGAGCTGTTTGTTGAGCGGATCAGTTAGAAATAATGCAGGGAGGAAGAGTACAAGCAGAAACAGCCACAGTGATGATGATGTTTGCTGAAGAGCTGCAGACGACCAGCACGACCTCCACAGGGATTTCCTGCTACATATGTTCACCTCATTATTTGACACTTTGACATGAACATCCAACACTGGAACATGCATGTCTGAAAATAAGGAAAAGTATAATAGGTCCCCTTTAAAGAGGAACTCCACTTATTTCCCACAACTTAGTGTGTTTCCAGGTGTTACATGTGTAAAGTAGTATAAAGCCTTTTGTGTCTCCAGAGGGAGCTGTGTGAATTCTGGGGGAGGCTAGCAGCTCCAGGCTACATTACTATTAAATAAAATAAGGTGAGAGACAGAATCTAAAACATTGTTGAAGTCGATAACGAACTGCACTGACCTGTAAATGCCAATTAAAGCTGCATTTATAACCTTAATATTGATAAATGACTTTTGTGTGATTAATTTTATCATTCTAATTTACACAGAAGGATCATCTCGCTGTTAATATTCATTTTTTTATCCTTCATTGGGACACAAACGACCCAAATGGGGAAAAAAAGTCAGTTTTAATATAATCTTTGATTACATTTCTGACATTTAGAAATAATGATGAGATATCAGTGCTGATGATGGTTTACAGATCAATGTGATGTATTAATGATATGGATGTTATAATAATGACAGCTGTTCTGGCTGTTGGAGAACCTCGGTGGTGCAACACAATTGTTGAAACTGTGCGTCCCAGTAGCCTGCTGGTTAAGACGCACGCCGCATAACTGCAACATGTGTAGCTCGATTCCGGCAGTGGACCTTTGTTACATGCCATTCCCCATCTCTCTCTCTCCCTTTTGTTTCCTGTCATCTCTCATCTGTTTTTGTCCAACTAAGGCATAAAATATATATATTTAAAAAAAGAGCACTGCTGTTTGTCTCATTGACAGGTCTAAATACTGGTGAGCAGGCAGCAAACTGATATGTAAACAGCTGATTAAGGGCGTGTCTTTATCCATTTATGGCTAACTGTGGGAGTGGACCTGAGGCTCGTGCACATGCGCCTATTTCCACAATGACAGATTTATAAAACAGAGCCCCAATTTTTAAATGTGACAAAAACAATGCATATGCATATTTCTGGCTTTGTGTGTACACACAGTTTTAGTCATGAAGCTACACAGAGTCACAAATCTGCCTCAGGTTGCTTTACAACCTGTACAGCAGTACAACATCCTCCATCTTTAGACCTTCCTTTCGAATAAGGAAAAACTCCCTAAAAAAAAACGTTAACAGGGAAAAAATGGAAGAAACTTCAGGAAGAGCAACAGAGGAGGGATCCTTCTCCCAGGACGGACAGACAGGAAATAGATGTGTGTGCAGAATAGACCGAAAAAGCAAAAGCAATAAAATAATGAATCTTAAAGGTGGTTCAGCAGCATTTTAATACTTCAGTCTGAAGCAGATCCGGATGACATGCTGACAAATAATCATTTAAATGCTGTTGAAATGTGATATTTGAAGTAACCATAGATAACTAACAAACTTTTTAAAATGTCTTTTGACCTGCAAGTCATCAAGTTTATTGGCTTATCTTTTTTTAAATAATATTTTTTATTGCTTTTCTACAATCCCAGAATAGCAGAAAACAGCATTTTTTACACACACACACACACACACACACACACACACACACACACACACACACACACACACACACACACACACACACACACAGACACACACACAGCTGGGTTAACTTGTCCTACTGCTAAAACAAACTGTACCCGGGAATCTAATCTTCCTAAAGATGTAATGATAAAAGGTTTATCCTGTCAGTTGATGTTTGTCTCTTAAAATTACCAATACCAACCAGTTTATGGAAGAAAAATCAACACAATCTAGTTTAAAGCAGCTATAATCAATATATTTTATAATAACACAGTCTGATCTGTCAGTGTGTGTTTAGCTCGTAGTGATGAACCTACAGAGAATTATCAGTGACTCTGCAGCTCCCCTCGGCTTTACAGAGATTTATAGTGAGTTTCAGCTCATTGTTTATCTGTCCGGCTGCAACTTTACTGTTTTGGTTCACTCTCAGCGCTCTCATAGCGTCATTTTGGGCCACAGCAGGCAGCTGTTTTCAGGGAAAAAGCTGTAAAAAGTCACTGTACACTACCTGCTCAGCACCAAACAGCAACAGACACAGTTAGCTGTAGACTAGCTGGTGAACATAGTGGAGCATTTAGCAGCTAAAGAGCCAGATATTTCCCTCAGGAGTTGGTAGAGAGCAGAAACAGCTAAAAGAGAGTGAATATTGGACTTACATTCACCAGGTGGACAGAAACACGACTGCTGAAAACTAGTGGGACAAAACATCAGTTAATACAGTTTTAAATATCTTGCATTCAGAGGTGTTTGGGGGTGGGGTTAGCTCCTCTGGCTCCTGTTATTATATAACATGTTTTTTGCTTCATATTTCATTAACTGTATTGAACTAAACTGAATTACACATTTGCAGTATTGATTAGACAGTGTTCTAAGACATTAACAAACAATGTTCCTGGTTCCTTCTTTTTACATTTCATTCCTTTTGTCTCTCTTCTATCAACCTGTAATGTTTACTGTGAATAAAAGCACAAAATACTGAAAAAAAATCATCTGTTTTTGAGTTGTCACTTGAAACCTCAGATCTGGAAGTGGCTGCTGTTGGACCTAATGTTCATCCTGCAGCTCTGACTCAGACTTGGACAGATTGCTGCATTACTGAACTGACTCATGCCTAAAATTAAGACCAGAGAAAAATAATAACAATAATAAAGAAGAAACTGGACTTTTAGAAGAGGAGTGGATGTTGGGAAATTCTGCAGCCAATAATGTCAGATAATTGAAGCACTTGGACAGAGTGACAGGATGTATACCATCCTCATCACGTCAAACTATGGGGGTGGGGGGGCATTGGGCTCCTCTGTCATCAGCATCCTCAGCCAATGGAGAAACCAGCGGAGGAGACACTTTAACCGACTCTCCGGAGCGGAGCGGACCAGAGCGCAGCGCCCGGCTCCGCGGATCCATCCTCCTCCCCCTCCCCCGTACATGTACCAACATCTGCGCGTTGGAAAGTGAGTTTTCTGCTCCTGGTTATGGACTCGTTTTCATCCCCAGTTTCATCTTGAGGACTGCGGAATGTTTTAAGCTGCAGCGGGAACCTGCTGCGTGGATATCCAGCAGGGAGATGCTGCTTCACGGATCGCTGGCTTCTGCGTCTTGAAGGGAATTTAAAGCTTAAAGTGAGTAGAGTTGACTGCAATATCAATTATTATCAAAGCCTGAATATCTGACTTCTGGAGACTGACACACTGGATGAGTTAACCTCCTTTAGTAATATCAGAAAACTGGTTTTAAAGAGGGTTTGAATCTGGAATCTGGAAGCGCGCTACGGCCCGTGTGTTTTCCTAAACTATAACATCCCAAATAATCCACACATCTCTGCAAAACAGAGTGACTGCGACAATAGCTGTATGTTAAATACATGTAGACAAAGGCTGTCCGGTAAGACGCACAGAGTCTTGCTGGACCCAGTTGATCCGTGCGCGCTGGAAAGTGATTTTTTTCATGGATTTGCATCCTGAGGATTATTGGCTGGATGTGCGGGAGGTTTCTGCATGACTGCGCGCTGTAGATGGATATACAGAGAAAGAAAAAAAAGCTTGAGGACATAGCATCTGAAACTGAGAGGAGACATAAGTAATGACAGGGTAGACTATAGCTGCGTTTTTCTCAGTATTTTTCAACATTGGCATCCTAAAAACTGAATTTTTATTCAACATTTATACAAGAAATCTCTTGAGATACATTAGTGACAATAACACCTTAATTAAAGTCCCTTTATTTAACATTTATAAAAAAAAAGGTTACACGCTATAATGTGATTATTTAAGGACATTTTAAGTGTATATTAATGTAAACAGTTATAACTTCTCCTATGAAAACATATTTTATATTATTATTAAAACTGTGTTTCACTATATTGTCATTCATTCTCCTATAGGTGCACATAAACACATTAATAAACAATTATATCTGCTTAAAACTACATTATAGTGTGTTTTATTAAACCATTAAACCATTTATTACCATGTTTGTATACAGCATATAGATGCTAAAGAGGGGAGTTGAAGTAAAATGTTACCAGGAACATTTCCAAATCAGTCTGCGCTCTCCTCGCGCGCTGCAGACTCTCATATTTAGCACGTATGGATTTTCTGTTAGTTATATGCAGGATATGTGGGAGGTTTCAGTTTGACCGCATGTCTGAGAAATGACGTGAGGACAAGTGAAAGAGAAAAGTGACCACAGGGTGTAACTGTGCATTCCCAACCCTTTAAAAGAGCCTCCTGGTATTTAGCTTAATTAATGTGACGTGTGTGTATCATAATTTAAATGTAAGTATGTGTGAAGGACGATGTCCAGGAACCTGAAGTAAGACTTTTTTTTTAATTTGTGTTTCTGCGGATTAAAGACGTAGCGAGCGCCAACTAGGTTTTGTTTACTACTACAGCTGTCCGAGTAGATTATGACGTCACCAACTCCCGTTGGAGTGAGTAGTATCCATCCCTCCATCCATCCCTCCATCCATCCATCCATCATGTGCCCGGTCCACCGTCACGTGAGCCAGCAGAGCGCAGCGCGCGTGCCAAGCCAGTTCTGTTTGCTCCAGCTGCTGCTCCCACCATGACTTACATTATGTCACATCCTTGACGTAATGTGGTGGACAGCGCTGGAACATCTGAGATTGAAAAATAGGTTAATTTGCTGAAGCCAAAGATTAAATGATTTGTAGGATCATTACTTTGCTGCAGCAGGTGGAGTTTTTAGAGGTTAATTTTCTATATTTTTCTTGTCAACAAATCTCATGTTTGGATCCAAACCAACAATGAACTGATCTACTAACAAGTATTATGTGTGTATCCAAAGCCTGATATATCTTATTCCTGTGCCATAGACCTCTGTTGGGTCACATGTTCCTTCATCATGAAGAGTTTGGTCACGTTAGTTTGTTTAGAAACGGCTGCAAAGACTAATAACAGAGATGTTTTCAGTCTCTGGAGAGTAGTTCTGTGTAAGGCAGACGCCACTGAGCATGTGCGGGAACGCAGTTCTGTTTACAGCTTCGTTAGCTTGTTGTGCTACATATCACAACCTCTTGACTTTGTACTACATTGTTAATTTCTACAAGAACTTAAGTAGAAAGTGAAGTGGTGTCTGCCTATGATACATTGTTGAAACTGAGGTATCTATAAGATGAAAAAACTGCCGAAAATGTATCACAATTTCTTGTCCTAACAATCTTTAAAAAAAAATACAGACAATAAAACACTAGAGTTAATCAATAAAAAGCGTTATTTATGAGCACATATCTGAGTAGATCTTAACCATAACCATCATAGAAACATGGACTCCACCAGATAAAGTAACAATCGTACAGATTTGAGTTCTGATCAGTCTTATTATCTTATTTCTGAGAAATCATGTTTTGTATGTCAGACGAGTCTAAATGAGCGCTGGCCACTGTTGCTATGGAGAAGAAGCCAATCAGAGGTGGAAATCAGAGCTGTAGCAAATTCAAAATGTTTCGTTGTGGAATTTATGAACAAAACACGGTGACATTGTTGCTAAAATCATCCAAAACTGATCCAGAATCCAAAAGTGAATAAACTTAAGCTGCACAATGTGTTTTCAGTTTTCTCAAGAGTGTAATATTTAGCTTCTGCTCATCGTTAGCGCTGCACAAAACAGAATTTGAAGCTTTGTGATTGCACGTTTCTTGCTGAAATGCATCTTGGGAGTTGTAGTTAGCGGGTCCCATGAACTTTTTATGTCCACAACCTTTTATCGTTGACGTTTCTAATCACAGAACCAGATATTTACTCTTCCAGTTCTTAATCTTTTGTACTGACGAGTTTTCAGTCCATCTGACCCTTGAAGTTCTCCAACTGTCAGTCACATTGTCTACAAGAAAGTAAACAGTGCTTTTATTTCCAGAAACATGGATGCTTAAAAGTTTTTTTGTAGGATTACCTTTTTTACATAAAACATTATTTAAATCACTTGCTACTTGTAATTGTGTCACTGTATTCAGAATGATTAAACCTGACGTCTCTCTATGTTTGTATTTCAGGTCATAATGTGAATGTGCAGCATCAGTTAATCCAATGATTGAGACCAGCACACCGACCATGTTGGACAGAACTGAGCCGGCACACTGCACCGTGTGCTGCTGCACGCTGGCCAACAAAATCCTGATGGTGCTCTTCATGGTGCTGCTGATCTTCGCCATCTTGTTTGGGAACTTGGTGACTCTGGCGGTGGTGCTGGGGACCAAACACTTCCACACGCCTCAGGGCTACCTGAAGGCGTCACTCGCCGTGGCCGACCTGGCGGTGGGGATATTTGTGGTGCCGCTGTCAGTCTACGCCGAGGTCTATCTTATGGTGACCGACTCAGCGCCAGAGTGGACTTCATACAACTCACAGTCGGTGAGTTTCCACCCGTGCAACATTATCGGCCCCATCTTCGCGGGGTGCACTTTGGTCTCCATCACCACCATCTTCCTGCTGACGATCGAGCGCAGCATCGCCGTGTTGAAACCACTGCATAAAGACTCAGTGATTACACGTAAAAGGACCACGATCCTCATCGTCCTCTCCTGGGTGGGGAGTTTCTTCTTGGCGGTGTCTCCGATGGTTTTCAGCAGCGAGATCGCTCTGGAGTACAACTCCTGCAGCCGGATGTGTAATTACGCTCTGGGGACCATCGGCGAGTTCCCCAGCCAGGCCTGGAACATCCTCCTCCTCTTCCCCGCTTTTGACTTCACCCTCCTTGGTAGCACTGTGGTCATTAACATGATTTCTCTGTCCAGCATCAGGCAGCACTCGAAGCGCAGGAAACACCTGGCGGAGACCGAGTGCCAAAGCACCACCAAGCCTACGTTCTCTGACATCAAGGCAGCCAAAACTATTGGGACACTGACGGTGGCCTTCACCGCGTCGTTCACGCCCATCGCCGTCTTTGTGGTGGGGAACGTTTTGGGGAATAAGTGGTGCAACTTTTCCTTTTTCGCCTTCTGGATTTTGGCCACCAACAGTTGCTGGAATGTGATTATTTACAGCGTGTGGGATCAGAAGTTCAGGCTCCGCGCACACAAGCTCCTCATGCCTTTCCAGAGGAGAGACACAACCAAAACCTAAAAAAAAGAAAAAACACTCAGGGACCAAAGAAAAGACTGCAGACAAACCTGAGCATCAATTAGACGTTTGTTTGTCGCACAAACTCTTTGTCCAACACACGTTGTGAGTCTCACTAAGACGCCTGTCTGCATGTCTTGTGGATTGCTGTTGTGAAAGTAAAATTTTCTACATCGTTAACAAGCATGGAAAGTTTTCAGATCACAAATGTTGGATATTAAATGTCCCTCATTGTGGGGATTCGTCTTGTTCTGTGTAATGTTGAGATAACTGAGGCCTGTTTCAGTCTGTGGAATGGTTGTGATAAACACTGAATAAAACATGATACAAACAAAATCTGTTTTCTGATTCTACAACAAACATATGTAAAGATGTGTTTAGATGTATGGATGGGTCACATGACTTTCATATTAATTTTTATACTCATCAAGCCATTCAATGAACCCTCTCGTCCCGTTTCATTATGTTTTACACTCATTTATTCAGGTTTTTCCTCAAATTTGTCTCCATGTCAGACTCATACAGGAATGTAATATATTCACATATATGTGAAAAACTAGTAAATATATTCGGATATGTGATATATGTGATATGATAAAACACTTAAAACAATTAATCTTCTTATTGAATGTGTAAATAACAGTGACAATAAATATTAAAATAATGTTACACAAAAATGGAATTATTTACCTACATGGATGCCTAATTTATTTACATTAAGTGGAAAAATCAATAGCGTTTGGGGGTGTCTGTGCAGCGCTGTTCTGAATGTGAGTCAGCCTCTGTGTCATTGTCTGGGAAACTCTTGGTAGCGTAGCTCCTTTTAAGGAATAGAGCAGTGTGTGTGCGTAGTGAGTGTGTGGTTGAGCGAGTGAATGAGTGGCAGAAAAGTGACGGTGAATGTAAGAGGAAAAGGTTAGCAGTAAGTTGTCAGTCTGGCAGTAAATGTACAGTACAGGCTCAGTACATCGTCAGTTAATAAATGCTGCAGCTTCTCAAGACCAAGCAAAGTCACATCTGTCGTTTCACCACCTGCTGGAAAAGTGAAGGGGGTTAGCTCCAAAGTTAGCAACAATGGGTTAGCCTAACCTGACGACGCTAAACTGAGAGCGAAGAAATGTGTGGTTGCTGAGTCTTTGCTTAGCGCAGCTCTTGGAAACACGGCAGACGCTTTTGGCTTCATTTGCCACTGAGTAACTTTCAGACGAATGAATGGGCAGCATCTTTGAATGTGGTACCCAGTTCTTCATACGTCCATGGTGGGTACACGTGTTAAACTGAGATTTAAGGAGAGCTCAGAGGAACTGTCCTTCTCCAGCAGCTGAATGTGAAAACAAACAGAGAACATACAGAGAAGAGAACAACATCCAACCGAAGGAAGAAGAAAAACACATCTTTAAGTGGAGAGGGATTTTATTTTTTAACTAGTGAAGTAGTTTGTCCAAACATTATTTAAAGGATAATGCCGCTGATTTTCTATATTTTTCTTTCTGTCAACGAATTTCATGTTTGGATCCAAACCAACAATGAACGGATCTACTAACAATCAGGCCTGTCATGATAACTACTTTTGTTGAACGATATTATTGTCATTATTTAATAAAGACCATTTTATGCCACAGTTGCAGTTAACATGGTAACACCAGTTCAAATACCATACTTACCTATTTGGGAGGAGCCAGGACCCCTAACTTCACCTTATTCACTTACATCATACCTGCAGCCTACATACACAGCCCACACACTCCCAGCATATGTTCACTAGTGGAAGTGAAGAGTTTTGGGAGAATTTTGGGTTTCTAGAAATGTCAGGAGCCTATTTTATTTATCGGGCGAGTGTTGTGCTTATAAAAAGTGTTTCCAGTAAGCTAGTGTTAGCTTGGCTCCGAGGTAGCGGGGCGTGTTTCCAGAGCATGAAAGGCAAAACCCTGCACTCCTTATTTGGAAGGTCCTGGCTCCAAATGGAAAAGATTACCGACTGTAAGCTGCACTCTGGACTTCAAACTGGCTCCAAAGAAACCAACAGGTGACGTCACACCTCGCTACGTCCATCTTTATATAAAGTCTGTGTTTCTTTCTGCTCTGTTCTGTCAAACTACTACTGCTACTGCTGTGGAGCTCTTTAATTTAACAATGCTGACGTTTAAAAGTTCGTGGTTGTCTGCCCCACAGCTGAGCTGCACTCGCCTACCAAACAGCACACAAAGATGATGACGTTTGTCCGGGTGTGAACATACGGTGTCGCCTTTACAACGACGTTCTGGATTGAAAAACACAGCAGAAACAAAGTTAGAAGCTAGATTTTACACGTAAATTCAGGTTAAGGGAAGCTCCTGGTTTTGAGTAATTAAAGAGGTTATTTATATTCTGTGGCTCTACTGGAATATCTTTGCATGATTTACAGTTAAAAACTCCTTATTTATCTTATACTGGCCCTTTATGCAGCCCCTCAGTTCAGCCTCTGTCCTAAACAGGCCGTTTTAGCTTCTGTCTCTTTAAGGCCCCCCTCCTGATGAGCCCACTTTGTTCTGATTGGTCAGCTTCAGGAAGCTTCCTCCGGCTCCGGAGGCTATGTAAACTATAGTAGCAGGATTTCACTTCTTTTTCTTGTTCTTTACTCAAAATGCCAACCTCTCAAATACATCTGTACATGTTGGAGCCGTAATCCAATCTGCAATATGAGAGCAACACCTTAGCAACCAAGGCTACGTCTTTCGTCGGCAAGGTTGAAAAAAATGTTGCAAATGAAGCGTTCAGCGAGGTTGAAGCCCTGGCTTTTGACTTGCAGGGAACATTTCCACATACAATTACCTCAAGTTTTGGCCGTTGGACATTGTTTAACATCTGATACTGAACAGTATATAAATAACAGAAAAATCATATAAAGCAGCATATGAACACTTTAAGTTCCCATAGTGGAAAAAAGCATAAAGATGGTGGAGAGTGTTGACCCCAGACTTGAATGTGAGTGTGTTTGTGTCTTGAGTGTGAGCAGGTATGTGTTCAGGATGTTGTTCACGTACACATAGAAGAAAATTACAGACCTGATTGAACATGTCTTATTTTGCACCCAGTGCCTCACTGTGTCCCCGTGTGTCACACCTTGTATTACTGTATTGAATTCTGTGATTGAATGTCCATTGGTGTGATTTAGCACAGTGTTGTTCTCTGTGTGGTCTTTAGAAATGGTTTGTGTGACTCAGGTTTGTATTGACATTTCAATATAGGGATGGTTAGTCTCACACAGCTCGCCACTTTGCGTAAAGCAGATTTATTACGATGTTTCAGCAGTCTGGCTTTGTTTTTCACTCCCCTCAGAGCAGGAGGAGGGGCGGGCAGACAGGTGGGGGGCAGGCGGGGGGGTAACTGGTGTCAGACACGTTTCTACACACATGGTTTTTATCCAGAAGAGGGAAGAAGAATGTTTTCCTGCAACTAAGACATTTTATCTGCACTTTAAGAAAAAAAAAACATTCCCATGACTCAACTCAAGCAGGGATTTATGGTGTCACTAAAATGTATTAAAATGTTATTTGTATTATCAGGAATATTATTTCATACATTGGTATTATTTAATATGTAGTGTGTAGGATTATGTACAGGTTGAAATTTGTTTTCCTGACCAATGTGAATGGAATTGGTTTTATTGGTCATTGCACAAATTCATTTGTGTTTGGTTTCTATTTTAATGATTTAAAGGGGGCATATTATGCTTTTTCTGGTTTTCTGTTATTTATATTCTGTTATGATGTCGGGTATCTATGTTAAACATGGTCAAAGTTCCAAAACTTGAGGTGAACATATGTAGAAATGCTCCCTGCAAGTCAAAAGTCAGGAATTCAACCTGCTCTGAACGCTTTGTTTGCACTGTTTTTTTGGTACCTGATGAGCTGACATCAGCTGTCATTGGCTTGCAGTCTTTGTTGCTAAGGTTGTTGCTAAGGTTGTTGCTAAGGTTGCTAAGGTTGTTTCTAAGGTCCACGTGTTGTTCACATTGTCCACTCAGCTTTGAACATGTACGGATGTATTTGAGTAGTTGACATTTTAACTTCCATCTTGACAACCCCCAGGACAGAGGGACTAAAGAACTGTGTTGTGTCCTTGATACCTATGACTCAGCATGTGACAGAGCCACACACAATAAGGGGCACACTCTGGACTTAATCATCTCTGACTGGGTCTGAACATCTCCAAGGTTGTGGTGACTGATGTTGCTCTTTCTGATCATTCCTGCGTTTTCTTTGAGAGAGCCATCTCTGTGCACACAATTATTCAGAGACAATTACAAAACAGTATATCACTGAAAACACCAGTGAAATATTTATTCAGGCTTTCTCTTCCACACCCGCCCTCACTCAGGTCTCAGTCAATGAGCTTGTAGATAATTTCAATTCTAAAATTACAAATGTTATTGATGCCATTGCACCCAGTAAAGTGAAGGTGGTCTCTGGTAAGAAAAGATCTCCAGGTAGAAATGCCACACTGGTCAGAATAGAAAAAAGAGAGTGCCGAAAAGCTGAACGCAGGTGTTGAAAAACAAATCTCCAGGTTCATAACAGGTTCTAACTGCATGGCCTCAGATCTTCTACAGATTGTTAACACGTCTCGTCTCTCAGGTGTCTTTCCTCAGGCCCTGAAAACTGCCGTCAAGTCACTCTTAAAAAAGAACAATCTAGACACTTCACCAATGAACAATTATAGACCCATATCAAACCTCCCATTTTTAGTAAAATCATTTAAAAAGCTGTTTTTCAACAGCTGAACAACTTCGCAGCACTAAACAACTGTTTTGATGTCTTCCAGGCAGGATTTCGACCACACCACAGCACTGAGACTGCTTTTGTTAAGGTCTTCAATGACGTCCACTTAAACACAGACAGTGGCAGAATTTCAGTCTTAATATTAGTAGATCTCAGTGCTGCATGTGACACAGGCAACCACAACATATTACTATACAGCCTGGAAAACTGGGTGGGACCTTCTGGCACAGAACTAAACTGGTTTGAATCCTACTCAAAGGAGAAGGACTATTTTGTGTCTATAGGTAATTACACATCTGAGCGGACAAAAATGACATGCGGAGTTCCCCAAGGCTCCATTCTGGGGCCTCTTCTGTTCATCATCTACATGTTCTCACTAGCTTTTAAACTAAAAATCATGCAAAGATATTCCAGTAGAGCCCCAAGATTAAAATTGTGGACCTGGAAATGTGCATAATATGTCCTCTTTAAATGTCTTTTTGAGGATGGTAAATATCTGTGGCTGTTATGTGAGTATATACACAGTATAAGTATGTGCATTTCATTCACGTAATTGTAATATATTTGTGTACAGTATGCAAATAATTACTCTGTAATTCTATTGGTTGTTTTGCAGAGACATGTCCAGTATATGCAGCACATTCAGTATGTCAAGATGAAAACACAACATTGACATATTTTAACATTAAACAGTTATTGCAGGAAATGCATTAACAAAAAGCCTATTTACACATCCACATTAAGCCACATTATAATTAATTTGTCATGTTGAACATTGAGGAATGTTTGAGTTTATGTCCATCACATTATACAGTTATTTATTCCACATATAGAAGATACTGGTTAAGTAGCTTTAAATATGGATTATTTATATCAAGCTTTTTTCAGCGTTCAAGGGTTGATTCCTGTGGATCATCTGTTGTTTTTAAATCTTTTATATTATATCTGCCCATTACATTTATATATTTTTATATAAAGTTATATGAAGATTGGCCTGATTGTGGTGCTACAAGAAAGGTCTGTCATCAGAAAGTTATGTTTCACAAACTAACTGATGCTTTGATGTATATTTAAAACTTGTTATGATGTGGAAAAGTAGCTCTTAAGTTCACAAACTCATCAGTGGCATTGATATGAGTTGGCCTTGGAGTTGACATTAAAGATGATATAAAGTTTGACTGACTTGAACTTGGCTGCGGTCTATATTCCCATCTGCCTTTCTAAGGGGATTTAGTCCTCTGGAGGGAGTGAATCTGGCTGTTTAATAATCTAATCAGACAACCAATCAATCTAATCAGTCAATCAGTCTAATTAAGATGTAAGTGCCTCTCAAACTAACAGCAGATGGGACTTTCTAATCAGGTCGGGTCAATTTTATCTTCAGAGTTTTTATGAAAACAAGTTCATAAGTAAATGAATCAAAGGGTAAAAAATCCATCAGTGCTGATTTTAAAGAGCATCTTTAATCAAGAGAGCCAACACCTTGTGTGTAGGTGTTTACATTTCAGTTTATTCAGAAAGCTTTTTATCCACAGCGACATAAACTCTGAACTCTACTGGCACCGTTAACATTCAGCTCACTTCCAGAGAAAACAGAGGAGTGAGAGAGCGAGCAGGCAGGAGTTTGGTATCTTGTATTTGAATACAGATACAGAGTGGCCACTGATGATGTCTGTGTAACCAATATGTGTTACCACTAAGTACAGTGTGAGAAATGAATAATAAAAGGTAAGATTGGACCAGACTCAGAAGGATTTAGGAACGACGGGAGAAAAGAGGATTGGTGACCATGGTGAAATAGAAACAGGATACTGCTGTAGATTGACTGCATGTATTCAACAGTAAACCAAGTAATAAGCAGGTGGGACACAAGGTAAGTTCAATCAACAGATTCAGTTAGGAAATAAACAAAAGAAGCAAACTGTGCGCACATAGAAAAAACAATAAAGATATTTTTCAAAGTCTTTGTAAGAGTCATAGTTGGGACTGATATGAAGAAAGGTATGTATGCCGTCTGTCTGCAGTGCTGTATGTGTGTGTACAGTTCAATCCTACCACACTTGACGTAGGTGGAATACAGGAGTGTTCTTTAGTTCACAGCCTTCTTACTGCAGGCAACAATCACAACAGCAGTGGAAAAGCTTTTCTCTGGAATCTCTGATGTTGTCTCTTGAGTCTCTGAGATCTCTGAAGTCCTGCACAAACAACCTGACCTACGGATAACATCGAGATAAAATTACTTTTATGCTAATTCTATGAGCCTGATCATAAGATAAATCTTATGAAATCAACTTAATGCTCCAATTCACGCACTTCTGTTGTACAACATTGGCAGTTAACTTTGATTTCACAATCACAATTTCATTCATAACGAGCCAAAATAATTCGTTCAGAGAGCTAATACTTTTAGTAAAAACTCAATTGCAGTTAAGGTGCATAATAAAAAACACACTACAGTAATAACATAAATTTAGTCACTGATGCACTGTTAAAATTTGCTTAATTTCTTGTAAATTGTAAAAATACCAACACTCACAGTGGAATTCACTAGCAAACTACATCTTAGCCAGCAGCTAAGCTGCAGCAACTAACACAAATAATGCAAAGAGTGCATCAAAAAATAAAGAACAGTCTCTTTAATACACCAACATGGTAGAACATGTCTGCTTATCAGCTGTATTTCTTAAACCCATTACAGATCCAGTTTTTAAGTCATTTGGTGCTGAGCAGGTAGTGTACAGTGGCTTTTTACAGCTTTTTCTCTGAAAACAGCTGCCTGCTGCGGCCCAAAACGACGCTATGAGAGCGCTGAGAGTGAACTGTCCAAGAAAAAAAAAAGTGCCCCATAACACTGACAGGAGCAAATCAGGTGACATTATTATAGAGCCACAAGGTCAACATAGGGAGGAGGTCAGGGTGGCTTTAACACAGGAGACTGGTGTTTACTTCCTGTTTCAAACTGTGAGTCAACATTGTTTTTGTTTTAAACCATGGGTACAATCAACCCTAACCATAACCACAGGTTATCGCCGACTAGTCATTTTAACCCAGTCATAATTATTGGAAGTTGGCATGAACACTATTTACAAGTCAGAATCTCATAATTACGAACCACTTTGTTTAAACATGAAATTGAAAGTGAGCGCAGCCGACTGGCTCGAGGCGAGCTTTGCTAATAGTTAAGTGCACTCATGAGCGGAGAGGCTGCAGAAATCAAAGTAATAATATTATGTGATTGTTTTAGACTTTTCCTTGGTGTGGTATTTCTGGTTCATTTATTATATTCATTTTTCTTTGTGCAACAGTTTGTGTTATGTTGTCCCTGGGTAATCTGCAATACCAAGATGAAATTTCTTTTCCGGATATTATAACTGTAAATATGGGATTGAGAGACATCAACATTGGGACGGGGAATGGGACAGATGGGAGAGATGGGAGGGCAAGTGCTTAAAGAGGACTGATAGGATGGACGTACGGGATGGACAGACTTCACTCTGGTGAAACACAGACTGACTGAATAATGAAATGACAAATGAGTGCAAAATGTTGTTGCACTGAAGGAAAGATGGTTGAGAGAGAGGAGAAAAAGAGTATGTTCTTCCCAAAACTATATATTGAGAAGAAAAATTGATGTAATACCTGCACAGTGAAAATCACTGCCCTCGGTCTGTTTTCAGCACCTGTTCACTTCTCCCAGGCCATGTTCTCCTCCAACTCCCCAGACCTGCCATCTTCAAGCTGTTCATCAGATGCCCTCGGACTTTCCCTCCCTTCCCCGACTACACACTGTCCCCACTCAGTAATTGTCTGCACCTGCTGCTCATTCCCTCATCAGCTCCTCACTATTTGTATCTGTCCTTTTCCTTTGTTCTTGGCCAGTTCATCGAAGTTTGCATTAAATCACCTTCATGTTTCACCTGCCTCTCTTGTGAGTCCACATTAGGGTCCTCCACCTGTCTGTCCCGTCCTCATTTGTGACAGTACCCAATAAAAAATAAGTTGCAAAGAAAAGAAAGTAAACACACCCAAAACGTCAGTAATTATCCTTCATTGCACAGAAAAACTGTGTGCACATAACTATGGTGAACACGGTGGGTCTATGTTAAACAAGTACATCAATCTGCAACATCTACTGGATGCAAACAATATATTGTTTGCATCCATATTTATTAAAACATTTTAGGGTTTTGGGGGAACATTGGGGTTAAGGAGGGTTTCGCCAAGTCTGTTTCACTAGGTGCTAAATTCTACACACTGCACCTTTTAAACTAACATAGGAGAAAAACTGTGTACATGTTAGTGCTCTCCATATCCCCGGCAGCAGAATAATCGGTACAGCACGAGGCTTTGTTGAGGAGCTTTAAAGCTTGTGTCGACATGGATTTAGTGTCACAGTGTTGAAGCTGCACAGGCGACCCTCTGCCTGTTCAAAGCTAACAGCCAGAACCAGATTTAACTGCTCTAACGCTGCGTTCAACACACACTTTCTGCTCGCAAACCACTTCCCCTGTTTGGCTTGAGGACATGCACCCAAACGTTCTTTTTTATTTTGGAAATGTCACAGAAATGAAGTCATTCATGTGTTAAATGTAAAACTGGGCTACTGGTGACGGTATTTCCTCTAAACCTTTGTAAGCTGTTCCTTGTAAAAGACTAATTACAGACAAATCTGATGTTAAATCAGCCATCCAACAAGAAATTAAACATAAGCTGACACATATTCAGCATGGAAATTTCATTAAACATCTATTACAATATTACCCACTTTCCTTTATCAGGGTCATCCTGATGAAGGCCACAAGCTGAAATGCATTGGTCTCACAATAAACTTGCTCTATATACCACAAGTGTTGCTGGAGTTTTAACCTCTTTAGACTTTTTTCCCTTCTCTGTGCACTTTGGAACTAGGTGAGGTTGTGCCAGAAACCCCTACCCTCCTCTGTCGGAGTATAAACTGCTCCACAAAGGATGAATAGTTAAGTTATGAGAAACGTTTATTATCTTTCATTTATCTTTGTTCTCTCCTTCATGGTAAAATATATAAATACTGTAAGAATGCTAGAAATATGTATACTATGACATGTAAGCTAGTAAAAAACTACGTTGTGTAATGACGTTTTTTTTAACTCTTCATTGAATGAAATGATGTACAATCCTGAGAATAAAATGGAAGATGGGTAGTAAAAAACCTAGTACAGAGAAAAAGAGAGAAATAAACCCAAGAAGCTAATGTGAATAATTAGCGCCAGTATGTTAGCTGCTAGCTCGCCAGCTACAGTAGTTAAATCACAATATCACCAAACTTCTACAACCTAATATTTAGCCAGTGGTAGAAAAAGTATTCAGATCCTTTACTTAAGTATGATTAATGGGAGAGGAAAGAAGAAAAAAAAAAAGCTCTGATACACAAATCTGTTTTCACTTTTTGGACTTTTTCTCTAATCTTTGATTTTTGCTGAAATATTGGATCATTTGAACATTTATTGAAATGAAACCATGTGAGAAGTTTAGAGGGAAAAATCACTATTTGGTGGAGCTGTTAACAACTCATAGACATCTGAAATGTGACCCCGACTACACACTGCTTTTTGTAAGACGTCAAAAGTACCTCAAAATTGTACTGAAGTACAGTACTTGAGTAAATGTACTTAGTTACTTTCCATCACTGTATTTATTCATTTCGCTGTGCTGCTTTCTGGTGTGTCAGGTCAGCGGCCAGAACCAAAGAAATATTCTTATTCTGGCTGAGTAATTTAGACTGAAGCTCAGTGAAAAAGTAAAATGCTACAGCGAGAGGAAAAAGAAACCAGCAGGGTTTAAACAATGAAGAGGAACATAGCAATCTGTAGCAGGACTGTATGAGGTTTGGTATTTCAGGATCAATCTGCCGTTCAGGAGGGACGATAAATTCTGGTTTTTGGAACACAGCTCGGACAGATGGCTACAGCTTCACCACAGATAGATACATCTGATCTCCTGACTGATGGAGGCTGAGCAGGAAAATAAGTGATTGATGACTGATTCATGTCATATTATACAGAACAGAGCAGGAAAAATCATTCATTTATTCAGCCAGACAGCCAAACAAAGTACACAGTATATAAACACAGTATATCATGACTTATCTATCTATCTATCTATCTATCTATCTATCTATCTATCTATCTATCTATCTATCTATCTATCTATCTATCTATATATCTATATATATATATATTGATAAGTCTCAGGGGAGTATTGTTACTGGAGGAGCAGCGTATCATATGGGATTAAATTTGTTTCATAATTATTGAACTAAATCTTCCAAGAATCAAACTTTTTTTTTTATTGAAAGGGAATTCAAAAACAATTTGAAGCAAAAAACAATGACCTCAAAGACAAATCTACAGCTGCATTTGATTACAGGTTTATCCACTTTTCTTTCACTGGTTTCTTTTTTGCTGTCACTTTTTTCAGTTCTGCTGTTGCAATTTTATGTGACAAAGTTTCGTTTCCATTGGCCAGTTACTTGTGGCGGGACAGGTAAATGGTCTGAAAGTGCACTTCAGATTAGTGCTTTTAGACTGAATAACTTCCACATTCAGATCTATCAGAGGGGGCAACTGCCTGCAGTGAATAACTGGAGTGTCCCTGCTTTTACTGTCGCTGTTCGTATATACAGTACCTTCCCTCCAGTCTGACCTCTCTGGCACGTCTCTCTCAGTCCCCTAAAAGGTAGGTTGTTCAAAGTTCAGTGAAAATGCTCCACGTGTTTTTATTTCACTGCCATGAGCAAATCCATTGATTATGACCATTTCCATGCAAATTAATTGAATTTGTTGCAAAGAACTGAATGTCAAGTCAACACTCAGGGATAAAGACTCCCTAATTATTTGATAAAAAAACAATTAAGGAAGTGCTCCTTTGATCTGACAGCGGTGTGACAAAAAGCAGGTGCTCTTGATGCCACTTTAATAAAGGCTTTTTAACTACCTTGATGAAGCAGTGTGCCGTGACTATTTTGGGAATTTTTCCCTTTTTTGTGGACATTTTCCTCTAAAGAGCCTGAACCCGCCATAGAGTAAAGCTGATTGAAAGTATAGTTGAAAGTAAAATTCAATAATGGCGTTTGGCTTCACGCCATTACTTCCATTTATAAAATTTCAATTACCAAACAATTTGTTTCACTGGGATTCTGCACTGTTCTCTCTCCACAGACTATTCCCAGCATTCAGTTTTAGAGGTTTAGAAAGGCTGAAAAATCATTGCGACTTTCTGCCAGAGCACAGCGGTCCTTATCTGAGAAGCAGTATTGATTCGAGCTGAGCTGAGTGTTTGACGCAGCCTCTGAAAGATGCTCTGTGGGGAAGTGCAATCAGTATCAGTTATGAGCCACAGATATCAGGACAGAGTCTAGACTCAAACTTTTGCTCCATAATGTTCAGAAAACCATTTTCTTGCTGGTTTGATTCCAGCAGCTCATTCGGCCACCTGGCTGCATCTCTCATTTAACAGTGTAATTATTCATTACTGTTCTTCTTTTCTACAAAACGTAAGCGTGAACCAGTCTGAGAATATATTAAATATGAAAATACAAGTTTGATGCCAAAAGGAACAGAGTAGACCACCCTATGAATTTTGGTGTGTCATTATAAAGAGTTTAACACCTTTTAACAATAACGTGAATTTATTCAAATGAAAACACTATTTAACCTGGACGCTGACTGATATTCACATCAACCTTCTGCAGATAATTTGAGTTAGATAACGACGGAAGTTTTTATTGCCCCAATTATTTCCACATAGCTTTAAAAACTGAAAGTGGGTCAAAACAGGAGGGAAATAGGCAGATGTTTAGCTCTGAAAACAACCTTTGAAAACTGAGAAATATTTCCTGCAACTTTTTATATTTAAAATTCAAAACTATAACTGGCTGAGATATTATTCTAGTGTTGTATCTCTTCCTGATATGTTCTTTTCCTCAGGCCAACGGGAGGTCAGAGGTCATGGTTACCAGTTTTAGGTCCTGGTATTACTCTGAGAGGAGCTGGATGATCTACAGGTAAAGTGATTCATCTAATTTCTAATCATCTTTTTAGTGCCGTTTTTTTCTTCTTTTTCTGTAAAGAACTTTAGGAAAAGTATGATATAAATAAAGGTTATTATTATTAGTGTCACATATAAGCTGTCAAACGTTTATTTTTCTAGATAAATGTTTAAAGGACACATCTGGTACATTTTTTTGTCTGTCAGTACTTTCAAACGTCCTTACTCTCTCTGTGTCTCATTAATCTTTAAAAAGGGCTCACAAATATATAGGTTTATTCATAAAAAGGGCTCAGTAATTTCCTCAAACTGTTGGCCACTGTAGTCACTCACAGAGGAGGAAGTAGTGAATTTGTTGGGGACTATTTTCAGCAGCAGATACATACACATTTGGAGCTCTAGTAAAGGAGTTCCCAACCTTTTTTGCATCACAGATCGTTTTTATATTGATTATATCATGGTGGACCTGGAGGGAGGTTCTTATTGTTCATCAAGACAATTCATGCATGATCTCGCTCCATTTATCTTCCCAACTCGGCCAACACGCCTTCATCCCCAGAGAGAGAAGAAAAGGGAGCAAATAAGAGAGAAAGAGAATGGGTGATCATAAGAGTCGTTATATTCTGGGGCTCTACTGGAATATCTCTGCATGACTTACAGTTCATTTTGACTTGCAGGCAGCATTTCTACATACGTTAACCTCAGGTTTTGGAACTTTGACCATGTTTAACATAGATATCAAACATTATAATAGTATGAAAATAACAGAAAATCACAAAAAAGCAACACTGATGTGCCAATATGTACATGAAAATGGGTCTTGGTCACTGCAACAATACCTACTCTCCACACTGACCCTGAAGTTATTCTCTCTGAACACGACTACACTGTAAGAGACGAGGGACACAATCCACAGCCCTCGTTCCAAAAATCGGCTGAAGCTAAAATGAGGCTTCAGCTCAGTCGAGTCAGTAACATCAGCAAATCTACACACGACTACCAGAATGTATCCCTCCACCGCAGCTCGGCAAGAAATGTTCCACAGAAATAAAAAGACAGAATTTTGTTCTAAACAGACTGTTACTTTAGAAGACACCGACTGGATTTAGCTAACTCAGACTGTTGAAACTTTATGTTAGCTTTAGCTGAAGTTTGGAATGTATTTTTACACAGACACGGCTGTGGATTTTCTCCTCCATCTCTAACAGTACTCTGCTCTGACTGGACAGTTGTTTTGCGACATAGCCACCGTACTAATGAACCAACAATGGCAGCGATCTCGTTAAATACTCGTCACAGAGAAACCGGTATGTCAGAGATCAGTATGTTGTTTTTGGGGTTATGACATGACAGGGAGGAATGAAGGAAAATGCAGCACAGACTGCACCCAGTTCAAGGTCATTATATTACATTATAATTATTCAGCTTTTTTTCCTGGTGGCCTGGGGGTTGGGATCTTTTGCTTTAGTGTTTATTTCTGGCAGCAGGACGTGTGTGTGGGATTGAGTCCAAATAAACAACAGTGTGTGTATCACCCAGTGCAGCAGAGTGGCTCATTGACGTGTTTTTAATA
This sequence comes from Scomberomorus guttatus, assembly GCA_038419695.1. Taxonomy (NCBI): domain Eukaryota; kingdom Metazoa; phylum Chordata; class Actinopteri; order Scombriformes; family Scombridae; genus Scomberomorus; species Scomberomorus guttatus. The sequence continues at coordinate 32,542,299 of CM076448.1, forward strand.
TTTTTTGGACAACAACAGTGCTCTACGGTGAAGAGGAATAACATATATCAGGCTTTGGATACACACACAATACTTGTTAGTAGATCAGTTCATTGTTGGTTTTGGTCTTTTCATGAGATTTGTTGACGAAAACTACAAAACGTTGCCAGCCTTATCCTTTAAGCTCTTGGCAAAGCACAAATATTGTCATGAAAACCAGATGAACATATGCATGCGTTGGCTAAATAAACATGTATAAGATTTCTTTCTTTCAGGGATTATTGTGATTTCAACCACGTGTCCAAGATGAATTCTTTGTACCTTCACGTGTCTGTAACTTCAGCTATGAGGTTTCCATTTCAGCCAGCTAATCAGAGACTATTTTACACTTGATACATGAGGTGAATGTAATCAACTGCAGTTATCAGTCTGTATTGTGTCCCTGGAACCCATTTGATTTGAATTGTTTTTTTTTTAAAAATTTCCCCCCTATTCTAAAAACTTTTCCATGAGCTCAATGGAAACCATCATGAAGACAAGGAAAATCACTGAAGTGAAATTGTTCTTTGTTCTTTGGATGAGAACAGCCTTTTAATGTTAATCTGTTCCAAAAAATCCTCTCTAAATCTCATCAACCTGATAATGGTGAGGTGATTTGTTGGCAGACTTTTCTCACAACGATAAAAATAAGGGCTGTCGGAAGTTGGTTTTCATAAATCCCAACTTTTGTGACGTACACCTCTTTCAAGCTCCATTTGGTGCGTATGCAACGGTTATAAATGAGGCCCCTGCTCATTTAATTTGGAGGATTGTTGGACAACAGGTATTAAATTGTCTTCTATGTGGTATTAAAAAAAGGTCTTAAAAGTCTTTAATTTGGTGAACACTGCAGAAATCCTGTTTTGCATTTTCAGTTTTAAAGTTAAAGGGGACCTATTATGCTCTTCTTTTTCAGTCATACATTTAATGTTACAATGTTGTATGTTCATATAAAATGTGGCCAACGTGTCAAATGAAGAAGTAATCCCTGTGAGCAAAAGTCTCCTGTTATGTAGTCATTTAAAAGCTTTTAATATGAAGCAGTAAAGTAGGAAATGTTGGGTTTGCATCAGCGGTAACTTAACACGACTCTGATACAGCTACTCTAGTTGAGTCCAAAAATAAAAATATAGAGCTGGAAATGAGCATAATAGGTCCCATTTAACAAAGAAATTGAAATGCAAAACAAAAACACGAGGATTGGGATGATTAATTAAGCACAGGCAGATACACAGGTACAATTAATTATGCGCCGTTGCCCTTTAGTATTGAAAATGAAAAAGCTAATATTTTAAAAAGGCATTAAATCAGTATGTTTTTTTTTGAGAGTAACAACACCATCTCATCCTGCATGTCCCCCCTTCTCTTTCTGTAAGTGTGTAAGGAAAAAAGTAATTTCATTTCAATCTGGATTTACAAAAAGCTGCCGGTAAAGAAATCCTGTCTGTCCTTGACATGTACTGTATTACTACATATATTTCTGTCCAGCAGCACCTTGAAGCTGCTCTTATTCAGTCTCCTGATCAGATTCTGTGAGGAATCTAAACAGAAGAATTACACGAGGCGTTCAGGGACTGACTGTGAGTCAAAGCTGACTGCAGGTGTGCTAATGTGGGACCCTCTCAGGGGGGTTTTGATTCAACAGCTAAATAAATGAAGATGAATGAGTTGAGCTCCCAAAATGTCAAAGATGAAAGGAGGGGTGGGTCTCCGTGGCAACAGATCAGACCCCAATTTATCAGTGGAGTTTCTTTCATCGTCTCATTGTGTTTAATGTTTCCTGTGTTTGTTTCTAGTTCCTTTCAACATGTGCCTCCACAACTTTCCTACACAAATCAGCATTAAAATCATGCAGAGATATTGTCTTTTTTTCTGAATTTTTTTGCAGATTCCTAAACAGTATCAGCTTATAATGTTCAAATGAGGATCATAAACAATATGGAACGAATTGATCTATAATTATTGTATCGATAATGGTTAAATGAATGGATAAAAAAACTGGTATATTCTAAAGGAATATGCATGTGATTTTTTTTACATGTTCAGTATGAAAAGCAGCTTCTGCAGAGAGAGATAATTCATCACAGCCTGTTTGAGTGTTTTCATTTCAGAGCTCACCTGATACACCCACAGCAAGAAGAAACTGAATGAAATAATCCCTAAAAAACAGACATGTTGCCTTTTAGTTTAGAGCAGGTTTGTTAACCAGAACAGCAGTTAATTTAGTGGAGAGGACAGTAGAGACATACATCGCTTATGTAATGTCTGCCACTCACAGCACCTCAATTACTATAATTAACCAGTCAGTAGCCAAGTTTTCATCCAAATAGAGCACAAATTTTAACCAATTTCCAGAAAATCAGCAAAAGAAATGCTAATAAATGCATGTTTCTATCTGCTATTGTTATGCAAATATTGTTGTTGGGATTGTTGGGATTAACAAATACACAGCTGGTGACGCTAGTTCTCCAACCTGGTGCCATTAAACCATTGCAGGACTGTGTTGCACCAGCTAATCGTAAATCCATCACGATATTTGTGTGTAAAGTCCTTTTAAATCTACTACTACTATTTATTCTAAGTACACTCAGTGAGCACTTTATTAGGAACACCTGTGCAATCTAATGCAGTCCAATACAGCAGCTCTGCCATTAATTCTACTTTTATGACGCTTATACATTTTCAGTTTTTGTTGACATTGTCAGAAAAGTTATAATTCTACTTTATGTTTGATACTGAGGTTAGTGGTGGTGATGATGTGCTGGAGTACATTGTATTGAAATGTTTTCCCAATATTTTGTCCACCCCATTAACATGCATGAGGGGTGTAGCCTCATTTCCATTCCTACAGTTAGCCGTTAATGGATGAAAACACACCTTTAATCCGCTCCACCCATCCTGAGACTTGTCAATAAGAAGACCAGGCAAAGAAGAAGAATTTCACCAATTGTGTTGAACCTGCATGTTGGAGGTTCTTCCACAGCACCAGAGCAGCTGTCATTAGGTGAGAGCATTACACACGGATGTGGCTGTTTATAGCAACCGTACCATTAATTCATCACATGTACCTCTAAACCATCATCGGCAGTGATATCTCATCATCATTATTAAATGTCAGAAGATTCAAGACTGTAAAATTAGTCAAAACTGAGTTTATAAATACACCTTTGCTTTATTTTACAGATAGAGACTGCAGGAGTAATCACACAGTCAGTGAAAATGTCTGACAAACTGAACAATGTTTTACTATAAGAGTGTGTCTCTCGCCTTGTATTTCATTTCCATTTCATCATAACACCCACGGCTGGCTCTGAAAACTGTGTGTACGGTGGTCTGAGGTATGTGTGAGGCGCCACATTCTCACTGCACATTCTGTTTTCATAAGTACCTGTTTATGTGTGGGAAATGGTGTATGTATGTTTTTGTGCGTACACATTGTTCATGCACATGGCCTCCGATGTTTTCATCTGCCGCAATTTTTCATCTCTTCAGTGGAAGAGTGACATTAAAAGGGGACATATTCTGCACATTTCCAGGTATATATTTATATTCTGGGGCTTTACTGGAATATCTTTGCATGATTTCCAGTTAAAACTTTATCTTATACTGGCCCTTTATGCAGCCCCTCAGTTCAGCCTCTGTCTGAAACAGGCCGTTTTAGCTCCTACCCCTCCCGATTAGCCCGCTCTGTTCTGATTGGTTAGTTTCAGGACGTTGTGTCTCAACTGACTCCCAGCTGCTCGAGAGGCTACGTCAACAAACCATGCAACAAACAATAGTAACAGGATTTCACTACGTTTTCTTGTTCTTTACTCAAAATTTTAACCTCTCAAACACATCTGTACATGTTTGAGCCATCCGATCTGAAATACAAGAGTGGACGACACAACAACGACCTTAGCAACGACCTTAGCAACCAAGGCCGGCGTCAGCTTGACAAGACAGAAAAAACTGTCGCAAACATAGTGTTCAGAGTAGGTTGAAGCCCTGACTTTTGACTTGCAGGCAGCATTTCTACATACATTCATTTGATCATGGTTAACATCCAACATCAGAACAGGATATAAATAAGAGAAATCCATAAGAAGCACAATATTTCCCCTTTAAGTTACGTGCTTCATGTACATCATGATTTATTTGCTAAAGGCTGTTTGACACGGTGTGATTTTGGGCTGTCTGAGACAAAAGTTGACAATGTGAGAGAAACACGAGACACTGAGACTCGTCCACCGAAAACCAGTTTGGAGCTTTGGTGACCAAAAATCAAATATTTAGGACAAAGTTTTCACAATTTGACTGCAGGTACGACCCACGCCTACAAACCAACCAATCCAAATACAACGTGCAATGACACATAATACACTGGCCAATGTGACATTTCATTCAGTTTTTTTTAATATAGTTTAGTGGGAAAACACACTCATTCTCCTGAATACGCCCATGAACTAAAACGGTGGAGGTGAAACAAAAAAGAAGTTTGTGTGACTTTGCTGCATTTTCAAACATCAGAGCTGCAGATGGATGACGAGCTGATAACACGTCTCTGCTTTCATTTACTTTTTTTCTATTCATGTCTCCGCTCTACGATTCACCACACATTCCCCTCACAGTCTGACAGCCTCAAACTGATATAGTGCAGTCTGACACAGATTGCGAAGATTTTATTAGACCCATCTCTCCCAGTGTGACATGTAATAAACTTACACAATCATTGTCATTGCAAAGTCTAAAGCCGCCTTAAGTCTGTTTCCTGTTTGCATTTTCTTTTTATCAATTTACCACCTCAGCCAAGTGTAAAAACTGTAAAAACAAGTAAAAACATGAATTTCATGCCTGAACTTTATGCTTCTTATATGTGTTGTTTGTGGCGTTGTTGTACTGCATTATATTGCGTCTCTGCATATACAGCAGACTATAAGTATCTATAATAACATGCATTCAACTTTAATGAATATCCATGTTGGAGCTGTGTGAATTACAGTGTACTTGCAGCTGCGTGGTGAGGGTGATGTGGACGTGTTTTGGATAAATACAAAGAGTGAATATAATTCTGAGTGTCGGAGAAGCTGCAAAGTCAAAGGCGTGCAAACACCTTATCTAACTAATTATGTTGACGTGTGCACTCAGCTATCAGGTGAGATTTTCAGAGGGTCCAATTAAAATCTCTGCCTTCGTAAGCTAATTATTGGCCAGAATGACAAATGTGGAAAAATAAGTTATGGATATGGATAATAATTTTAAGTTAAACTCAGCACAGTAAGAAATGACAGAAGTGTAGAGGTCCAAGATAAGATGGAGGTAAAACACAAAATGTCTTGAAATCTTGTGTTGACAACTTTTGCAGCTGATTCTTTAAACCAGTGTTTATCCCAAATGTCTTATTAATATTAAAAAAGCTCTAAATAGACTGTGTTAAAAATTAAATAAGTTCTAAACAGTCTGTGTTAAATAATAGAGCGCTGTGAGACTGAAAACAGGAAGTGATTGGATGTTTTCCAAACAGGGTCGACCTGCCAGAGGAGATTGCGACTTGAGAAGCTCACTGTTATGTAATCTTCTTTTTGTGCTTAAAGGACGGGTTCACAATTTTTCAAATCTGTCTTAAAACAACAGTCAGGAGCCCAAATGAACATTGAAACATGAGTCAAATCAAGTAGATATCTTTCAACGTTACAGTCTTTTTAGTGCCAAAGTCCCTCTTTTTGTTACTATACTTCCACCACAGCTCAACAGGGAAACACTGTCCGAGGAAACACAAAGAGGGAATTTGATGCTAAAAAGACTGTAAATGTGGCAGATATCCACTTGATATGACTAACTCAGACTGCTGAAGCCTCATATAAGCTTCACATCTACTTTTAAATGACTGTGTGGACACACTGTGGATTTTGGCCTCCATCACTTCCATTGAAAGCATATGGACACCTGACTGTTGTTTTAAGACACACTTGGAAAAATGTGAACTCGTCCTTTAAGAAGACAACCTCAAGTCACTCTTAATTTTCTCTGTGATCGTTCATTTTAAATGTCCACACAGGACAGCTGTGGTTATAAAGTTGAGAAGTGGCAGCAGCTCACTTACTTCATTTTTCCTATAGACAAGACAAGACAGGGTTACATTACGACTCACATTTAGAGCTCTACTACAGCTTGGATTGACATGAAACTCTCCCAGGCAATCATAACAAAAGATGAACAATTGTTTTTACTGATGTATTTTGGTTCACTGGAATTTTTTGTGTGAAAAGAAAACGAACCAGCAAGTTCACCAGCTCACTCAATGATTCAGACCAGAACAAACCGGGTTTCAAAACACCTTCACAGACCTTAAGCTCTGTTGGGTTGTGACAAAGGGCTGCACAGAAAAAAACGTTTCATTTGCCTTCGAAACATCCAATCTGTGACCAGCAGCTGGTACGAGTCACTCTGGTGTTTGAGTTCAGTCTCTGTGCATGTGTTAGCTGTAGTGACTGTACGAGCCTGATTCTGCTGCATCACTCTTTAGTTCAGCTCTGATGGTAAAGCAGGTTTTCTACTTCACTGATTCTTAGTCACACCAGGATACTGCATGTCATGCAGCTGCTGGTTCAGAGTACTGCCCCCTTTTTATATCCAAATATCCACCCACAAAGCGTGCTTTTAAAAATAGTCTACAAATATATAGAGAATAAACACTGCCATGGCTCTCTGTAAAATGTTCACAATAATGTAATTAATAGTTTTAATTAACATACTCTATATTGTATATCCCTTATGGGAATCATTCTAAAGGAGGCTAATGAGTACACAGAGAAAAAATTATCTTTTTCAAACACAACACAACCTTCAGATTCTTCTAATCTCTTTATGTTGCTCCCACTGACGCACCGCTGCTGCCGTAAAAGCTTCAGTCATTCTCCTGCATTAGCTTCTTTGTGCCGCCGTGTCAGTCATTAGTGACCAGTGTGCCTTTAATGTTTACTAATGCATGCTCTCTTTGTCAGTATCAGTATGGCTCTGCACACACGTAATATGGGAGGCTGAAGGCGGTGACTCATCAGTGAGATGGAGGTAAAACAGGGAGCTTGTACGTGAGGCGTTCACAGTTCAGGACTATCAGCCATTTGTGGTGCCTTTATGGATGTTTACCAACCACTGAAATATACAGCGAGCACAGAACAAATGTAATCAACCTGGGAGCTGTAAAAGCATGCAGGGTTGACAGCTTTGTTTTTTGTTTTTTGTTGTTGTTGTTGTTGTTGTTATTCTAGATTTTCATCAGGTTTACGTCAATATCTTTATACCTTTTCTGGCAGGCAGACAACATAACACTGAAACAAGGAAACTACATGTGCCAAATAATAAACTAACATCAAGAAAGAAGTAAAAAAGTAAAGATTAAAATCAAATAAAAGATAAGGAACTGGGACGTAATAGTGCGTTTATTGTTGTAGGGAATTATTACCAATGCACATGGGTATTGATTGTGATCAAATTCAAATTATTTCGAATTGGAGGAATGTTTTTGCTTGCAGGTGATACACCAATCCTTCCCATGGTTTGGGTTAAAATGGGGTAAAAATGGTCTGTTTAACGGCACTAAGATGCCCGACATGATGGTAAAAAATGTTAGTGGTCTAAATGAGGTCCAGCAATAAATTCTGGAAATCCATTCTGCACCAATACAACAAACTACTATCGGCACAGAAAACCAGTCCGGACCAACAGCCTGTTGGTTACTGACACAGAATCCAGTTTGTCAGTAGTCGGTAAATTATTGCACCAGTTCCTGTAGAGGCCTATATTAGAGATTAAACTGACCACAGTTACAGTGGTGATCAGTGATATTTATCTGTTATAGTGCTCGTTGGTGTATCATATTAAACCTTTGAGTACTGCGTCACAGTACAGGTAGTACTGGGAAGTACTGTGGTTAATTACCACAAAGCCGTCTGAATGTAACAGCTACAACATATGAAAGATATGATGCAGACTTTACCTGAATATAATAACATATATTACGAATATATATTTATAATAAAATTATATTTTAAATATTATTAAATACTGGGTGTTGCATTTGATAAATATGAATAAATGTTATATATATAATTAATTAATTTCTATTGTTTATTATTTTAATATTATTTATTTTGTTTGTTATATATATTTGTTATTTTTATTTTATTCATTTATTTACAAATATTGTTGTACAGTAGATTTTTGTGTAAATTTATTTGCAATAAGCTGACAAATCTACAGGAAGATCCTCCAAATATTAATGAAATATAGTGAAAAAATGTAAATATAAACATAATAAAAATGCATAACAAATAAATCATACAAATAAATAAACATTAACTTTAATTATGTATGTATTTTTATTTTTAATATAATTGTATTCTATTTATATTTTATTTAGATATTTTTAATTATTATTATTATTAAATTATTATTAAAAAAAAGCTCTCATACGTGCTCTGATGAAGGCGTCATGACGAAATGCTGCCAGCTGTCAGCCTATAAATTCAAATAAATTTACCCAAAAGGTCGGCTATGATATGATGCTATAGGTGTGAATGTGCAAAAGAGATCTCGACCTCTTATTCCTCCACATGTGCTCCTCTCATCACATCTGCTCTATTTTTTCCATTTATTGTCTCTCATGTTCACTCTTGACCTTGATATTACCACTTTAAATGTCAGTGATGCAGCAGCTGAAGCTTTCTCTGGAATTGTAAAAAGAAATCCAAGTTTCTTTTCCTCAAATTAAACAGCTTTCTTTTGTTTTTCCCCTTTTTTATCTTCTTTGCAGTTTTGTTCTGAGGTAAAAGAAAGAACATGTTAATTCAGTTCATGTTCTTTCTTCTTCTAATTTGACAGATCGCTCTGAGCCTCTGAGGCCTTTTCTCTCTCCGTGTTCAGTGTTTGGATTTTTATCTTCTTTCTTATGTTCCTTTATTTAGACACTTCAAGATTACATAAATGAACTTATCATCCTGCCAGAGTTATTAGTTAATCCCCTTTATCCATCACTTGGCAGTCACCACGACTCAATTTCCACTTTTTTCTTACGGCTTCTGCTAACACAGCGACACTCGAGATGAATCACACTCGACACGTCTGTTCTCTTTGCTGAAGGGCCAAATTGTCGTCTTAAGTCTTTTAAATCTTTTAGATTTGAATTGAGCTCTTCCTTAAAGGGATGTGTCACCTGTAATACATCTAAGGACAGTTTTTGTCTCAGCACAGCAGAATCCAGACAACCTGATGGGAAGAAAAAGGCTTACTTGACTTCATATATACACCAGTGTTGTGGATAAATCCGACCAGAATCTTCCCTCCTGTGTCTGCAGATTGGAAAATGTGTTCAACAAACATTGTTCGGAGGCAGAAATGAAGTCACAGGTTCAGTTAAGCTTCAGCTGGCTGCACTGATGCTGTGATACACTAATCCTGTGATACACTGGCCCGGTGTCATCTCAGGTGTCGCTGTCGACTCAGAGAGTTTTTATTACACCTGGTGTTTGGTAAACCTTCAGTTTGGCTCAAAGATGAGTGAAATAATGTCCCAAAGCATAATAATAATATTAATTATTATTATTATTATTATTATTATTATTATTATCAAACATTATAAAAAATGATGCATACATTTTTCTGACCACAAATTACTTTATATTAAAACAATTTGAGCCATTAGGTCCAGTGAAAATTAACAAGACAAAAAGTCTACTGCTGCTAACATGCTGACTGTAAGCAGATACAATCAGTGGTGAAATGTAAGGTGTAAGGGGTTTAGTTTTTTCTGTAGAATATATCCTCATTTTGTGAAGGTAATTATAAATCTCCCACTTCTGACAGTCCAGAAATTCTGAAATCTGGTTCACCAGAATATCATCAACCAGATTTCACAGAATATCAGAAAAACCACTCTGACAAATGTGGTTATAAAAAAAAATCACACCATGTGGCTCATTGTGGGTTATCACACACCTAACAACTAATAACAAGCTGAAAAAAAGCATCTTCTGGTTGAAAGTTTAAAGGACGGGTTCACGTCAGGTGCCCAAACGAACATTGACACCTGGGTTAAGGTGATGGGGGCCAAAATCCACAGTCCTCCTTCTGTGCAAACATGTATTTCAGAGTTTATCTGAAGCTAATATGAAGCTTCAGCGTCCAAATGAGTCAAATCAAGTAGATATCTTTCAACGTTACAGTCTTTTTAGTGCCAAAGTCCCTCTTTTTGTTACTATACTTCCACCGCAGCTCAACAGGGAAACACTGTCCGAGGAAACACAAAGAGGGAATTTGATGCTAAAAAGACTGTAAATGTGGCAGATATCCACTTGATATGACTAACTCAGACTGCTGAAGCCTCATATAAGCTTCACATCTACTTTTAAATGACTGTGTGGACACACTGTGGATTTTGGCCTCCATCACTTCCATTAAAGCACATTTGAAGGGGATCTTTTAATATCCAGTATGAACAGGAGGAATGATTACAGCGAGGAAAACCTCTTTCACTGTTCATATGGACACCTGACTGCTGTTTTTAAGTGTTTCTGATCACAGCATATTGACCGCGTAACCACACCCACCAGTGATGTCACAGCGCACTGACCACACCCTAAGTACACTTCTACATCACTGCGGAAAGTTGAGACCACTGGAGGCCAGAAAAAATTGTTTAGTCATTGTTATATTGCTTGTTAGTTGCACAGTTATGTTGCAGTCTGAAAAATGGTGGTTTCAATAACTTCGCCCACTGAGGTTTAATTTAGTCTTATTACAGCTGCTTTCACAGCAGCTCTGCCTCTGACTCTTCACCCTTCAGTCAGTATAAACACATACGATTAGTGTACAACCCTGACCTGCTCTATACAGTAGTTATATAAAAACTAGACATTATATTGTTTTATTTTCAGCCCTGGTGAGTCTTTAGGACAGGCTGTTTATCTTCACCATCTCATTTAGTTTTTGAGTATCTGGATATGACGCCAACACTTCCAAGGTTATGTGACCCATACTAAAATAGCATGGACTCATTACAGGAATGTATTTATTGTGAGTATAAGTGTAAACTGACAGAGAATTCCCACCAACTCTGCAGCTCTACAGAGATTTTTGCTCCTAGTTTTGTTTTCACTGTACATTGACTGAATAGTTCACATTTGTGGCCGTGACACTGAGGAAGTCTGCCAACATTTGAAACTCTTTGCTTTGTGACAGTTCAGCTGTTTGATATTTTAATGACGGCATGATTAGTAGTTTGTGAACTGTTTCATTAGTTGTCAATGAAAATGAAAGCTGTTTATATTGCATTCACAAAACAGTACATTAAATGGGTTTAAAATACATACTACTACAATACTGTTAATGTATATTTGACTCTTCAGTTATAGATTTTTTTGTAGATTACAGTTTTGAACTGTACACTGCAGAATCGCCTGGATAGTGATTGTTAAAATGTTTCTACTGTATATGAACCAATAAATCAAACACAAATAGTGAGGTATTGTGTGTTTTTTATGCTGCTTACAACATACAGAGAGCTGAAGTCATTACATCTGTTTCACTGGCTTCTGTAACTCATTCAGCGTTTCTTTCTTCGGGCTTTCTGAAAAAATGTGGCATGTTCCTGGAGTTTATTTTCCATATTGTAAGACAACTCAGCATCCACTACAGCAGCTGCTATTAGAAGCTGAAACCTTCTTGATTTTAAAAGAGTTAAACAGAAATTTCTTTGTGAGAAACTGCGGCAGCACAGATACTTACATCATCGAAACTTAGTTTTATCCATATCCATAAATCTCTCCAACGCTTTCTTCTTTTTAAAAAACATTCTAGTTGTAACCTGTACTGTGTAAAGTCTTTGTATGTAATCATGCTGTGTTCTGTCTGAACACACAGTTATAGGAATGAGCAATAATTTAATTAAGATAGTTTACACATACAGACTCACAAGCTGGAACAGTGACAGCTGCTGTTCATTGTGAATGAGACCTGGCTTTACAGCCGATGAGCTACAGAGATTAAGAAAGCGCCTAGTGACACGCTGACAAAGCAGATGGTGGCTGTAGTGCAGCGTTTCATTGGCAGATGAAGAAGAAGAAACACAATGACAATAACAATGTCTGACGGCTTCGTGCAAATGTTGTTCTCTTTATTATCTACTTTGACAGCTTGTTCAGAGTTAAACGTAGCTGCTATCTACCACCTTTCTCTGCTGAAACTGTTGTTTCTGCTAGCAAAAAAAACTAAATGTCAGGAAGCCGCCATGTTTTCTGTGGCTGATTTACTGTCCTCTGCACATGCCCAGTAGGAGGAGGCATTTTAATGTGGACGGAGTTATTTGCAGGAACGAGCTGAAACTCCTGCTGTGGACGCATCGTTTTTGCGAGCAAAAATTTAGCCGGCTTAATGTAAACGTAGTCAAAGAACAAGTCAGCCACAGAAAACCAACGAAGAAGAAACGGTATACTATTTCTGTTTCCACAGCAGCTTCCTGACATTTAGTTTATTGTGAGCAGATTCCAACAGTTTCAGCAGGGAAAGGTGGTAGATAGCTGCGTTTAACTGTGAACAAGCTGTCACAGGAGAGCTGAAAGGAGAGTTACATTCATCAGGTGGACACAAACACCTGTTTGTCACATGATCAACTGTATGTCGGTCAACTTGTGGTGGATTTTTTTCTGCCTCCTTGTGGCAAACAAGTTGATAAATGCAGCTTTAAAGTTCGTGTAGGAGCTTCAGTGACTCTGCAGAGGTGAAGAAGTGTCTCCTCCACTGACTGTAATTACTTATGACGAGGCAGATATGGCCTAATTAATGCTTTCTGTTCTCCGCAGTATAAAGCTGGTGTGTCTGCTGATGTAAACAGCCAGGCTCCCCGGCTTGGAGTAGGTAATTGCAGGTCTCTGTGCTGACAGTGACAGCTTAAGGCAGAGGGGATGAGGTTTAATTAAAGCCTAACGAGGCACCTGTCAAGTGACTGTAAAGAGCCGGGTGAATGACCCTGCGCTCCCTACTGACTTACCAAAAACTTCAATCTGACACAAGACCGTTAAGATCTGTAACCCTTGTCGGATTTACCTCATCCACACAATTACCTGTCAAGTGTTTAGTAGTTTATCATCTTTATTACTTTGCTTTGGCTTGTTGGTGTCGGAATAAGCTCTCCTTTCTAACATTAAACATAAAAATGGAGAACTTGTGTTCCCATCATCCAACTACCACTTCATCCTCTACTTACTCTGCTCGTTTTTATGTGGAAAACACTTTACATTTCTTCACTATGTTCTCAACACGTTTTTATGAAGAGGTTCTGCAAAAATGTACAGTACATTTTGTCATACAGTAGGAAGACCAAATTCATAAGCTAAAAATATTCAAATCATGATTAATGCTATTTTCTTTCATTGCATTTTGTGGCACTGAAGTATAATATTTCCCTCTGAAATGTAGTGAAGTGGAAGTATAAAGTAGCATCAAATGGAAATACTCAAAGTACAAGTACCTCAAAATTGTACTTAAGTACAGTACTTGAGTAACTGTACATAGTTACTTTCCACCACTGCATGTCAGTTCAGATCTGATCAGGAAACTTTGATGAGACAAAAAGATGTAAAAAGACACATCAGATGCAGATCAATCAAACAAGAAAACGTCACACTTCTGAGACTTTCTTCATTTAATGATACAGGTGTTGTATTATCCTTCAGACATGACGTGTGACTATATTTCAGTTCAGTACATAGTGTCCCGTCTACAGAGCTGCGGTTGGTCCTTACATCCATCTTTTCTTAACCTCCTGCCTCACTGTGAGACTAAGCAGCTTTCTATTCAGTGCTCAGTTTGGTTTGGTCACAGCTACAAAGATCAGATTTATCTTTGGAGAAACACAAATACACAGTGACACACACACACAGGTTTACTTAACTCACATTTGGTGTATTTACATAGACTTACATTAATTTCCTGGAGACTTACCCTAACTTTAACCACTGATCCCAGAAATCTGCTTTTTACCAATTAGGGACACAGCTTTTGTCCCCAGTTGCGCAAGCCGTCCCTAATCAACTGGTCTTAAGTCTAGTGTGTCCCTGAAAGTGACTTAAGTCAAACCCCCCCCCACACACACACACACACACACACACACACACACACACACACACACACACACACACACACACACAGCAGGACCAGTATGAGTGCACTGATGTATCTGCGAAGCAGGAAACTTCAAACAGCTCTCCACAGGTGTACTTCATATCAAGCCTGTTCAAAGATAAAATGTTCCATATTTGATGCCGCCGCCTGCCTGCATGTGTGTGTGTACATCATCCTTCTCATTATCTTTTGAGATGCTGCTCTTGCATTTGATCGGCACTCTCTTCCCTGAGTGGCTCTCTGTGCTGAGTGGCTCCTGATTTTTGGACAGAAATTATATCAAAGCTCTTGTTAACATTGTCCTCTGCAGCCTCACCACTTCCGCTCCCAGAGGAGGAAAGAAAAGGAACCCTGGGAACAAAGCAAAAAAACAAACAAACAAACAAAAAACACTAATTACAATCAGATCAACTCTGCGTGAAGATTTATAATATATTCATTCAGAGGGCTCAGATGGGATTAAGAATAGAGACGATTTCTGGAACACTGAAGAACCCAACTAGTCCTCTGGAAATAGGATGTTAAGGGTAACTATATTCCCCGTTACCATGGCAACCGTGACAGCTGTACATCAGCTTTTCCCAATAGGATTTGTCACGTTGATGTGAGACTGACACTGACAATGTGATGTTACAAAGAAATGGAAATAATAGTAACATTTTATTTGACATCATGTCACTTTAAGCCACTGATCATGTGTAATATTTCTGTACCAACCACACGTCATTCAACATCCTGATACACATCACATCATATCTGTACGCCGCACACATTTTTGCCGCTGATGCTTTTGCACCCCTTTTTGTTGTACTTTGTTAATTGCATTTTAAACTTTATATTGCGTATATTCTGCACTCGTGCAGGGCTGACCGTCACTGATTAGTCAAACACAAACACCACAGCTTCAACTTGTGTTCTCTAGTATTGATATCAGGACGCAGGACGGACATTTCTTGTTGTTTATTACCTTTAATAACAAATTCAGGCTTTGCAGTCGACTTCCTGACTCGATTTTAAAAAGATCTGAGAGAGAAAAGAGAAAAGAGCTGAGAGCACGAACCAGGTAGAAAGTGAAAGAGGGAAAAAAACTTTATTTTCAGATTTCATTTTCATGACAGTTATGTTCTAAAACAGAAATAAATAACCATCAACAACATCAGCAGGTCATCTACTGTGGAGAGAGGCGCTCTGAGTTTTCAGTTTCCTTCTCCTCCTCTGCATTTCTTCTTTCATTCATTCATAAATACAAAGAACAACAAGACAACTCTGTTGTTGTTCCTTCATTTCTGAACGCTGCAGTGCTTTTTTTTTTATCTGCAATGGCTCTAATTTGCATAATCTTCACAGTTCCTCAGATCTGGCAGAAACAGGAATGCACAAAAGGGACTTTTACTTCCCAGTTCAGTTCTTGAGATTAGCTCTTCTGGTTCTGCAGCAACTTTCTGGTTGAAAACAGCCTAAAAATAAAACACAAATTGCAGCAAACCATAATTATACTTTAAGCTCAAAGAACACATCGCGTGTGTTGTAATGTTGTAATTAAATATGAAATGCTTGAATTCAAGTGATTATGGCAACAGTAAAATATTGAATGTGCAAATGTATTTTAAGGACTGACGCTGATGTGCGAGACAGAAGTAGAGACATGACGTTTGGCGTCTCTGGTGTTTTTTATTTCAGAGGCAGACGTCAGTGGCAGCGCTGTGCTTCAAAACAAGTCAAGATTTCTTTGCAGACCTGCTGCACTGAACCAGAATCCCCCAGAGAGGTGGACTGTCTGGGCTTCAGTCAAACTGGAATCACTGAGAACAGAGTGAGGAGGTGGAGGAGGTGGAGGAGGTGGAGGACTGATATCAGTAGGTCTTCTTCCAGGAGCGGAGGTACAGCTGGATGGGGAGGAGAGGGTTTCTGTTCTGCAGGCTCGGGTGGAAGACGTCAAAATCTGCCTTCCTCACTCTCTGCAGGTAGTCCTCCAGCACCACCTGCAGCACACAACACCACAGAAAAAGAGTTTATCAGGTTTGATTGAAAATGCTCTGACAAAGTGAGAAACCAGGACGTTTTTTCAAGCCTGATAATTAGACCACACTGCATTTTCATTTCACTGCATTCATTCAGCTTCTCACTGTGAAGCATGTTAGCAGATTTCTTGTTGAGAGGGGTGAGTTTGTTTTTTTTTGTTTGTTTGTTTTGCCCGAACAAATCAACAGCGACAGACGTCCTTTTTAATCAACACAAGCTGTGATCGAGGTTGCTGTAGAAATTAAACCTCAGTTTTGAGACTTTACAGCCATTAAATGTATGTAAATTCTATAATTATTTCTCTCTAATGTGGTTCATTAGTAACAGAGTCTGCCACACACGAGGGATTCACAGGAAACGACGCAGCATGTAATCCATCCATCCATCTCACTGTTTACTGTTCCCTCTCCTGCAGCCGCATCAGAGCTGGATTAAAAGGACGTCCATCGATTTTCCACCTCAGGTGTTCTCTGTGTGAAAAGGAGTTTAAAGCAGAGGGAGCCGTGTGAAATCTGATAAACTGTCTCAAGTGATGTCACTGGAGTCAGCGTCAGTTGGGGCTGAAGTAAAACAATGTGGGGGTGTGGAGTTAGAAAGAAGTGAGGTCGAGTTGAATTGTGGGTAATGTAGGTGCCAAGTTTTGACAAGGAAAGATCCTTTTAATTTATCGTGAGTCTGACAATAGTTATAAGAGTGCGATTTTAAATGTGTGTCGTTCTCTTCAATTATAAAATTTTAAGTGCTGATGCAAAGCCAACATTTCCGTCTGCTGCTGCTTCTCATTAAAAAGTGTCTAGAAGTAGAAAGATGACATTGACAATTTTAAACAACCGTCAGTGAACACAACACCACACTGTTTGAATCACTGATCAACTCTGAGATGTTGGCTGTAATTCAGACATCTGGAACCGGACTATATTTAGATGTACGTTGCTGTTGAGTTTTGTCAAATGTCATTTTTCAGTTTTTTCCTTTGAGCAGAAAGGAAAATTCAACCTTAATGGCATCAGGGAGGCGACATTCTCACCAAATAAAACTAAAACTATCTGCATGACGACAGCAGACACCAGTCTCTTTTTGTTTTTGGACTTTGTGTGAACTGATCCGTTACAGAAATCTGAGAGCACAAGAACACAGAGCTTTGGATATGAGATCACATATTGTTTTTCTTGAGGCTGTGATATTTGTGCCCGACTCTCGCAGCACCACCTGGCTGAGCAGCATTTAAATATTTGTGTGTTGAAATAAAAGAGGCCGGTCGGTGTGTTTCAGGTCTCTCAGGCTTCACCAGCAGCGCTCTGTGTGTCCTGCTGTTTCAGACGATACTCCAAACCTGCGATTCATCTCAATTAAATTTTCAGCGCGGTGAGAAAGCACCAGTGGCTGCGTCGGGTTTCTCACATGGACGAGCACACTGAGCTAGACGAGTATAACACACACACACACACACACACACACACACACACACACACACACACACACACACACACACACACACAGACACACACAGAGACACACACGCACAGACACACACAGACACACACAGACACACACAGACACACAGACACACACAGACACAGACACACACAGACACACAGACACACACAGACACAGACACACACACACACACACAGACAGACAGACACACACACACACACACACACGCACACACACAGACACAGACACACACACACACACACACACAGACACACAGACACACAGACACACACACACACATATGCATACAAATAACCTCCGCTGCACCTCAGAGGTCCAGTGCAGCATGAAAATCATAATTCTACATTCAGGAGGGCAGAGCAGCTTTTACTGTGTGCAGACTGCAGAAAAACATACAGAGTTTCTCAGCTCTACTGTATTTATAGCAGATCAGGACAACAGCACGTTTATGGACTGTGGCCACAGCAGGTAGATCATTTTCTGAGCTCTTCTCATCACAATAATTACTCATCAGTTAACGTTACTCTAAACCAGTTTGTAAGAAATCTTTCACTAAAAAAAATCCATAAAAGCTTACAACAATGAGCCTAACGTTAGATATAATGTGGGGCTGCAACTAGAGATTATTTTGATAAATCTTTCTAAAAGATTTCCTATAAAATGTTGATCACTGTTTCCCAAAGTCCAAGCTGAATATATTCAGTTTACTGTCACAGAGACCAGAAAATATTCACATTTGAAGCTGCAACCAGGATTTTTTTTCTTGATGATTCTTGATTAAAAATGATTCTACACGATTAATTGTTTATCAAAATAGTTGGTGATTAATTCAATAGTTGGCAACTTATTGATTAATCGACTAATTGTTGCAGTTTTAATATACTGTATGTATTTTTGTTCACTAGTTTTCATCAGAAACAAGTAGTGAACAAAGCACTGACATCAGCTTTTAAGTTGATATGTTGAACATGTTGACAAACAGTTGCTTATTTCCACATCCAGCAGTTACGGAGCAACATTATCATTCATTAGGAGTCGTGTTTCTGTCCACCTGGTGAATGTAAGTCCAATATTCACTCTCTGTTAGCTGTTTCTGCTCTCTACCAACTCCTGAGGGAAATATCTGGCTCTTTAGCTGCTAAATGCTCCACTATGTTCACCAGCTAGTCTACAGCTAACTGTGTCTGTTTGCTGTTTGGTGCTGAGCAGGTAGTGTACAGTGGCTTTTTACAGCTTTTTCTCTGAAAACGACGCTATGAGAGCGCTGAGAGTGAACCAAAACAGTAAAGTTGCAACCGGACAGATAAACAATGAGCTGAAACTCACTATAAAGCTCCGTAAAGCCGAGGGGAGCTGCAGAGTCACTGATAATTCTCTGTAGGTTCATCACTACGAGCCAAACACACACTGACAGATCATATGTTGTTATAAAAAATATCGACAATAGCAGTTTTACGTTTTTTTTTATAAGGGGTGAGCAGACTTTCTAGGGTAGTTTCTGCAAAGAAATTGTCGCTAAAATATGTTAAATCACAAATTGCGTTACTCAGGTGAAAATGTTGTTTCTCTGCTACGGAGGAAATACATTCATGACGAGTGAAAACGAGTCTAAAGCGTCTTCTGACGTCTCTGCTGCAGAAACGGACCGGACTCTTACTGCTGTCACAGATAATGAGGAGCTCAAAATGTCAAAAGACAGTCTGAAAAAAGCCAACTGCCAGAGGAGGAACAGTAATTGTGACCAGTGTGACTGACACTTGTGCTTTTACATTCTGCTTTAATGGTATTATTTCACTTTTACGAGAGAAAAGGCTTCACGGATGAGGACTCTTCTCCTTGGATTAATAGTATCTCAGGGAAACTTTCCTAACAGCCTTTTTCCAAAAACAGCTGTTGGAAAAAGCTGGTTCGTCTTATATTCAGGCCACTGCAATGATTCCACTTTAAGAGACTTTCCTTCACTTCATTTCAGCAGGAAATATTATATTTTTTATTTCTCTGCATTTATGGGAGGATTTACTGGTCACTCTGTAGATTGAGATGAGCGACAGTATGACAGACAAAACTGTTCACACATTAAAGGTGGATTTACAGATGTGCATCACATGATTACGGCGAGTCTATTCCTCAAAAATGTAATTACACTTTAGGGCTACGGAGATAAAACATGGAGACAACAAGAACGGAGATTGTTCAGCTTTCTGATGGCGGTGCAGATAACTGACAGTGAAGACAACATGACGCAAGTCGAAGGAAGACGCAGTAATCTGCTGCTGGTCAGTAACAAACATCTGGAAATCAGCGCTCTGTCACAGTGAACGAGAAACATGACGAGAGCACAGAGATAACGAGACAAGGCCTGTTGCTCATATCACAAAGTGAATAAAAGGATATAAACACAGGTGCTGTGGGTGTAAGATCAAAGCAGGATACAGTCTGATCACCAATGATGACGTCTGTCTAGCGTTGCAGTTGTGATGTAAAAGGGTGAAATCCGAAATCCAAACCCCCACTGTATGTACCTACAGCTAAACTGTCATCATCCCCTTATGTCAAGTCTAAATCCAGCTACTTAAAGTGGCTTTAATTGATAATTTCCACAATAACACAGTCTGATCTGTCAGTGTGTGTTTGGCTCGTAGTGATGAACCTACAGAGAATCATCAGACTCTGCAGCTCCGCTCGGCTTTACGGAGCTTTATAGCGACTTTCAGCTCTTTGTTATATATACTACCTACTAAATTAATGCTAAGCCTTGTTAAGCTAAATAAATCAATAAAAGTGGAACAAAAAATTCAAAAAGTAACTCATCCTCCGCTACTGTTATGCAAATATTAAGATTTGGGAGCATCAGTATAAACGATAGCAGCAGAGGACACGAGATGACGTCATTAAAAGTCATCTTTGTCCATTTAAAGTAATTATGAAAATGAATGTATGTTAAAAAGCACTTAAAAGCTTTTTTAAAAGCACTGAGATGGCATTTTTAATTTGATCAAAACTTTAGATAATTGATAAATTGTTTAACCATTTTTTAAGTAAAAATTGCTGTTTTCAGCTTCTCAAATGTGAAAAATTACTTTTCTTTGTCATACAAATATTCAGTTCAATATTTTGGGGTTTTGGACTGTTGGTCAAACAAAACAGGACATCACTCTGGGAAATTATAGATTAATCAAGGAAGTCATTGGCAGATTAATCAATAATAAATAGTTTCAGCCCTATTTTTAATAACATCAAAGATATTGGACAGATTAAATTAATGCTAAGCCTTGTTCATAGATGTTAGGAGAAGAAAATTATTCATTTATTTATTTATATAATTTCTTTTTACAAAATATTCAAAAGTATTTGCTGTTTTATCGCAAGAATTATGTTACTATTTGAATATTTAGTTCCACTTTTATTGATTATTTTAACTTCACTAACAGACAACAGTGGAAATGTGAAACCTCACACACACACACACACACACACACACACACACACACACACACTGTGTACACACACACGCACACACACACAGACACACTGTGTACACACACACACACACACACTGTGTACACACACACCCAGACACACTGTGTACACACACACACACGCACACACACACACACAGACACACTGTGTACACACACACAGACACACTGTGTACACACACACACACACAGACACACACACACACACACACACACACACACACACTGATCGCCTGCAGGTGGTGTAAATGTTCTCTTATTCTGTTTCCTGTTGGCTGGCAGGTGCAGAGGTTGTCTGACTTTGACCAAACGGCTCCACTTATGGAGAACTTGCAGCCTGTTAAACATGAATAAATGATCTTATGAGTTTTTGTAAATGTTTTTCAGCCTCGAGCCAGTTTCCTGACGTGCTTCTTCTTCTCATCTCAAAATCCCCAAATGGAGGGAAAATCATTCTGATATTTTGCCAAACTGAAGCCGTGTTTTTGAAGACATTGTGTGTGACAGACGGATGAAATGATCCTGAGGGAAACTAAACGCAGACACAAACATACATGCTCTAATTCTAAATGTATTCTCCTTTAAGCAGACTGGCATCATTGTTTTTAATGACTGCCTTCAACTTACATCATCGCTCCACTGAATAATAACATCTATTCGTATTTTCACTGTCAGAAGCACTTAAGCGGCGTAACTCCTGCTGCTTTAAAACAAGGCTGATGTGCATTAATTTTTACTCAACATGCAAAACCGAAAATACGTTTTTAAACCTCTGCGTGTGACCTTAAATCAGATTTTGGAATCTAAAAGGAAGAAAGCAATGAGTCATGTTCACCAAGGACGTTATGTTTGAGTTTGTGTTCATCTGCAAATCAGCAAGATACCTCAAAAACAGACAATAAATATTTTATACAACACATTTCAGAGATCCGCCTCAGGCTGAGCAGTAGCAGATTAGAGTTTGGTGCTGATGTGGATTTGAGATTTTCGACTTTAAATTGTTTACTTTTTCAGCTGCAGCTATGAAACCATCAGGAGATAAAGCCTTGACATTCACCCTAAACGGCTGTTTGAGAAATCAGTTTAACTTGTGATGAGAAGCGATCAGGACGATGTGTTTGGGTGCAGAAATGTTCAGCCTTGGTAGACGTTTGGGTTTTCTGTGTGTGCTACTTGCAAACAAAAAAAAAAGAGACTTTTATTCAAATAAATTGATTTAAATTTTTTAAAAGCCACATGGGTAAATGTCATCTTTAATATGTCCCCAAATAGCATTTATTTAATGTCTGAAGACTCACCGTCTGGAGGAAGGCCGGAGTAGCAGCTGCTGGGACGTCGTGGCTGAATGATCGAGCCTGAAAGAGAGAGCAGCACAAACAGAAATAAAAAAAACAGGAAAAAAACTCAAAGGTTCATTCTAGTCTGTTCAGACTGAAAAGTGTTTTCACATTAGGCGGCACAAACTGAGACGAAAGGTGAGTACAAGTATAAACAGTGTGCAGGATTTTTTGGTCTTTTTACCGTCGCGAATTGAGACGAAGAAAATGTTTTAATCTCAGACGGAAAGTGCAACTCAGCCGAGTGTTTAATGACATCATTTAACCTTTTTCACAGAGGACATTGTGACAGTATTAAAGGTGTAAATAATAAACTGAATAATCGCTGAATTCCATTTAAGCTGCTTCAGTTTCAGGTATTAGGTATCAACTCACTGTCAAACTAGTCGTATGTAGTTTAAATTCTAACCATATTTTCAGAAAATCAGCATCCGCTACTGTGAATATTAAGATTCACAGTATGAGTATAAACAGCAGGTGGCGCTAATTCTGCAGTCGGTGCCATTAAAGCGTTGCAGAAGAAGAAGACACAACCAGATGATGTCATTAAAAGAACGACAGTCGAAGCTCAAACGATGGAAAACATGATGGAAATGACATTTCTGTTAGTTTCATGTATTGATGTGAGGAAGGTTACAGTCTCCTCATCGCTCCACACAGATCTGATGTTTTCAGCTCTTCAGTGAAGTTTCAGTCACATGATTCATGTACGACATCAACCTTTGTGATAATTTGACTTTTCAAATTTCTCCTCATTTCCACTCTTGTTTTATATACATAAATTGAAAATGTACATAGATTTTTTCACAGTTATGGATTCTGTAGCATTATTTATATTGCAGAACAGTTTAAATTGTGTGTTCATTAAGAAGATATAAAGGCAGAAAGGAGCATGTTTGGGAGCTTATTTCCCACATTTTGACATTCTGGCTCCAGAAACTGAAACTTCTAGACTTGCTGTTCATTTAATGCTTTTTCCAGGTGGATTTATATACTATATATGTGACTTTTGGGAACATTTTCACCTTTAAAAGAAAGATTAAGATTAAGAAACACAGGAAAAGAAATATACGTATATAACACATTGATTTCTTTTAACCATTTTTTCTTGTGAATGCGTTTTTTTGTCTCTTGGATATATTTAAATATATATTTTAAACTTTGTTTGTTTGTGCCGTATGCACTGCAGTGTGTTAATATCATTATGGATTTAAATGTTTTCAGACATCAGAACCATTATATGTCTTAATGACTGGCATAACCTGCATATAAACCTCCACTCTTGTTCTTTTTAAGCTAATTAGCGTAGCACTTTTCTAACTGACTCACTGCCAGAAGAGAACATCATAAAAGACAGTAAACAGTAAACACATTAAATACATAAAGAAGGAAGTAAAGCCTCATTTATATCCTCATTGTTTACACTCAGTATAATCACATGTGCTTGAACTGTTAGGAACATTTCTAATTGGTGTAAACAAGGTTCAAATAAAATGTTAATGCTGACGAATGTTTGGACAGCTGCTTAATGAAAAAAGCTTCCACACATAAACAAATCAATGAGGTATGTTAGCAGACGCTAATAAATCTCCAAACCAATTAGCTCCAAACTCATCAGAGCTCCATTATTAACTTAGCACTAAAACTTGATTTTAAAATCAACTTTCCAGAACATTTTCAATTACCCACCGTGCTGCAGATGCAGACATTTACCAGCATGTCAACTCTCACTGCTGTTCATCTGAATGTTTATAATAGCACGTCATTTTGTTCCCGCTGTTTTGGCTCTGAGTAAGTGGCTCGAGAGGTGTTCAAGAGCTCTCAGCATTCAGTGTTACAAAACAAAGCTGCTGCAGGAGTGAATTTAATTTTCCCTTGTCAGAGCCTCAATTTCAGTCGGCAGCTGCGGCACAGACATCAGACCAAAGCGTTGGGAGCTTCTGTGCAACTTGACTGTCATGTTGTTGAGTATAAAAATGGTTTCCAGGAAAACTTTTTTGCTTTCCAGGACAGTTTTGCCAGTTTCCAGGACTTTTAGAGAGAACAGTCTCTACCAGAGCTGGAGACTTGCCTTTGAACAAAGAGACCTAATAAAAGCTCTGGGTCTGTATTCATCCAGCTCCTCAGAGTAGGAAATCACTCTTTTCTCAGCTGCTGTTTTACAGCACTCAGAGCCACAAAGTAGAAACCACATGTTGTCTTATATACACACGCCACTGTAAACAAAGCTACTCACATGGGTTAAAAAATAAATGTAGCCTATTAAGTAATTGTATTAAAAGTATTAATTCTGTTCACAGAAATGTGAACATAGCATCTCTTCAGCCTAAATAAATAATAATTATCCAGCCAGGAGGACTTATATGATTGTGTTTATATAAGTTTTAGTCGCTCTCACATGAGCAATATCTGTTTAAGCTCAATCGAAGTTTGAGTTTCTGTTGCAAAGCTGCATGTTCCCTGTTATATTTTCTTATTTTTGGGGGGTCAAAACGATCTTTCAATGTGCTTATTCTCATCAACCTTTCATAAAACATCTCTCCTCTCTCTGAATATTTCTGCCTGAACACCATCTCCTGTCAACTCCTAACAGGTCAGGACTCCTCTGGGGCTCCTAAACGTCGGCCGAGACAGAGTAGCTTTGTTTACAGTCTATGAAGGCGTGTACGGCGTGTATATATCTATGTAAGACAACACGTAGCCCCTACGTTTTGGCTCTGAGTGCCATAAAACAGCGGCCGAGGTGCTTTTACTCCTAGTCCTAAAAGTAAGAACAAAAATGCATCACCCTGAGATTAATTTGGCCAGTTAGGAGTGATTTCCTACTCTGAGAAGCTTGATAAATGCAGATTACTGCCTGAGGTTTTCACATGTTGAAGTGTCTACATACTTTTGGCCATGTGGTGGTACGTACGTGTTCCAGGTGAACGTGAGCCTGACTGGCGACGTCATAAGTGATGTCCCGGATGCTCTGCTCCCGGCTGCCGCGGATGAAGTCCTCCTGAGAAGCTCCGTGCTGCAGAAACACAGAAAAACACAACTCATGATGTTTCTATTATTTTCTCCATGAATCGATTAATCTTCAGTGGTTAAAAATCTAGTTCAGAATACTGATTGCAAACCCAGGGTGGCATCTTTAAAATTGTTGTGTCTGACCAACAGTCCAAAAGCCAAAATTATGATATTTACTGGAATGTAAGCAGCAGATGCTTATATTCGAGGAGCTGGAACCATCAACTAATTGCTCTGGCACTAATTGGTAAATTGGCAACAACTATTAGGAAATGTGCCAGATTAATGCTCATAATATCCATGAAGCCTCCATGTGTGTGTTTTAGTGTGAGGCTACATGAGGCTGCTGTCAAGAACAAAGTGAGGAGAATATGGCTGGTTTCTATTATTAACATCCTGCAGTTTATATGAACCATTCAAAGCAGCAAAAATAATCAGCTGTTCTGTTTATTCCACACAAAACGTAAACATCACTTCCTGTGTGCCAACAGCAGAATATTAAAGCTTTCATGAGCCGCTGGAGGACTGATCATCAATATGTTGGAATAAAACTGACATCTACATGATAATTTACAGGCTTTTGACTTTCTACATATGTTCACCTCAAGTTTTGAAACTTTGACCGTGTTTAACATCATAACAGTAAATAAATAACAGAAACAGAAAAAGCAGAATATGTCCACTTTAATCTCAGCGAGGTTTTCCTGCTTAAATAAAGGTTAAATAAAAGTCAGAGTCCACCGTGTTTACCTTCATTAAATCTCAGATTCCCGGAGCTCATTATTCCTTTAAGTCACAGACTCTTTTCTAATTAAAAGAAAAATTCCAGCAGTTCATGTGTTATTCTTGAAATGCATCATGCTGTGTCACATTTTCAGATATGATTACAGGAGAATTATTAATGAAATAGCGTCAGGTTGAGAATTATTGAATTCTGGGACTGAACTGAATATCCAGGAGAGCCGGGAGGCTTTCTGGGCCGACAGCAGAGAGGACGGTGGACGGCCCGGTCCAAAATGTTCTGTAGGCTTCTGGAGGATGAAGGACATCTTCTGCATGTGGACAGTGTGGAGCGTCTTAGTGAACGCAGTGGCAGGTCAACACAATCTGTCTCACACACTTGTTCTTTTATCCCACAGAGGATACGACAGTATAAGCAGAACTTTATCAATGATTTACGTGTGTATTCATTTACTGCACTTTGGTAATCAGCGTTGGTTGATCAGGATGGGAGCTCTGTAATTTCCATATTATTATGGATGAATGAATTGAACCTTTAATGCAATCATATAAACTGCTCCAACAAAATATATTTTTCATGTATTTCTGTCACCGTCGTACTGTAACTGTTACAAAGCCACAGCGTCGGCCTCTGGCTGCAGATGTGCGACACTCTGCGCCATCAAATCAATATAATTTCCTGGAGAAGCCGATTCTTCATTTGTTGAGCTGCCACTTCGCACTGCTGCACATACTTGAACCGAAACAGCAGGTGGAGACGCCCACACAGCCTGTGCACCCAACACCTACCACTGTGTGATTAAAACAACACTGTGGGCCTGAAAAGGATTTGGCTGGTGACTTTCAATATTTTTCTTATTGTCGACAAATTGAATGTGCAGAAGCAAACCAGCAATGAATTAATCCTACTTACAAGTATTGTGCATGCATCCAAAGCCATAGACCTCTGTTGTTACCCAAAAACTATTAAAAACACATCAGTGAGTCACAGCACTGCACTGGGTGACGTGTTCCTTCACGTAGAAACGGCTCCAAAGAGATTTGTTGACAATAAAAAATTATAGAAAATCACCAGCCTTATCCTTTGATATCATTATTATTATTCATGTTCTGGTGGGTGACTAAAAATTCCCTATTCCATACCATACATATGATATTCCCACATCATCTTAAAAATAAGGAGCAGGAGGGTTTTTTTTTATTTTTTAACCTTTCAACACAAGGAAATTACATTTTTTCACTCATATATTCTTTTCTCACCACCTCAGCTCTGTAGACTGCGATGAATAAATTGAAGTGAAGCGATCTGACCTCATCTCTTTCTCTAATATGAGACCGAAAACAAAAAGAAAAAACAGGACAATTTCTGCTGTAACAATTTCTTCTGTTCCTGCTGTAAGAACGGGAGGAATTGCCTGAGGAGCTGATTGAAAAGAAACAGGTAATAATGGTTGAAAGTTGAAGAGAAATTTCTTTTATGAGAGGAGACGAGTGAGGGTGAACACTGCCACGAGCAACGCTGACTGACAAACCCATTTATATTCCTGTTAAAAACACTATTCTACCCCAGAGCAACCTGACCCACCTGTCAGCATCAAAACTTATGAACCATCAGCTTACAATCCACAAGTAAATGAATTATTTCAACCAAACTACCTACAGTTCCTGCACAGGTTCGATGGTATAATTTCCACTTTTCATCGCCCACATTTTGAACACTGAAATGCAGCTGAATTGCTTAAATTGCCCCAAGTGATGCACTCATACTACCCAGCTGTTATACATAATATATGAGACAACAACCTTGAGTTGATAAAAATCTGTATTTTGACTGTGCAGAGTGTATTCACAACAAAATCTTTATAACCCACAGTGATTGCCTTGGGGAAGTTTCTTGCCCTCAGATGAGCCTCACAGGCGGATATTCCTCTCAGGATATGATCACACACAGATTATATAAAAAGCCCACAAGAGCAACCAGTCCTCCAAATTAGACAACCAAATATGTCGTTTGACCATGTGACTCCAGAGCGACACATAGGAGCGTTTTCTAATCGACAGTAAGGACGACATCATCTGTCTGTGCTTTCCAAAACTGTTTTTAACACATCGCTGTTAAAAAATAATGATGTTTTATGATGTGACGACGCTGTGGTTCTGGTTAGGTTTAGGGAAAGATCATGGTTTGGGTTAAAATCATAGTTACGTCTTTTGGGTTTTTTTTTTTTTTTTAACTGTGTCGTGGTTAGAAATGAAAAACAAACAGCTGTCTGGGTTTTAGCCTCCTCCTCCTCCTCCTCCTCCTCCTCCTCCTCCTCCTCCAAATTTGTCAACCATCATCTGAACTGCGTCACTGCTCCGAGTCATAATTACCACGGCCGCTAGGTGGCATCTGTCACTCAGACGTAACTTTATTTTCATTTTTGGTGACTGACATTCGGACCTATTTTTTCTCAGGAGGACAGTCTCTGCAAGAGAGATGATCAACACAGTTAGTAGTCCAGCAGGGACGTTTATAGTACAAAAACAAAATGAAGGCGCACAGCTGCTGATACCTCCGTTGTGAAATGTAATTTGCAAAATACAGACGGAGGGATTAATAAATGTACAGTAGCTGAAATGTACATTCAGGCAGCAAAGGTGATAAAACTGCTGCTTTTCCTTTAATGTGTTAAAACATGCCTGCAGGGGATCTTTGTTTTTGTTGAACTGTCTTCTTCTCCACAGTCACTAGATGAGCTTCACAGCTACTGTAGCTGCAGCAGTGAGTAGTGGTGTTTGCTGCGGGTCTGAAACTCCACATAAAAGGATGAAACAGCTTCCTGCAGCACGATCCACTGTCGCACCAGCATCACTTGTAGTTTACAGATGTAGAACGTCTCCCGACAGCCGCAAACACACACAAAATAACTGTTACTGTCTACAGCAGGAAAGAAACTATATTTAAGACCTTTGTAAATGAAATTTCAGACCTTTTAAAACCTTCTAGACCTGCAGATAACCTGATATTGCCAGAACACATAACCCTTAGAAAAACATCTCTTTAATTTAAATCAATTTTAACAAAATTTAGAAGCTTTGCCTGTTTGTTTGAACATGCCCAGACTGTATTCTATGATTTGCATAAATTTATGCCATAGTGAACCATAACTCCACCCTGACTGGCTTGAGTCATATAAAATGTCCATGAGTCCATTAGTCATGTTAACAGTCAGTGTCTTTGGGCAAAAACTGACACTTACTGTTTGTTGCCTGAGGCTCCCGTCACGCGTCAGTGGAGCCTCAGTCATGTGTAACCGAAATAGAAGCATTTGATTGGTGGATTGTTGAGGGAAGTGTGTAACCTGGAGGGACGCTCTGCAGTCAGGTACCGTTCACTTTCACTCCATCTACTGAACAGAGCTGCCTCTTAATTTGCTGTTTAAATACTGTTTTTATGCTGCTTTTATCTGTTTGTGACTGATTTGCTTGTTTGGTTGTGTGCTCTCTTCATAAAAAGAGTTTAATTTAAATTTTAATTAAAAATGGTAATTCCCTTAAAAAAAGTGTTTTGAAAATGCCTGCTGTTGGATTTACAGTGTAAATATAAATCTACTCAGGGAGTGCTTTTATTTTACAGGTTAAACAGTTAAACAGTTTCTTTGAAAGTTTTCTGGAAACAACTGTGACTTTTTTTAACTGTTTGTTAAAAAAAATTGAAAAAATATGAATTTCTTTGAAGAAAAAGCTCATTAAGCAAACACTCATTAATTATTTATTGAATACTGGAAGTTTTACTCTCCATATATGGTCACTTGTGTGTTTGCCTGTAGACAAATTTCACATTTTTGCATGTTCAGCTGAGTCTGTGCTTTGACTTTAATTGAAATTCAGGTGGAAAATGGTCTTTCTGCTCCCCAAAACATTAAGACTCACGATTCTTATAAGAAAGAGATGTGAAGCGGTCAGTATAACAAACAGAGAGACAAGGTCACACTACACAGTCACAGCAGGTCATGTATGTGGCTTAAATGTCATCAGTCACTTTGCAGATAAAATACTGGGTTACGTCTGTCTGGTGAAAGACGTTTTCACATGGAGCGAGCCAACCAATCACAAGACTTGACATGCGGGTGACGTACTGCGAGTTGGGTGGTGATTGGTCACAAACTAAAATTCTCAAATTACGTCTAAACAGTACACTAAAATATGTTTCTGGAAACATTTGAGGTGATAAATAGGCAACGCAGTAACAGAATCTTGATTCATATTAGATCAGCACTGCCTAGTTTGAAAGTTTGATCTGAGTTTCCAGAGTTTCGCCCTCTTCTTCTGTTGAGTTTTATGGCGGTTGGCATCCATAAGTGTTGCATTACCGCCATCTGCTGGACTGTCCTCTGCCTCATCTATTCCAGCATTGCCACAGCTTGTGTGAAAAGGTGAAAGACAGAAATGTTCCTGAACTTAGCTGCATGTGTGGATAGTGAAAATCACTAGTGGTTCCTGAAGGGTTATCCCAGTAATTTACCAGGAACTATGTGTGAAAGAGGCTTAAGGTCATTATCAAAGAGGAGTAAAGGAACCAGAAAATATTCATATTTAAGAAGCTGGAACGAGGAAATTTTCTGACACAAAATGATAAATCGATGATCAGAACAGTTGTCAACTCACTGATTAATCGACTACTTGTTCCAGCTCTGATCAATCTATTAACAAACAAACCTACACACGACCATCCATCCACAGATCCACTCATTCATCAGCCTCTCAACCCGTCGACTGTCTCACTGAAGACAAAACACAACAGAAACTCCTTTTTTTCCTCCTTATTTCCCAAACAAGAAATAAAAATGCTGCATCCACAAAACAAGAAATTGGAAAAAACCTCACTGTCAGATGTGTTTTCACTTTGTTGAATGATGGCGATTCCAGGGATAAAAAGAAAATATATATTATATACATGAATCAAGTCAATGGTATGAGTGTGTTTGTAGTGGTGTGATTGATTGATTTTTGGTGTGTGTGTTGATGCACTGCTACCATTCAGTCTGCTTATGTTTCCTTTTTCACTTTCTCCCCGGTCGATAATCAAGGGAAACATTAATTTTTCTAATCTATTTACTTTGTCAGTGATGTGTCCCGCTGGATGTAGAAGAAGAGCTAAATGGTTCTGTATGTGTGTTGGGTATTTCCAGCACACCACCAGCGCCCTCTGCAGGCAGCAGGGTGGAGGTGATGTGAGGTGAGCACACTCAGGAGGCCTCGGGTCACAAACGTCATCGCTCCAGCTGAAGATTTTAAGGACAGAGCCTGTGTGCTTCATGCAGCAGCCCAAATACATCTGCACGATATATATATGCCTGCCCCCCCCCCCAGTTTGTTGTTCTCTATGTGGGACAGATGGCCCAGGCAAAGGTTGCAAATTGTTTGCAGCGTTATTTGTTTATCTGTATGTATCTCAGGCAGGAGGGTTTAAATCTGAGGTGCTCTGCTTTTTGCCATATGGTTGTTGTGTAATGATCCGTCGCTGGTTGGCGATTTCATTACTGCTCCTACAAAAATATCTTCTGACATCATGTCAAAGCCGAGCCATTAGTCAGCCAAACGTGTGCAGGCATGTGTGTGGGGGACTGCTTTATGTTAAAAGGGACAGATTATGCTTTTTGTGATTTTCTGTTATTTATATACTGTTGTGATGTCAGATGTTAAACATGGTCATAGTTCCAAAACTTGAGGTGAACGTATGTAGAAACGCTCCCTGCAAGTCAAAAGTCAGGGCTTCAACCAACCCTAAACGCTGCATTAGTGACGTTTTTTTCTACCTTGCCAACAAGCTGCTATCAGCTCGTCACGCATGCCGACAAACGGCCGTCCGTTCTGTAGTTTTGGTTGCTAAGGCTGTTGCTAAGGCTGTTGCTCAGGTTGTCCACTCTCATATTTCGTATTTCAGCTCCAACATGTACGGATGTATTTGAGAAGTTTATATTTTGAGCAAAAAAGGAGAAAAAGAAGTGAAATCCTGCTACTATAGTTTGTTTACGTAGCCTCCAGAGCCGGAGGAAGCTTCCTGAAGCTGATCAATCAGAACAGAGTGGGCTCATCAGGAGGGGGGCCTTAAAGAGACAGGAGCTAAAACGGCCTGTTTCAGACAGAGGCTGAACTGAGGGGCTGCATAAAGGGCCAGTATAAGATAAATAAGGAGTTTTTAACTCTTTTTAACAGAATATAAATATACACCTGGAAATGTGCAGAATATGTCGCTCTTAACTTAAATTCAGTCTTAAAACCAGCTGACTGGGGACTGAGTTTAACTAGTTTGTATCTTCATTGCTGTCATATCATCGCTTTCAAAGTTGATATGTTGAACTTGTTAGCAAACAGCTGCTTATTTCCACATCCAGCAGTTACGGAGCAACATTATCATTCATTAGGAGTCGTGTTTCTGTCCACCTGGTGAATGTAAGTCCAATATTCACTCTCTTTTAGCTGTTTTTGCTCTCTACCAACTCCTGAGGGAAATATCTGGCTCTTTAGCTGCTAAATGCTCCACTATGTTCACCAGCTAGTCTACAGCTAACTGTGTGTGTTTGCTGTTTGGTGCTGAGCAGGTAGTGTACAGTGGCTTTTTACAGCTTTTTCTCTGAAAACGACGCTATGAGAGCGCTGAGAGTGAACCAAAACAGTAAAGTTGAACTGACATCACTGAAGTTTTCTGCTCACCAGCATGCAGATGTCCATAGGCAGGTAAACTTTCCGCCGGCTGCTGTGATACGGAGTCGCTCTCAGACACGTCACGATTCCGTGAGCTTTCCCAATGTGACTCGCTGCATGGTCTGCATGGACGTTTTTCACCCCTGTAAACAAAAACAGACAAAAAGTTTGAGATCACTTGTGATAAAATTTCATCCTTTACTCACTTTTTACTCCTGTTGACGTTTTCTGTGTTTCATTCAGAGTTTCATCTGCTGGAGTTCAACTTCAGTATGTAAGTATTTTATTTATCAGGTGCTTCAACAGAATTGTACTTATTTGCAGCTTACACCAGCCCCACCTGTCCTTACCCAAACACTCCAGCAGCAGGTATAATAAGGAGGACTGTGTGTTCTCTGAATACGTCTCCAGTTCCTGTAGGTTCCTGTAGGCTCTGTCATCCAGATCCTTTTCCTGAGACACAGACAGTTTGGGTGAATATTCATCTTAAAGGACGGCTTCACAATTTTTCAAGCGTGTTTTAAACCAGCAGTCAGGTGTCCATATGAACAGTAAAAGAGGTTTTCCTCGCTGTAATCATTCCTCCTGTTCATACTGGATATTAAAAGATCCCCTTCACATGTGCTTTCAATGTAAGTGATGGAGGATACACATTCAGCAAGGTGAATTTAATAAAGAAACACATCATCCAGCTGTGTCTTACTCTCTCTGTTATGATCCTCAACAGCCATCTCTTTGTCAGGTAGTGTTTCCTCACCGCCTGCAAAACATCATCCAGACTGTTAATCATCTGAGGTGGCATCATTTAATCAACTTAAAGTTCCTGAGAAAACAATGAAGCTTGACACAAAGATTTAATACATTTAAATATCTTATATAATATAAAATATATAATCTTTGTAGGCTGGTATTTACCCTCCACAGCTCGTTGCTGACCGGCTGGTTCGGTGGCTCGTCTCTGTAGATATCCTCTATGGCCGTCTTCCAGAACTGCATTCGCATCAGACCAATGGACTTCTGGGAAACGGAGTCCTTCACCTGGTGGAGAAACACACATAAGAAGGCAAATGTTTGAGAAACTACTTTGGTAGCCTGGAAACAAAGAGTAGATGATTCGTAATATAGTTTTTTAAACAGGGAAGCTTTTACATGACATTCTAGTATCAGTAGTAGTAATGAAAGTAGTGCTAACAGTAGTATTAGCTGTAGCAGTGGAGGTAGTACTGTAGTATCAGTAGTATACATGGTGATAGCAGTAGTGACAGTAATATTAGTAACAGTGAAAAGTATTATGAGTATTGACTCCTGGTCCTGCCTGGCTGTAGGAATACCTGCCTGTGCCAGCTCCACGTTGAACGCTCTCAGAGCCAGGGAGGAGCGCCGCACCTCCACCGGGAGGAGGAGGGAGGACACAAAGCCGTCATAGTCTCTGGACCTGAGAGCAGAGAGTGAAGAGTGATTTCATTTCATTCTTACGTAGTTATAGTTATGTTTCATTCTTGTATTCATGTTTCAATGTTTTCCCCCTTTTTTACTACTTTTTAATTCTGCAGGGGTTTATCAATATTTTTCAGACAAACAAAGATGCAACTGATATTTTCCATGAAAAAAAAACAGCATAAAAATGGAAACAATCCTAAACATGATCAAACATCCGCTCATTCACCACCAATCCATCCACTTTGTACTAACCTTCAATGTTTTGGGCCGTTAGACAAAAGAAGCTAAATGAAAACATCACTGTGGGCTTTTTTCATTATTTTTAATATTTCATTGACTAATTGGAGAAAATAATTGGCAGATTAATCAATTATGAAAATAACTGTTAGTTGCAGCCCTACTTTTAACACTTTTTTTTTTATTGATTATACATATAATAAACATCATGTGTATTTTTACAAAAATACATTTATAAGAGCTGGAAAAACAAGTCATAATGTCATAATGAGGATTTTCACTAACTTGGATAATTACATGCAATATATTTTTGTATAATTTCCATTTCATCACACTGTAGATACTATAAGCAATGCAGTCCACACATTTTATCATTACATAAAACACAACGTTACTTGGCCAATAAAGATGATTCTGATATTAAATACAAGCTTCTTTGTGATCTGGATTGAGCCGAAATGAACAGTGAACACAAAATATTAAGATAACACACTAAGATTAAAAAAATACATATTTAGTGTTATGAATTCTTGCGTTGTCTGTATTTATACCAAATATTTGAATGGAGTCTGGTGTGGACTGGTCTCCCTCCAAAAAATCTAACTCTAAATTGGAAGTTATCCTTTTAAAATATTGCTATATTTCTCTTAATTAAACACTGGGGGTAAGGAGTCAGATTCTAGCGGTAAATAAAGCTAATTAATTTAACTTTAGCTGGTTTGTTGTGATCACTGAGTGCAGCCAGACCCACCTGACCAGATCCAAGCAGAACTTTTCGTTGTGTTGTGCGTCAGCTGTCGCGCTGCTGGCGGCTCTCTGGACTCCAGCACTGCTGGGTGAAATCTTTCTGTGAACAGCGAGATACAGCCAGGTTTTACTGCTCAATAATCCATGTTTAGCACTGATGCCAGCTGCCATGTTACCCTTCAACTTCTACTTCTTCTTCTTCTTTCCGGCAGACTAGGCGCTGTTTAGTGCATTGCTGCCTCCCGCTGGTGTAGTACCGTCATTGCTACTTCTGCCCTCTGAAACTGTCATTACGCACGACCATTACGCACGGCTGTGCGGCTTTTTTATACCGTTTATATCATTAATTCATCACATGGACTGTAAACCATCGTCGCAGTGATATCTCAGAAATGTAATCAATCATTAGTTTGCAGCGCTCATTTCTAAACTTTACAAGGTGTGACACAACTAAGGATAAAATAAAAAGAATATTGAGAGCAAAATAAAATGTTGACTCCTGTGTAAATTAAAAGAATGATAAAAAATTAACACACAAACACACAAAAGTAATTAATCAATGTTACGTTTATAAATGTGCCTTTGATTGGCATTTTACAGATCTGAAAAAAATCTGTGTAGCTGGTTATCGACCAAAACAAACAATGTTTTACTAAAAGATTTTCACCTTATATTTCATCTCCACCTCATCACCCGCAGATCGCTTTAGAAAAACGTGTTTACACCTGGTCCAAAGAATGCGTGAGGTGCGCACATCACCGCACATTCTGTGTTTATGAATACCAGTTTACGTGCATGAAATGGTTTGTGGGTTTTGTGCGTACGAATCGTTTGCGCACGTGTCGCCTGGAATGTGGAAAGAATCCGGAGCAGCGAGAAACAAAAAACCAACACCCGGGCCACCACGTGTGAGCCTGCTGCAGCGGGTACCACAGGGCCAGCCGGTAACCATGGCAACGAGCTCAGCGAGGCGCCAGAGTGGGAGGCTCGTGCTGCTGTGTCTCGCGGTTTGGCTGTTGGAGAGCAAAGACGCACGGTGAGATGTTAACTATGGTTTAGCCAAGACACAGCAATATAACTGCAATATTATGTCAAATTAACCAGCGTGCGAGTGTGGTGCAGCAGAGCAGAAGGCTCGACCCCCCCATGGTGCAGGGCTTAGTACTGGGGGCCTGGAGGAGCAAGCTGCTGGCAGCTCTGAGGGTGCAGGTGGAGGTTTGTGGTGTGATCAGTTCCTGTAGGAAGGGTCCTTTGATGGATTTGTATGTGAGTAGCAGGACTTTGTGGTAAATCCTGAAGGAGACAGGGAGCCAGTGTTTGGCACTCTCATCAGGATCCTGGCAGCACTGTTCTGAATGTACTGGAGCTTCTGGAAGCTCCTGCCAGGGATCCCTGTGAAGAGCGCACTGCAGTAGTCCAGTCTGGAGGAGATAAAGGTGTCGACAAGTTTCTCTGCATCTGACAGGGTTAGAGAGGGGCACAGTTTAGAGATGTTTTTGAGATGGTAGAAAGAGGTTTTGCACAGATGTCCTATGTGGTCCTCAAAAGTCAGCTGAGGGTCAAACCTAACACCAAGATTAGTGACTAAGGAATCTGAGAGCCAATAAGGAGAGCTTCAGTTTTGCTGCTGTTTAACTGGAGGAAGTTGTACTTTTGCTTACTAGTTTTGGGTAAAACTGGGTAAAATTTTAACCCAGTGATTTCTAGTGTGACACCTGAGACTGTAAAAAGTTTCCACACGGTAATAAACCTGGTCTTAAAAGGTGCTAAATGTTCATTTCTTTCTATAGAACCTCTACAGACAGTGATGTTCTGCTGCCATACGCTCATGGCCATGGCCCCTCTCACTCTCACCGCCACGTCAGGGACTGTCAGTCTGTGGCCCATGGCAGCACCACATATGAGACCTGGCCCTCCAGGAGCCACAGTAGTCTCCCAGTGGCTGAGTCCACTGTCTTCATATCAGACATGCCAGGCAGCTCAGGCAGCTCCCGCTGGGTCTACGGTCAGTGATGGAGTCAGCAGTAACGGTGTCAAAAGCTGTAATAAGTGTCATCTTATCTTGAAGCTTCACTGTTCCCAGGTCACATGACAGTGGTTCAGGACCCGCTGAGGATGTTGTCAGTGTTGGAGCCCGGCGGGCCGGGCGGCTGTGAGAAAAGCCACAGGGTGACCGTGGTGGAAACCGCAGAGACCGCCGGCTGTCTGTACGCCCAGAACGCCGGCTTCTTCGACACCACCTCAGATGGGTGTCTGGGCAACGTGGTGAGCGACGGCAGGATGGTGAGAGACGGCGGCGGGGTGCAGAACGCCCAGTTTGGCATCAGAAAGGACGGCAGCCTGGTGTTTGGGTAAGAGAAACACAGACAAAGATGCAACACAAAAAAGTGAGAATTATAAGACCTCCTCTGTCCTCACAGGTATCTCTCACAGGAAGATGTTTTGGACCAGTACAACCCGTTTGTCCAGCTTGTCAGTGGAGTTGTGTGGCTGCTGAGAAACGGGGAGGTTTACATCAACCGGAGCCTGGAGGCTGAGTGCAACAAGTTAGTTGACCAGGGTAAAGCTGCCGCTAAGAGTCACAGCATTTCAACACAAATCCTCACACCTGGAAGCATCTAGTTACCGGTCTGCAAGCTAAACACTGACATCAGATTTCCACTGTCACTATCATTTTTTACTTTGCACAACAGATTGTTTTTTTCAGCATTCACATCTCTGTTGGAGCAATCAACCTCCAGTTTTAGCTCAAGATTCAAGAGACGTTAAAGCCATTTTCACAGGCACAAACATGCACATTCTTCTGTCAGGGTTAAAAAAAACAAAAACTAATTTACAGAAAATTATGTTAAAAGTTACATTTAAAAAAAACAGCAAAAGTCTGAGAAATATTACATTATTTACAACAAATGTTTACACTTCTGATGAAGTACTGGAGCAGCAGTTGGAGGGAGATATTGTACATTAAAGGACGAGTTCACAAGTTTTCTGTCTTAAAACCATAAAGTTGAACTTCAGTTGCTTATTTTGTCGGATTAACAGTCCAAAACCCAAAGATTCAGTTTACAATTATATAAAACTGAGAAAGACAACAAATCCTTACAAAATGTTGTGACATATGACATTTTTTCTTTGATAAATACCTAAAAATTGTTGCTGATTAATTTTCTGATGATTGAATCAGAACTAAAACACAGATGATCAAAGTTCATGTGTTGTTTAAAAAAGTGATCAGCCAAAATGGATGTCCAGCAATGTCAGTATTCAATTTTCATTATTCAATCAAATCGACAGTGTTTGCCATTTGTGTTCACATTGTGTCTGACAAATGAAAATTAAATCAGTTTTAATGTTGAATCTGAATATAAAACACTTTATATTCTGACAGAAGCGTTTCGCAATTTTGTGGATGTGCTTTTTGATTGTTATGCACCAAGGCAAATTCCTTGTATGTGCGAACCTACTTGGCAATAAACCTGTTTTTGATTCTGACCAACTTTTAGCAAGGGTCAAACATACCATCCAAAATATTCCTGTGAATTAAAAAGGATGATTTTTGATAGCATAGTGCTGCAATGACTGATGATGACTGCCAAATTAAAGCAAAATTGAGATGATTGCGTCTGTCATGTAAACAGAGTCCTTTTTTCAGCTGAAATGGGAAATTTGATGTTAAGCTTCATTATGAAGAATCTTGTAAAGACGCAGGGTATTTTCCCACTCCCATTCTCTATTTTTCTAGTTCAATTTGACAAATTCATCACAGCATAACTGTTGCTGTTTCCAGTGGTTGCTTATAGAAATATTCTCTTCATAATCCGCTCGACATGCTGTGTTCAGGATCAGAGCCTGATGAATGGTTTGTGAGACATTAAAAAGTCAAATCTAAATGTTCCTCTCTCTCTACAGACCAACGTGGCTGATAATTACCATCATCCTGGCCTCCCTGCTGTTGGTCCCACTGGTGGTTCACTTCATGCGAGCGAGTCGCAGATGGTTTCTTTTCAGTTATTCCCACACACATGTCCCACTGAGCAACACCAACAGAGACAAACTGAATCTCAGATTGCTTCAACTTCATTGATAAACCCCCAAAAAAGGACGTCCTCCATCCATGCAAATATACTCAAATCTGGGAGAAATACTTTAGTAAATGTACTTAGTTACATTCCATCACAGTTCAGTTCTGTATCTGTGAGTTTTGTGATCATAAATTGCTTTTTCAGCTAAATTCTTCGGCTTTGCATAAACTGAAGAAGTAAAAGAAGAAGAGAAGCTTTGTGAGAAGACAGTAATTGAGCCATGAGCTTGGAAGATGGAGGTGGATGAGTTTGAAAGAAGCCGTTGGAAAAAATCAGGGAGAAAATAATATCAAGATGGAAATTTGAACACTTTAAATGTGCAAGAGATGTAATACATACCCAGTCACACAAAATTCTATTTAGATAAAAGATATTTTTAAAAATGTGTTTTGAAAGTTGTTGATAGTTGTTGATCAGGATGGGTGACGGAGAAAGGTGTGAAACAAGACCTGTTATGTCACATTTTGAATCAGAAATCCTGCTGGACAAAGTATTCTTACATCATATCAGTTAGGAAGCAGCCAGGAAAGGAAAGATTCAAGAAGTAAGGGAGAATAAATCAGGTAGGAAGCATGACGAATACTGTTTTTGTAAGGACAACATTAAATTCTTAGTATTTCTGGCCATGGTGATTAACTGTGCAGCTGAGGCAGACAAGAAATCCAAGAGAACAGAGATAGATTTTTATGCAGCCAAAAAGTTTTTGGATATTGTGAAAATTACTGGAGAGGAAGTGAAGCAGGTGCTGAGAGAGGCTGTCGGGCCCTCTGAGAGGTGGGCTGGAGAAGAACTTTATTTATTTATTTATTTTATTTTTCGTTATTTTCATTTTATTTTTTTTAAATATATATAATAATGTAGGATAGACAGGAGAATTGAGTCTTATTTTTAGTCCAGTAGATGGCGGTAATGCAACATTTCGAATGTTAACCGCCTCTAAAAACCAACGAAGAAGAATAAGAAGTTTGGGCTTGTATTTTGTAGAGCCTAACAGGAAGTATGTTTTAGTGTGTTAGCTGGAGGATGTGGAAACACGACAGAGGAGAGGGGAGTGTGGCAGGCTAGTTATCCTCCTCATATGGCAGCAGTGACGGTGAAATGTCGGTGTGTGGGGCTGCTGTTGTGGCTCTGTGTCCGGCTGTCCGAGACCAAAAACTCCCGGTAAGACCTGCCGGTTCCTGTCTGAACTAACCGCTAACGTTAGCCTGCTAGCTGTTAGCCGAGCTTTAAGACTTTAAGAGAAGTGTGTTCAGACTTGTTTCGCTTCCTTGGAAGTGACAGTTGAGTTAGCAGGCTAAGCGTCATCTGTGGTAGGTTCGGTTGTAGTTTAAGTTATCATGAAACTTCACATTAATGCTAACATGCTATGTAAATCCTTATCACAGTTGTTGACAGTAAAGTTCAAAACTTTTACTGACTGCCCCCCTTAAATACACATTCAAGTCTTATTTGACTAATCTTAGAAACAAGTAACTTAATTTTAACGTTTAACAACTGTTGCTAGTTTAATTGCATGTGTTGCATGTATAGTATTCAGTAAATTTAGTCTGTGTTGTGTTAAAATGATTAAAACAGCAGATAACGTGTGTTTAGACAGTTAGCTGATAAAACTTGTGGTCACATGATGAGACCTGTCAACACTGTTCTGCTTTTCTTCTTCACAGAAACTGACAGTTTATGTGAAAAGATACTTTGGCCACAAGATGGTGGTGTTGTTACATACAGTCACACCGACTTTAAAGGATGGTTCACAATTTTTCAAGTCTGTCTTAAAACAACAGTCAGGAGCCCAAATGAAGAGTGAAACCTGTTTTTCTTGCTGTAATCATTCCTCCTGTTCATACTGACCATTAGAAGATCCCTTCATAATGCACTTACAATGGAAGTGATGGGGGACAAAATCCACAGTCCTCCTTCTGTGCAAAAATGGATTTCAAAGTTTATCTGAAGCTAATATGAAGCTTCAGTGTCCAAATGAGTCAAATCAAGTAGATATCTTTCAACGTTACAGTCTTTTTAGTGCCAAAGTCCCTCTTTTTGTTACTATACTTCCACCACAGCTCAACAGGGAAACACTGTCCGAGGAAACACAAAGAGGGAATTTGATGCTAAAAAGACTGTAAATGTGGCAGATATCCACTTGATATGACTAACTCAGACTGCTGAAGCCTCATATAAGCTTCACATCTACTTTTAAATGCATTTTTGCACTAAATAACCGTGTGGACACACTGTGGATTTTGGCCTCCATCACTTCCATTGAAAGCACATTTGAAGGGGATCTTTTAATATCCAGTATGAACAGGAGGAATGATTACAGCGAGGAAAACCTCTTTCACTGTTCATATGGACACCTGACTGCTGTTTTAAGACTCACTTGAAAATTAAACATCTAATCATTGCAGCTGTAGACTAAACAATCTAGTAATAAATGTAGTAGTAAAAATCATCAAGCAATTGTCATTAATGAAAATACTAATTAGTTGCAGCATTAAACCAAATGCAAAAAAGACCAACATTTTTTAACTCTTTAATCCAAACATCACTCAGCCCTACATCAATGTGAGCAAAAACCACAATTAAAATCCACGTAAAGATGATAAAGTGAGATCTGGGACTGACCTATAAAGCAGCCATGTCATGCTACACACTACAGATGGCAGTTACATAATGGTTAACCCCTCCCCCATCTTGTTTGTGTGTTTGGCATTTTCTGTTTGGTGAATGATAAATGGACTTTATTTATATAGCATTTATATATCAAAGTGCTTTGACACTGTGTCTGTCATTTAGAGCTGCAATAATAAGTCAATTAGTTAATTTGACAGAAAAATAATTGGCAGCTACTTTGATAATTGATGAATCATTTCAGTCATTTTTAAAGCAATAATGTCAAACATTCCCCAGTTAAAGACAGTCTTATGTGATAGTAAATGGAATATTTTGGGGTTTTGGACTGTTGGTCTAACAAATGAGGCGTCACACATATTGGAGTAAGGCTGCAAGACAGTGATTCGATTCATTGTCTTGCTCAAGGACACTTTGATATGCGGACATGAGGAACCGGGGAGGAGTCCAAATGGTTGATGAATTGATTGGCTGACTGACAGAAAATTAATCATCAACAATTCTGATAATTAATTAATCATTTAAATCATTTATCAAGCAAAAAATGCCAAATAAGGGAACCCACTTCATGGACTAACAGGTGTCAACTAGCAACATGACATGAAGAGAACGTCAGTTAAACATTAAAATAATGAAGAGTTTAGTTTGTAGTATTAAAGTTTAGAAAATCTAGATGGAGCATGGGCTGTTTTTACACACGAGGCTGGAGAGAAACCACAGCTCAGCACTTTGGAAAACACATTCCTTCACGTGATGAAACTCTGACTTGACCAACGGAGGCTGCTTGATGAAATCCACCCCATTCAGTGATTCCACATGGGACCCAACACAGGATTTATTTATCAGCTCAAACACTAAAAACATATTTTTTCATTTCTACAGTGTCCCTTAGGGTATTTAAGTAAAGAAATGTATGTTTTAGGGACTGTTTCTTCCTCACTGTGAGTCAGCACATACTGATGCTCTGTGATGTACTGAAGGACATGTTGATGTTAAATGAACACATTGGTGTGTTGTTGGTGTCCTTAGAAGTGCTCATTTGTGCTTTTTATTCTTCAAATATGCATTAAAGAGTCTGCGATATGGATAAAATACATATATCACAGTATATGTATTTTGATATTGATATGCTGTAAATCATAATATAATAAAGTTTCTGGAAAATTAACATTTTATGGAGGGACATGGCTAGCTCAGCAAATTAATTAATTGAAAAAATAATCTAAAAATCCAGTATTGCTAAAAAAATGTCTTGTTTATTTGTTTATTCATAGGGTACAATGTATATTAAACATTGACATTTTAACAACATTAATGTCCCAATGCACCTGTTGCCCTGACATGACTCAAAATCGTCAAATAGAGAAAACACTTCATACATAGAGTTGCAATCAAAATAAAAGGATAAACACTGCAGAAAATGTATCACAACTCTTTGTCCCAACAGTCTTATTAATAAAACAGGTATTAAACACTATAAACAAGTTAGAGTCAATCAATAAAAAGACATTAGTCATGAGTATGTATCTGATTTGCAGCACTGGCCACAATAGTCTAATACACCCAGAGATATTAAAAGGATCGTTACCAA
This sequence comes from Scomberomorus guttatus, assembly GCA_038419695.1. Lineage (NCBI taxonomy): Eukaryota > Metazoa > Chordata > Actinopteri > Scombriformes > Scombridae > Scomberomorus > Scomberomorus guttatus. The sequence continues at coordinate 32,585,938 of CM076448.1, forward strand.
CAGTCTGGAAACATTTCTAATGGTACACATATATAAATAATGTCACAATATCATCATGTTATTATTATATCAGTTTGGATACAAATCTGATTATAATAATACTAGTTATACCATAACACAGTTAACAGCAATTTTAAGAATCAATTCATCATAATATTGAATAATAAGTCATTTATCAACCCATAATGCAGTATATTGTTTATTCCAGATTCTGGTATGTGAGGATTTCCTTTTGGAACATTTGGGCTCCAGGAAATTATGATGGACCTTTTTTTCACAATTTTTTAATATGTTGTAAACGAAAAATTCGATCAGTTTAAAAAAAAATCATCAAGAGATTATTACTAATGACAATAATAATCAGTCTCAGTTTTAAACCAAATGCAAAACAATTTGTTTAACTCCAAACATCCCTCAACCCAACATCAATGTGAGCCAAACCACAAGATGATGATTGGAGCTGCAACCATTAGTCGATTAATCAACTAGTCGATGGACAGAAAATGAATCACAAGCTATTCTGATAATCGATTAATCGTTTTGAGTCATTTTTAAGAAAAAATGCAAAAATTCTTTGGTTCCAGCTTCTCAAATGTGAATATTTTCTGCAAAACAAAACATTTGAGGACGTCCACGTGGGCTTCGGGAAACAGTGATCGACATTTTTCACTATTTTCTGGCATTTTTTAGACCAAACGACTAATTGCTTAATCAAAGAAATAATTGACAGATTAATCAATAATGAAAATAATGGAGTGTCCCACTAACATCCATCTACAGCATGAGCTGTAAGGAGTGAAGTGGACTTCCTGTAACAATTTGTAAACACATTTTACCCATTTTCTTTTTTCAGAGGCTCGATGAAAGATGACATCTTGCTGCCCTACACTCACGGCCACGGCCCCTCCCACTCTCACCGCCATGTCAGAGACTGTCAGTCCGTCGTCCACGGTAACACCACCCACGAGAGCTGGCCCTCCAGTAACCACAGCGGGCTGCCGGTGGCCGAGTCCATGGTGTTTGTGTCCGATGTGCCGGGAAGCTCCAGATGGGTTTATGGTCAGTGATGGAGTCAGAAGTTACAGGAACACAAAATTTACTTTACTGACCGAGTGCAGTGAGTTTGGACTGATCTGATACTCTGTGTTGAATCCTGGACATTGTTTGATGAACCTCTGGTTTATTGATCTGTCTGTTTCAATATTTACTCTCTAACCTCTGATCCATTGCAAAAAGAGTGTTAAAAAGAAACAGGCATACTGTAATCTTCCCATTAAAACCAAGCTCTCTCCTGGTCATTTGGACAGTACTTGGCCTGTGACTGATGATGTAGGTACAGACAAGAATGCAGATTGAGGGTTATGGGTCTCTGATTGATGTTTGGTAACCCGATAGACCAAAGGGCAGATCGATTCCTTTCAGGCTAGATTGCTTTTCTTTGGTGTCCCTCGTGTTCAGCTCTCAATTTTATATCTTGAATTTTAGAGTCTGAATTTGAAGCGTATTTGAGCAACCAGAATTTTTGACTTTGATTTTTAGCTCTGAATATAGCTTTTGAATATTAGGCACATGAATTTTCTATCTGAATTTGAGATAAACAATCTCAAATTTATATTCCAACAAGCAACGGCTGTATAACAAAAGCGGTACCACCTCAAATTAGTTATTTAACCAAATATGCATGTCGGTGGGTACCCATATCCCAAAAATGTCAAGTGCTTCTTAACATATCAGCCATGCAAGTACTTTTACTTAAATAGAGTTTTAAATGCAGGACTTTTACTTGTAATGGAGTATTTTTATAGTGCAGTATTGCTACTTTTACTTGAGTAACAGTAACTCAATTTATATTCAGATTTTGGTTTGTTTGGGTTTTTGACGTTGTGTCCCTGAATCAGCATAATCCCGTTGCATCTTTGTCTCCAGGTCACATGACGATGGTCCACGACCCGCTGAGGACGGTGTCGGTGTTGGAGCCAGGCGGGCCGGGCGGCTGTGGGATGGATCAGTGGGCCACGGTGGAGGAAACTGCCGAGGCTGCCGGGTGTCTGTACGCCCAGAACGCCGGCTTCTTCAACACGAAAACAGGCGATTGTTTGGGCAACGTGGTGAGCGACGGCAGGATGGTGCAGGACAGCGGCGGAGTGCAGAACGCCCAGTTTGGAATCAGGAGGGACGGTACCCTGGTGTTCGGGTAAGAGCTGGGAACACTGAAACTCTGATAGTGATTTTTGACAACAAATAGTTGGACTCCAGCTCCAACCGTGTTAAAGGGGCATTTTACCCAAGTTATTAAGAAAAGTAGTAAAAGTAAAACTATCTGCATGGCTAGTAAGTGAGAAAATGACCCTTTAACAATTTATAATCAGATTTACTTGATTAGTAACTTTGGAGATGGCACGCAAATGGAAAGGAAGCCTGAGAGGCTCAGTTCATGGCAAAAAAAACAATCGCTTTCAGAAACGGTGGTTGTCAACGTCATGATTTCTCCAGGACGCAGGTTTCCTGATTCACTTCAATGTGCAGCTCTGCAGCGTATGATACCGTTCTGTCTATGTATAATTTGATTTAAGTGCTGTTTTAGATGAAAATTATAAACCCAAAGACAAATGATATAAGGTAGTTCTAACATAATCTATAGGTTTAAAGAAATAGTTTAACCTTTTGGGAAATACGCTTGATTGCCATGTCGCTGAATAACCAAGCTGCAGCCAGCAGCTTGGTTACTTTAGCACAAGGACTGGAAGCAGCACCTCTAAAGCTCATTAATTAACATGTTTTATCTTGTTTGTTTAATTCAAAGTATAAACATGTGAAGTTGTGGTTTTTATGGGGAGTTATGTACCAGAATATTACTTGTCCGGGCGCCGTGACTTCCTGGATGCTCCGCTGGATGCCTGGTATCCTCACGGTGAGAACAAGACTCCAGGAAGTCACTGTGCCCGGCCAAGAACTAGTCCAGAACATAACCTGCTGTGAAACCAAAACTCATCTCCCAGCTCAGTTCCCACTGTGAACACCAGTGTTTCACACTGAAACTAGCAGTTCATAGATGGTAAACATAAAGGAAGCTGACAAAACTCAAAACTAAACTAGAACCGAGTGGAGATTTGTGGTACCAAGTTTTTTTAAGATGAGTAATATAGATTCTCGTCAGAGGTAATGACTTATCTGTGTCAGCTTCTTCAGCCGTATGTTGCCAGTAGGACACGTCTGAGTCGTGCACTCACAGTCCCGCAGGCATGCATTGCCTTGCATTACTTTGCTACCTTACTGACTCATTGACACATACCCTGTACCTGAAAGAATAAGGCTAAAATAAAATAGTCTTACATACTATGAGAATACATCTAAGCAACACATTATTTAATGGAATACACAAATGTAATTATAGTCAGATCTACTCATGCCCTAATGATGGAGTAGTGATATTATAAGCCTATTAATTATGCATTCACATAGTTGGCAATTTTTGCCAGCTGTCCTTCCTGCAATTGGCAGCTGCAACTGTGTTGCTTTTAGCCTGGATTATGTGTTAAACTTCTTTGTATTTGTCTAATATTATAGTTTGCTCTTTGTAAAATATGCTGCTCTGCTGCAGGTAGACTTGTCCATGTTTGTGATTGGTCATATGCTGCAAACACCGGCCCTTATATGTGAACGCTCTCATGGCTAAATTGGGAAAACCTGGTTTGACTTACCGAGTTGATAACCACCATCGTATGACCGCTTAGCGTGATTGCAGTTGTTAGGCTTAGTGAAGCCAGATAACGAAAAGATGTCCTCGGTATGTTGAACTTGCTTCGTAGTACAGGCCTCAGTTCTCCTCAGTACACCTGCACACAGGTTTTCAGGTACTTGGCAGGTTGGTTGTTCTGCATCTTGGAGAAGTTGCCACAGTTCTTCTGTGGATTTCGGCGTCTCAGCTGCTTCTGTCTCTTCATGTAATCCCAGACTGACTCCATGATGTTGAGATCAGGGCTCTGTGGGGGCCAAACCATCTGCTGCAGGACTCCTTGTTCTTCTTGTTGCTGAAGATAGTTCTTTATGACTCTGGCTGCATGTTTGGGCTCGTTGTCATGCTGCAGAATACATTTGGGACCATCAGACGCCTCCCTGATGATGTTGCATTATGGAGAAGAATCTAAACATCTAAAGTGTCTCAAACTTTTGCACAGTACTGTATATTAGGCATAAAAAATAGCTGGGAATACAGCAGGACTGTCGATTAGCCACAGAAGCTCTCTGGGTACAACAGCTTTTGTTTTGATAAGGCACGGGTCGCCGTTCTTCATGAGAGATATCAACAGAGTTGGAACGTGCCTTTAAACAAACAAACTTAGACTACTTTCAGTCTTAATCTTTCTCTGCTTTTCTGCACCTGACCTCACGTTTCTAAAATGTCACATTTCACTCTGCCGCCGGCCTCCTCTCCTCTTCGTCTAAAGTTAACCACATTTACAATTGAGTGACTTCCTGTTTGCTTATATCAGTAACTTATAACTTCTGGTTATTTGAGAAAATCTCAAAAACAATTCACAGTCAATGACTCACTGTTGACTCACTGTAGCTCGGGTCCAACTGTGGTAACATCACAGTGGAAATCCACACACTTTATGTCACGTCTGAAAAACAATAAATTAAGCCCCTTCTTTTAAATACATCTTACATCTCATGAAATAATAGAGTTAAATAGTTAATTCTCAAGTAATTTCCTGATTGCTCCCCAAGGATAGAACTGGATATTTATAACGCCACCGCAGGGTCAACACTTAACCACCAAGCAAACAAAACACACACATTTTACCTATAAACCCAGAAAAAGTCCATTTAATTTTGATACCTGAGGTCAGTAATCCCAGGAATTTGTACATGATGCAACACTGTGTGGGTGTTGAGGGTCAAACATCCAGAGAGAGTGAAGCTCAAATAAAGTAAACACTGATATACCTCACACACAACAAACCACAAACCTGCTTCAACCAACAATTGCTCCATCCCCAAAATGTCAACTTTTAGTGTGATGCAACAGTTGAGCCGTGTTTACACCTCCTCATTAAAAGTCATGTTTCTTATGTGGCACAGATCAGGGGTCTCATTTATAACCGTTGTGTACGCACAAAACGGGGCCTGAAAGAGGCATATGAACATTTTGGAGACGGGAAATTGGCAACGCAGAAGGGTGAGGTGGTGAATTGAAGCCAGATTGTATAATGGTTCCTCTCACACATTTCACTTAATATCACACGTTAATTATAGATTCACTTTATCATAAACATTCAAACCAGCAGTGTTATGTTCCTGAGACAGAGAGCTGCAGAAACACCCTGAGGCTGCTGTTTACTACTGCTGATATAAACATCAGCACATCAGGAAACTAGCAGCCATGATGATGATGAGATGGTGAACAGAATATTAATTTGTCATTAAGTTTGTTATATATATTATTTTAGATCATTTCAGTATCATATTTAAACTCCAAGTCGATCGTGAGACTGAGACTGTGGCAAACCAGCATCTGTTTGAGTTTTTAATTATGTAAATGATAGACTACTACTTGTAATCACAGGCTGGAGGCTACGTGTGCACCCGCGCAGCACCCGCGCAGCACCCGCGCAGCACCCGCGCAGCACCCGCGCAGCACCCGCGCAGCACCCGCGCAGCACCCGCGCAGCACCCGCGCAGCACCTGTGCAGCACCTGTGTACCTTCATGGACTGTAAGCATCTATTTATAAGAACATGTGTTTTCATTTTACTAAGTGGGTCTGTAGTGTCAGTATCTGAGTGCCGTTTTAATGAGCTTTATCAAACAGCAGTTGCTGCTGCGAGATGTAAACAATAAGTTAATGCACTATTGTTAATGTATGAAAGTAAAGGAAGGAAGTAAGTAAAGGATTGCCGCTCAACCAAAAACAAAAAGGGGGACTGGGGTGCGTGCAACCAAAGTCAAAGTTCAAAACTCAAAAAAGGGTTTGCACTGGCTGGTAATTTAAGGTGAGGTGATGTAAGGTGAGGTGATTCCTCACCCTGAGTTGAGGTAACATTCTTGGAGTAATGATAATCAGGGAGATCGCTGCAGTCTGAGTCGTGTAACTACATCTGTGGCATCATGCCAGCTGCCAACACATCAGTTTGAACAATTGGAGTCGAGATAAGGTTATCAGATTTAAAGCCGCAGTACAGACTGACATAAGAAATACTGTATACATGCAAATTTGAAGGTATAAAAAACTCTGTATCGGTCAGTTTGTACCACGCTCCTTATCTGTCTCTCCTCTGTCCTCACAGGTATCTCTCACAGGAAGATGTTTTGGACCAGTCCAACCCGTTTGTTCAGCTTGTCAGTGGAGTTGTGTGGCTGCTGAGGAACGGTGAGGTTTACATCAACCAGAGTCTGGAGGCCGAGTGTGACAAGACACAGGAGACGGGTACGTACATCCTCATGTACCTGGTCTGCATACCTGAATGAAGGGTCAGGAGACAGGGCTGGGTCTGTGCTCCTTTTACTGGCACTCTGCTCAAGATATTCAAAAAGCACAAAAATCATCTACTGTGTGAAGATGGTGGTTGTCGTAGCTTGTTTAGAAACAGCTCCAAAGAGTAAAAATAGCAATAAGATAGTAACCTGCCACTGTGCATGCATGGAAATGCAGTTCTGTTTACAGAGCTTTGCTAGCTTGTTGTGCTACATAACACAACCTCTTGACTTTGTACTATATTATAAATTTCTCAAAGAACTTCAGTACAAAGTCTCACTTATCAACATAAATTAAAACATATTTTATTGATAATATAAGTTGGAATAATAAGCTTGTTACAGAATAAAGAGCCCAGACTGTGACCAACCTAATGAGTCTCCACTTTGCAGAAGATGAAGAAATAGTGCATTAACATGTTTTCAACATCTTCTTTTATGTCATATTTTTATAAACACATAATAAGACACAAACACATTGTGGCCTGTCACCATGACTATTATAACAGTAACATGAGCAGCTGGTGCCGGTGCTGTGAGAGAGAAATTATCTAGTTAGCACTGTTGTGAAAATAGCGCTCAGTGTTTGTCAGACTCCTGTAAAAGAAAGTCTCTCTTGCTCTTTCAGCTCTGCCGGTCCTTCACTCTGAATGTTATTTTATAAAAATGGCCAGATTATATTATTTATATTAAAATATAGGTGCAAGGTGATAACAAACTGCAGATGTCAATGTACACAACGCGACATATCCACATTTCTGGTGTAGACAGGAAGTTAAAAGACAAAATTACAGACTTGGAGCACTCAATAGGTCAATTAGGTTAGTTTCTTGGCATTAGTTGCCATAGTAACACATGCAGACTTTCAATGAACCCGGTGTCCTGAGCAGGTTCTTTTCTTATAACAGAAAATCAAAGTTTTCCCTGAATTTCACCTCAACAGACTGATATAACTCGCTCTTGTCTAGATTTCCCTCCCTCCACCTGCCCAGGATCAGTTCACCTGACTGGTAGTTCACCCGGCTGGGAGGCAGCAGATCAGCTTCAGTTCAGCAGTAATTAAGTGTAACTGTATCTGCCATGCGATGTTTGCATAATGCAGAAACCTGAGACTGACCTGACATGACTCCATCACACCACCAAAACACAACACTGCACTGTTTGATTAACAGTGACAAGAGTGAAACTATGTGCACCAACCAAAGTTCACATCAGAGTTCTTAACTGCGTACGTCTGTGTTGTTACAGTGCAGGGACAGAAACACACTCACTCTTTGTAAAAGAGATAAGGATGAGTTTCCCAGCACTGATTTGTCATTCTTTCTGATTCTTCAAACTGAGGGGGGTCTTAAAGAGACAGGAGCTAAAACGGCCTGTTTCAGACAGAGGCTGAACTGAGGGGCCTCATAAAGGGCCAGTATAAGATAAATAAGGAGTTTTTAACTGGAAACCATACAAAGATATTCCAGTAGAGCCCCAGAATATAAATATAGAGCTGGAAATGTGCAGAATATGTCCCCTTAAAGCAAAAATGTGTTCAGCTTCTTAAATATGATGATTTAATGCTTTTTTTCATCATACGTGGCAGTAAACTGAATATTTTGGGGTTGGTCAGACAAAATAAGGCATCACCTTTGACTCTGGGAAATTATAACAGTCATTTTTCACAATTTTATGACATTTTATAGCCAAACTGCGTACCTTGCACATGCATGGACCCTTAGATGTAGCCCTTTTTTTCCTTGTATTTATTTTTACCTGTAAAGTTTTTATATATTGTGCTTATAGTTTACATTTTTATAGTTTTATATTTAATTTTCAACTCTGTTTAACTATCTGTGGCGGCTGGAAGGGAGCTCAAAGTAAGAATTTCATTTTACAGTGAAACCGACTGTTTGCTGTCAGTTTTGGATCGAATAATATTTACTAGTTATACATTAATGTGGGTCAATTGTTTTCATTCCAAGGGACACAAAATATTTTCTACAACAGATGAATATAGTTTGTTTTAACAAGCCTTGTAGATCTTTTATTTACACTAAACCTTGATAGAAAACTTTTTTTTGTATTTCAATAGGGGCATTCCGCCATTTTGTGGATGTGGTGTCGGCCAGGACGGCGGTGGGTCACGACGCTGATGGCAAACTGATCCTGTTCCAGATTGATGGGCAGACTGAGCAAAGGGGGTAAGGAAATGAGTTAACTGAAGAAGAAAGACGGGAACCTGATGTTTTTATGTGTTTGACCATGTAGACAGTCGGTGAATTACTCAACAGCACCTCTGCAGGATGTTACATGCTGATACAATACTGAAGCTTGGCAGTTAGTCTACAGATGTGGGCAGAGAACATGAGGTCTTGCTTGGTGTCAACAAACAGACACAGGTACAGTTCATTACAAAGGCCTGATGCCAAGACGCTTTGGACTCATTTTCAATCATCATGAATTTATTTCCTCCATGGCAGAAACAGACATTACACGACCCTTCAGAAACTCCTGCAGGTTAAACTGGACTAACCAAACACTTTTAGTGCAGACTGAATCTAACACACTCACTGTAAACAGACTTTAAGACACTTGCTAGCCTAGCTACATTAATGCTACAAACAACCCATAATGCAACACTTCATGTAGAAGTTGGTTTTACACCGGTACTTTATCCATTCAAAAAGAATATCTGATGTTGTGAACACATCATTGTCTAGACCCCAAATATAAGACGACCCCACTTTTTCAGACGTATTTCCAGGAAAACAAAAACAAAAACCTGCCTTATATTTGGACCAACATGGTAAACTTTTCAAATGCATTTATTCCTGTATTTTTCTATTCTTTATAGTTTCTATAGTCTAAATGTCTCTTTATTCCAGCGTTGTCATTAAGAGGCCGACTTTGCAGCAGGATTATTGGTCGGCCTGAGAGAATAACTATCATCCATCACTTGAGCCGCTCACTCAGTGGTGAAGCGGTGATCAGCTTGACTCTGCGGTGGGCGTGATGTGATTGCGTTACCGTGGTGATGTGGTAACCACGGCAGCTCTAGGGTTGAGTATTTTCCTCAAGCTCTCATTTTGTTCCACATCTATCCATTACTTGGTATAGGAATTCCCAGCTGACAGAGTCAGAAGCCTTCTCAGTGTCTAAGCTGAGAAGGATTGCACTGATTTTTCCTTTATTAATATAATCAATAATATAGAGGGCTCTGTGTTATGTTTGCTCTGTTTCTTATAAACCCACTTTGAGCCTCATCTATCAAGAGTTTGATTCCATCCTCTTAGTCAGAACTGATGCATACAATTTATAATCTGTATTCAAGACATTTATTGAGCCATATAAATTACAGTCCAGCTTATCTTTGCCCTCTTCTGGTATTACAGAAATAAAAGCCTCCGTCCATGAAGGGGGGAGGGTCCCTCCCATCATGGTGTGATTGAAACAGGTTTTAAGTAATGGGAGCAATGATTCCCTCATCGACTTGTACCGTTCTGGTGGATATCCATCAGTACCTGGTGATTTTACCTGCATTAAGGGCTGAAAGTGCTTTATCTATTAACTCACTTGAGATTTCAGAGGTGAGTTTGTCACTGTGCTCTTTGCCAAGAGAGTGGAGGTGTAATGAATGTAAGAACTGTTCAGTTTTTTGTTCACGTTCTCTCTCTAGTTGGGTGTATAGTGATTTGTAATATATTTCAGATGCTTTCTGGATTTCTTTGGTTGTTGTTTTATCTGTTATAGGGTCTCTAACTTTATAAAATGAGCTTTCTGCTTGTTGCTTGCGGAGCTTCCAGGCTAATAGTTTTTCCTCTTTGGACCAGCATCATAGCACCTTTTTGTTTCTTTCATCTTATTTTCTTCTCAACCTCCTCACTGTGGATTTTATCCATTTCCTGTTTAATAGATTTGCAAACGACAGATGGATCTTTAGTGGAGCTATGAAGTCTTTCCAAGTCCCTAAATTTAACTTCCAGATCAAGAAGTTTTTTAGCTTTTAACTTTTTTTAAGAAGTCAGCTAGAAAAATTGACGACATGGAAAAATGGAAGCAATATTCTTATTTACCACCCAGTAAGTGGATGAGAGAAGTAGTTTCCCTCTGGGGAGGAAAGAAAGAAAGGAGACACAGCTGTGGACGAGAAAAAACATGATAATTTATTCCATTAACATAAAGTGACTCACAGGCCTCTGAGTCGATACAAAGTGCCCCAACAAGGAATTAAATATGCATGGTTTGATTTTGCATGCCTGAGCCACTGCTGTGAAAAACAGGCTCCGTGCACTTTGAATTTTCTTTGTTTCTCTGTGAAAAGATCATCGAAGAGTTTGACTTGATTAGGTTAAATAAAGTTTTTGCAAATTTTATTTGCCCATTTTACTCCAAACACGTCTGTTTTACTCTGGTGCTGTTATTTTTGTAAAAATGTTTTGTCAAAACCTCAAAAAACAAGCTGAATGTTTTAATGTTTGTTACACAGACTCTATGTATCAGAAGCTCAGGCGTTCATTTTGAGACTATTGGGTTTGTAACAGTTTGTAACACAACAAACACATTTCAGTTGGTACTGAAAAGATATAAAGATAAGATCAGACTATTGATCCCAGGAGGGACATTTTGCATTATAGCAGCACAAGAAGAAACCAGACAGGTGGATAGGAACATGACACAGATAAATAGAAAAAAAGGTAGTAAAAATAATAAACATACTGTATATTTATACAGATAGCAAAAAGGATCAAAGTTAGTGTTATATACAGTATATTAACCGGTTGGCATACATATATGTGCCATGGAGTGCCATTATCTTAAATCCAGATATTTGAGGAAAAATTTGAGGAATACTTTTCATAACAGTTAGTTTGGCACATACACATGAAACAAGATGTAAAAGCAAACAGAAACTGATAATCATCTGAACAAACGTTAGTCCAACATGTCTGTTTGCTTCCTGATATTTTTATGATAAGGAAACAGTCGTCTTAGCCAAGAAAACCAAGTAAAACAGGCTCTGAGATCAGTGAAATGTGTCCAGAAACTCATTTTACATTACAGCAGAGAAAACACAAACATGTCCTACGCACGAAACATGTGTGTTCACAAGATGGTGAAGATTAAGATGGTTGTGACTGTTATTATCTGAGTGGTTATAGCATTAAACAATTAAGGGGCAAACTGGAGCTTGTTAGTGGTATTATGGGTTTCAAAAAGTGGCGAGGCTTTATTGTAAATGTGTTGTAAAAATCTTTATTAGATAACAAGAGGAAGACATGTTGATAGGCTGCTTGGAAAGACAGCAGTTCACATTAAGATAATGAACTGTTGCTGGTGGAGATGAAAATGAGGAAAGATGGAGGAAACTGGAGGCAGAGAATAAAAACAACAAAGATGATAAATATGAGTAAAGTAAAAGAGAAGACTATTTAACCTCTGGAAGGGTTAGTTTGTGAGATAAACTAACCCTGTCAGGCTCACGTCACCTCAGCCCACTTAGACCTCTCCAGTAATCGATTCTATTGATCGGACTTTCCCTCCAGCATCAGAGCAGTGACCCTGCAGACGTGCTGTGACTCTGGAGATTAATGTGTTGCTGTTAATGATCTGACTTTGAAAAGCACAACAAGCTGACATGTCTGCACATGTGTGCTGCTCTCTGTATATCTCCACTCAATATCAGACCACCAGCAGCTCAATAAAACCTGAACTGACCGCACAACAACCTCGACCTCTGTCTCTCATGAACAACTGCAGTCTGTAGTCTGAATTCATCCAGTAGCTCTGATGTGGTGTTTTACCCTCACAGGCTTTCAATATCTACATGTTCTTCTTTGTCTCTTTTCTAAAAGCAGAAATTTCAACTCAAAAAAGACCTTAGAAGGTATTAAACAGCCATTAGAGGTCTTAAATATTCTCTTTCCTGCTTTAGACCAGAATCATCTCCCAATGTCAAACTCTTGATTTTAGCAAAAACTTGGTTTTGTTGGTTAATCCATTCATTAATTTTATGCTGCCAGGTTGCATAAATATAATAATAAACATAATATCACTAGGAATTGTTGTTATATTCAGCTGGGAAGTCCTAAAATAAATTGTGCTAGAATAAATAAATAATTCCAGACCATATTGCCGCTATTGGTTTTCCATCATACTTTCATTCTTTAGCCAGTATGATCATGAAACAAGTAGGAAATAACATTCAATTTGGTATTTAAAGGGTCTTTAAAAAGTCTTGAATTGAACTTGTTGAACCCTGCAGAAACCCTGGTTTAGTAGAGAGACAGAAAATTAATTGATGGCTATTTTGATAATTGATGAATCATCTTGATGTCATTGTTGATGGATGAAAAATTGTGAAAAGGCAGAACTGTTCTTAGATCATGGATTTATTAAGGAGAACTGGATACTGCGTTCGAAGATGGTGCCTCATTCCAACCTTTTTCCATGAGACACTCTTCTAATGTCATCTTTCCAACTTTTTAGCTGTAAAAGAAAAACCATTTTTCTGTTCAGTGTTTTTTCTCTCTTTTATCTCTCTGTACAGTATGAGTCTTTGGGAGATGGCTGTCTTTCTGAAGAAATATGGAGTCATCAATGCCATTAATCTGGATGGAGGCGGGTCCTCCACCTACGTGACTGACGGCTCATTGGCCAGCTACCCGTCTGATCACTGGTGAGCCAATTAATCCATTGCCTTGCCGCCTCCTACCGTCTCCACCATGAAATGTTTCAACAGATACGATAAATGTGATTGATGTTTTGAGCTTTCATGTTTATCTTTTTTTTTTACTCGTCCTCCCTCCCCAGTGAACCAGACGGGAGGTGGCGCTGTGCCCGGCGTGTCTCCACCATCCTGTGTGTCCACCAGCGGCGTTGCCAGCCAGCAAACTGCAGCGGACACGGCGACTGTGTGGACGGACGCTGTCGGTGCCAGGAGGGCTGGCAGGGAGCCGCCTGTGACTCTCTGGTGTGTCAGCCACCAGCCTGCGGCCCCCATGGTGTCTGCACTGCCAGTAAGTATTTAAGCAGGATTGTCTCTTGAGATATAAACTCATGGGAATAAACCAAATATAAGAAACACCTCCCAGTATGACACAACAACTGCTGCCTCCAAAATCATCATAAAGCTAAATCAAAACCTCTTTAAAACAGGACTTCTGGCCAAAAAATTAGCAGCACAGTGATGTTACAAGAACAAACACAGACAGTATTTACTAAAGGAAGATGATACCTGCCACCTAAGAGCTACTCTGTTTGTACAAGAGCTTCTTGCATGAGGCTCATTTTGTATCTGTAGTGTTTCATGTCTTTCTGTCTGTCTCTTCTGTGTCGCAGATGGTTGCGTCTGTGATGCTGGATGGAGAGGGAAGAACTGCAGCCAAGGTAATCAGAAGCCTCATCTGGTCTCACACACACACACACACAGTTTGTACTTTTGTATTTGTAATATTAATTTATTTAATATTCAAACTGCTCTTTGAAGAAGTGAGGACAGGGCAGTATGTCCTCACTCTCAATGTCTTATAGAGAACATATTCTGCACATCTCCAGCTCTATATTTATATTCTGGGGCTCTACTAGAATATCTTTGCATGATTTCCAGTTAAAAACTCCTTATTTATCTTATACTGGCCCTTTATGCAGCCCCTCAGTTCAGCCTCTGTCTGAAACAGGCCGTTTTAGCTCCTGTCTCTTTAAGGCCCCCCTCCTGATGAGCCCGCTCTGTTCTGATTGGTCAGTTTCAGGAAGCTTCCTCCAGCTCCGGAGGCTACGTAAACAAACTATAGGAGCTGGATTTTGCTTTTGTTCTCTTCTTTACTCAAAATATAAACTTCTCAAATACATCCGTACATGTTGGAGCTGAAATCCGATCTGAAATATGCGAAAATAATTTTAAAAATTACATCCCTGTTTCACTGCCTAATATTCGCTTTCTGTGTGAAAGTACTTACGACAAAAACAACAGTTTGAAAAAACATATTGACGTGCAAATTAATTGCACAAAAAAAAAAACGCCCCGGTGTTTAAATGTGTTTGTTGTTCAGCTCGTATATGTAAAGAATGTTTTTGGTTTTTTTGTCTAACGTGTCAATTTTTTTCCCAGTTTTATGTTATTGCTCTTTGAGGAAACCTGATGAAAAACTAAACTGACTCAGGCCCACAGCTGCTAATGTTTTACATTGCTCTGCTGTTTTTCCTGCTAGAATTAAAATTAAACTATTCCAAGTGGCTGAAGCAGAAAACATCTAGACATATGAAGTGAACACCAGGACATACTGCTGAATTTTTACTTATTTGCATTATTACAAATGTCACTGATTTAATGAGGTTTTCTTACTTCTGGAACAGAAGTTGTGGTTTCACTTCTCTGTGAAGTGACGGCAGAGATTCAGACCGGATGTGATTCAGTTAAATGCTACAGTTTGTTGTTTTTATGGGAACATTTACCGCTTTTCCTCTTTGAAGAGTGCCTCCCAGGTTTCTACGGCGACGGCTGCAATCAGACCTGCACCTGCGTTAACGGCGGTACTTGCGACCACGTCCACGGACTCTGCACCTGCCCTCCTGGTTTCCATGGCAACACCTGTGAACAAGGTAGAGCTGCGTTATACTCCACTCTAACTTTTATACCTCTACTTTCCTTCACTGCATTTAGTTCACCTTTGTGACACTAAATTACTCATTAAAATATGTAATAACATGTCCTCCAATTTTTAAAGATTTTCTTTGTTTTGTCAGTTTATTATTTTAAAGTTTAATGTCTCTCTCTGTCAGTGTGTCCTCTGGGTTTTTTTGGTGTGTCCTGTGCTGAGAAGTGTCTCTGTGACGACCAGTGCCCATGTGACCCGCTGACAGGAAGCTGCAACGCCACACTGCCAGGAGAGACCAACTACATTTTACACAGAGGTACACACACACACACACACACACACAGATACTCACCAAATGTATAAAAATCAATGTTAAAGCTAAATGACATATTATTGAATTAGAGCTGCAACTATTAGTCGATTAATCGATTAGTCGATCCACAGAAAATTAATTGGCAACTATTTTGATAATCAAATAATTTTTAAGCAAAAAGGCCAAAGATTTGCTGGTTTCAGCTCATCAAATGTGAGGATTTTATGCTTTTTTGTCATACATGACAGTAAACTGTATATTCTTGGTTTTTCGACTGTTGGTCAGACAAAACAAGACATTTAAAGGCGTCACCTTCAACTCTGGAAAATTATAACCACAATTTTTCGGACTTCTGCTCAGTGAGATCACAGCCTGTCCCTGTTAGTAGCCATGTTTGTCTGCCTCTGTCTGTATTGATGGCTGGGCATTGGTCACTCAGTCTGTACATCGTCAGCATACTGAACAGGACGACTGTACTGACCCATTTTCTCATCTGGTCCATTTCCATCTTTGTGTCCTAATTTCATGTTTCACTGCTCTGATCGCTTCACACAGCCTGCTGTACATTTCTCAAAGTTATTACCGTTATTTTCATTCTTCTCTCATGTTTTTATTTTATAAAACTGTGTTTTGGGGCCAAATAACAATTAAACTTATGTGGTGTTTTAGTAATTTTATTCCAATAGGTCTTTTCTTTTTGATTGTGTGTAATTTGATGCTCTGATGCTCCTCAGTGTTTGTAATAGTTGGACTGAGGCTGTTCTTCTCCTTTCTGTGTGTTCCTCTTGGCTTTTTAAAGCTAGCTAGTGAAGTGAGTGAGGGTCACTTGGTTTAAGGTGTTGCCAGAATATGAGGGTCGTTTTTAGAGCTGTGACGATTAGTCAGTTAATTAGTTAGTTAGTTAGTCGATTGACAGAAAATGTATCTGTAATAATACTTAAATAATCGTTTGAGACGTTTTTTTTGGTTTCAGCTTCTCAAATGTGAGGATTTGAAGCTTTTCTGTCATATTTGATAGTAAACTGAATATCTTTGAAGACGTCACCCTGGTCTCTAAGACATTTAAACAGGCATTTTCACTATTTTCTGATATTTTATAGACAAAAAGATGAATCAGTTAATCAAGAAAATAATCATCAGATTCACCAATAATGAAAATAATCAGTAGTTTTAGCTCTAGTCCTTTTTTCCGTGGTGATGTTCAGAGTATTTCCAGCTCTGAGTGATGTATTGACAGAGTGGAAGAGAAACCGTGAGACTCAGAGATGGAGACACAGATCGTGTGAGAGGCTGAATGTGTTTTATATCAGCCTCTGTGACTGTGTGTTTATCATTGTGGTTTTTTTGTGTGTGCTCACATTTAGCAAATGTTTGACTATTTGTTCAGAGCAGAAGTGAAGACAGTTCTGTCTTTGTTGCTGTCTGTCCAAACAGAGCAGCAGTGTATCGGCTGAACTGGGAGGACTGGAAATGTTTCACATCTGCACATCAGCTCCCAGTCCTCTCCTACTGTTCATCGTTATCTTGAGCAGTCGGTGTAACATTTATTCAGACTGGCCTTTGTCTCGCCTCGTGCTGTTGTGTGTTTTTAATGTCTTCCTGTTGCACACTTCGTCACTTTGCTCTGTGAAAGGTGCTTTACTAAATAAACTTTACTTACTAACCTTGATTAGAATAATATTCCAAAAAAAAATTTGCTTTTTCTACATTTTTAACTTCTAGGATAATTTTTTACATGCAAGCAAAGATCTTAGTAAACATCCAACCCAGCGAACATGGAACATAAAAGAGCTGCAACTAATGACTGTTTTCATTATTAATTAGGACTTTAACAGAAAAATAAGTTTTAAAATCCATCATTGATGCAGCCTGAGAGAACAGGAAAGTCTCCTTCCTTGTTATCAGAACATTTTTGACTCACACTCCCTCTTTTTGCTTCCTCTCAAGCAGAAAGAGGTGCAAAATATTGATTTTCTGTTTCTGTAAACGTCCTGTCATGTCTGAACAAGGCCGTGAGGAAGAATTAAAGGATGGCTACACAAATTTTCAAGTGTGTCTTAAACCAGCAGTCAGCTGTCCATATGAACAGTGAAAGAGGTTTTCCTCGCTGTAATCATTCCTCCTGTTCATACTGGATATTAAAAGATCCCCTTCAAATGTGCTTTAACAGAAGTAACGCAGCTCTTTGCTCCGAGACTTTTAGGATGAAAATTAGACAAACTTTATTTTTGTGAAACTGAGTAGCCTAAAAGAAAAACTACGATTAAACTCTTCAGATGAGTGACTTTCCAGCCTTTTTGTATTTTTCTGACTTTTCTTCTTCTTCTCTCCACAGCTGGAAACTGCTTGGCCAAAAAGATGTTTATATCGTGGAGACAGGAGGAAGAAGCTCACAGGGAGCAGCCTTATCTAACAGAGTAAGTGTCAAAGGTCAAGTCACATGACCCCACCCTCACCTCTGACCTTTTCACCTTTGCCGGCCATCTTTCATTTCTGTTCAATAAATTGTCTCCTTCAAAAACAGACACATTTTGCAACTTGAGCATCTTATGTAGATTATTATGATCCCAGCTCAAAATTAAACTTCAACACATGAAAATAAATAAAACAGGAATAAGAAGAAATGGTAGAAAAGATGTTTTTCAGGACCGACAGTTGGCAGGTACACAGATTGTCCCTCAGATGTAGAAAATGTTTTGTGAGCTGAGGTGTGAAATCGCTTCCATCTGCCAGCCGATTTGCTTGTAAATTGAAACCACGGCTGTTCGGTTTATCTTCTCTTCCAGCCACTTAAACACACATTGTCATTAGGGTCTGTTTTCTGTCAGTGTGGCTGAAACTTCAACCCACCAACTCACACTAATAATACACTTCAAAATATGTAGAAAGCGTTGCGGCTAATTCAACTGGCGATACAGGTTTTTGCAAGATGCTGAGAAATCACTCGCGAGGACGCAGCCGTGCTACATTTCACAGACTGACGTGAGATATTTAACGAGGAATAATCATATCTCGGAGCCGTGGCGTGACCGTTTGAACACAACACTTCTGTCCTCTGCTCTGATTAATGTCTGCGACAAAAAATAAAAATAAAATCATGGAGGCACTCCAGGCCTGCGTCTGGCTTCTTGTCTCAGACTCTCCTCTACATGTAAACACTCTGAGGACGGACGCATTCATTAGCCTCCTTACCTTTCACATGCAAGTTAGGGATTGTTAGTTGTTGCTATGGTTTCTGGAAAGCGCTTTGTGAAGAGGTACTCTGGCCACAGATGGAGGAAGGGATGTTTTTTTTTTAATTCATCTGTTTTAACCCTTATTTGACCAAATAAGTTGGCTGAGAACACATTTTAACAGCTGGGAGTAGTGATGGTGGAGAGAGATGGCAACTATTTTAATAATTAATTAATCATTTTAGTCACTTTTCCAGCAAAACTGCCAAAATTTCACTGTCAAATGTGACTATTTGATCCTTTTGTTTGTCATATATGAAAATAAACTGAATATTTTTGGTCCTGGACTTCTAAAACAACAGTTTCTCTGGTAACTTGGGTTTGGCGAAATTTTCGTGGCATTTTTAATGTTTTTCTGACATTTTATAGACTAAAAGATTTATCGATTAATCAAGAAAATAATTGTCTGATCAATCGATAATGAAAATTATCATTAGTAGGTGAGACAGCAGAGGTTTGCATGTTCATAAACCTTTTCAGACATGGAATATGTAACATTACTGGCTTCAGTTATCTGCTGAAGTGTTTTTGTCTGTAACACAGTGACTGTTACGTTAATGTTCCTTACAGCTACATTCAGATATGACGGCACACAGAACGAGACAAAGATCATGTGATATTTGGCACCTGGTGCTTGAGAGGGAGCAGAGAGAGTTAAAAATGTTCTGTTTTTTTGTCTGTTAGGGTCTCAGGCTGCATCACTGATGGATTTTTAAACTTATTTTGCTTATGTTGCTGTTGTTTGGTCCATAAAATGTCCAAAAATGGTGAAAAATGATGATCAGTGTTTCCCAAAGCCCAAGGTGACGTCCTCAAATGTTTTGTTTCGTCCACAACCCAAAGATATTCACTTTAATGTCAAATAATGTAAAATATTCACTTTTAAGAAGCTGGAATCAGAGAATTTGGACTTTTTTTTCCTCAAAAAATGACTCAAAATAGTTAATCAATTATCAAAATAGTTGGCGATCGACTGAATCTTCTTCCTGTTCAGCCACTATTGTCAAGATGAGAGAAGATCTGAGTTGATAAAGATATTTATACACTTATCTGAGTCTCCATAATTACCTTGTTGCTGCAGCGAGTCTTATTTTTTGCCCTGGGTTTCACCTCTCAGGTCACAGACAGACTTCCCTACCATCCTACAACAAATACCTGCAGACGCAACTAAATATTCTTTCAAAAAAGACAGTAAATCGCCGGCCTTTTTCTTTAATATATCTGCTTATGTTTACACTATGAAGCGTGTGTCTGACATCAGGCTCTCTGGGCTCTGTTGTGATGTCCTCCTTCTCTCTCCTCAGACGATCATGGCTGATAATCACCGTCACCCTGGTCGCTCTGTTGTTGGTCAGCCTGCTGGCTCATGCTGTGCGGGTGTTTCGCGGCTCGGTGGTGCCTGACTTCCCCGAGCGTCGGGACTACTCCTACGTCCCGCTGAACAACATCAACGGAGTTCCTTCACGTGCCAGGAACTCCAGGAAAGAGGGTGTTGGTTTGGAGGACTCCGACTCTCAGGATGAAATCTGGTCTCCGCAGCACTCAGGGACGTTGTAGCTGTCAGGAGGAACGACGTGTAAGGACCAAGGACGGACGATGGACACTGCACAAAGAGAAACGACTGACTCTGCTTAATTTAATCTGAATCTTGTCAAATTTCCATCGACAATCCTGCTCAAATGAAAAGGAAGCTTAAGGACGAAGCACAACAGTTTTCCAGGAGTTTGAGGAGAAGCGTTTGGAAGTCGAAGTCTTTGAATCTTAAGATGAAAGGAAATCCTGAAAAAGAAGAGGTCAAAGCTTTATTTAATCTCCATCGCAGCTCCAGGTAGGACGAGGTTTTCCACTTGTAAACTGATGAATTTTGACTTGTAACCAGGAAAGTCAAACATCTGTGGTTACCGAGGTTTTAACACAAAGGTTTTTAAATGTTTTCTCATGTTGCACCGAGCTCCATGTTTGAATGTAACACAACTGTGAGGTGTAATAATGTGCAGACTATATCAAATCATATCAGATAAAATGATAAAGCACAGTTCTTTGTAGTCTACATGCCACAACTGTCAACTTTGTATTAAATCAAGATTTCATAATGTCCACAACATTCTTCATAATGCTCTTTGTAAATGTCACCAAATTGTCAAACCTGTCATGTAAATCACAGGATCTTTTTTCCTGTTTTATACAAATAAATAAATATTAATATCAGGATTTAATTCTGACCACGAAAAGATGAATCTCTGGTTTGTTTTTGCATCAGTGTCTCAGTAACTCGACTGATGTGAGATTTTCTTTTTAGAGTTTCAAAGATTGAAGGAATCTCTTTGATATATTACACTTGTCCTGGCACTTAAAGGGAACTGAAAATATAAATATTTAAAGTCTTTAGCTACATTAGTGACTTAGTGAAGCTCTAATGTTCATTACACACCAGCTGTTGGTCCTACAGATCCTGTAGGGACCAAAGAATACAGTTTGGTGCCAGAGAAAAGGCTTTGTTATCTATATTTGTTATCTAAACCGGCCGCTGAAGGTTTTATCTCCTATACAGCAGCCATTTTAGGACAAGGTGCATTTCCATCCACCAGTTTTATTCACATTTTCAATTTGCACATAAAAAAAACCTGAGTGGAAACACCCAAAGTTCAAGAAAACCCCAAAAGTTTTTACTCTTGGCTGAGGTGGAAAAGTTTTAATGACGTCATCTGGGTGTGTCTTCTTCTTCTGCAACAGTTTAATGGCACCGACTGGAGAATTAGCGCCACCTGCTGTTTATCTGCTAATATTCACACAACAGCAGGATGGAAACAATCAAATTTTCTTTTGCAGATATTCTGGAAATTTGTGTTACATTTGGATGGAAACATGACTTCAGGCTCAGCTTCATATTGTCAGACTGGATCAACAACAGCAGTACGAAGGCTCAGCTGTGCTTTGAGCTTAATGCTAATTTAACATGTTCAAGGCTTCATCAGCAGCATTTAAGGGACAGTGCACAAGTTTTTAGCTGATACAGATTTTATGGCACCTCAGTTCATTCTGCTATGAGCTCAAACACGACATTCAGAACAAGCAGTGGATCATTCTGAGGTCATGATGTCTGTTTGGTAGATTTTTCTGCACATCATAAAAACACAACTGCTGCTTTGGTGTTTTTCTTTGTGGATTGAAAGTTTCGTTTTCTGTACTGTGAGGTTTTTAAAAACATGGTGTGATTTTAGAAACAGGACTGATCGTGTGAAAAGGAAATAAGTTTTCTTTTCCGCCTCCTGACTGGAGTATTATTATTATTATTATTATTTTTTACCACCAGCGCTCTCTGTGAGTAAACCTTTCCTGTTTCAGTCTTTAGTGTGTCGCTCTGACATCCAGGTCAGCTGAGGCTGCAGCTTCCCCTGCAGGTCACTGCTCCTTTAGGGGCATTTCTGTCCACCAGCATCTCACTGGAGCGTTCACATGACCTCTGACCTCAACCACCGGCCGCACGCTCCTCGCTCTGATGACTACATGTGACACCACACTATGTTCTAGATTCGCTTTTCAACTGAGTTTTGTTAGTTTTTGAGTTTCTTATCTTCAGTGTTTTGTCTGTTGCTTGAATGTTTGATGAGTGAAATGTTTTCTTCTTCTTTTCTTCTCAACATCCAAACTTCTTGTAGTCAGTTTGGTTTTATCCTGAGAGAACGGAGTGAGGAGAGGATCTTTGTGTTTTACTGTGGTCACTGATGTGTCTACATGCTGGACTAAAGTTTATGAATGTAGAAGACAATTCTCAGACTGTATGACAGTACGGGTACCTGAGGAAACTTCAGGACGTCCGTTACAAGTTTATATAATACTTAGCAGTGGTGAAGTGTACGGAGTCAGAGATATTTCTGTTCTGCAGGATGTTTGCTTTAACTGACATTTTGGTGAAACAATATTTAGTCTGTTGCACAATAAAAAAAGATTTTTAACTAGTTTTTCAAGCTGGGACTGTATGAAAAATATAACCATCTTACTTTGTGTGGAAATTTAAAATGATGCAATTTAACATCAAAACAGACAAATATAACTGACAATGAAACCTTAAAATTTAGTTTCATGTCATAGAAAGTGAACAATTCCGTTTTTGAGGATTCTGGAAATATAATAAAATATATAAAATAAAACATAAAATGAGACAAAAAGTAAAATAAAAATAGAAATGGAGAAAAAAAATTATCACCATATATTTATATGTAATGTAGTCCGCTACACATAAAATCAGCTCAGCTGCACCGAGGACAAAATCCACAGTCCTCCTTCTGTGCAAACATGGATTTAAAAGTTTATCTGAAGCTAATATGAAGCTTCAGCGTCCAAATGAGTCAAATCAAGTAGATATCTTTCAACGTTACAGTCTTTTTAGTGCCAAAGTCCCTCTTTTTGTTACTATACTTCCACCACAGCTCAACAGGGAAACACTGTCCGAGGAAACACAAAGAGGGAATTTGATGCTAAAAAGACTGTAAATGTGGCAGATATCCACTTGATATGACTAACTCAGACTGCTGAAGCCTCATATAAGCTTAATATCCAGTATGAACAGGAGGAATGATTACAGCGAGGAAAACCTCTTTCACTGTTCATATGGACACCTGACTGCTGTTTAACACACACTGAAAAAATTGTGAATCCATCCTTTAAAATGCAAAGTGTGGCTCCAGTTCGGACTTAAATGATGGGAGTTTGCTAAAAAAAAACAGTTGGTAATTGGGCCTGTAATTACTGGGTTTAGGGATGAAAAATGACAAACATATGAACTCCAAACAGGATTAAAATCACTGATCAGTGCAGGTAACATTTAAACTACCCACCTCCTCTAGACCTCTACAGAAAGAAATCCCTTCTGACTGGGACTGAGGAGCCAACATTATAATTTTCTGACTCCAGAAATGAAGACGTTGGCGAGCGATAAACCAAAACTTCCCTTCAAAACATTCCTGTATGTGAGGTCACAAATTCTATATGCATGTTTTTCTGCAGACTGACTGACAGGCAGCATGTAAACATACCCGGTGAAGTATTTGGCAGGCTGGTTCGCCCCGCAGCTCGGATATGTGAGGAGCTGCAGGAATCTGAAGAATCAGGTCAGCTGTTATTACTTCTTTGAAACTCCGCCGACATCTTTACAACAAAACCTGTCAGGATGCATCCTCTCTGCCGCAGGCTGCTCCAATACTCCAACATTTACAAATATTGCATCAGACGCTGTCAGCTGATCTGAAAAACAGGCTGTATCACCCTCAATCTGCTGCCCAGAGGACTGTTTCATCAAATCTGCTAACCGGGAGCAGATAACTGTGATATGAGAACACTTTTTCTAAAGTTGTTGACACATTTCACAAAAAAATTGTATTTAGAGAGAAATTCTGCATCGTTTGGCCTGAACTTTCTCCTAACAATCAATACAAATGCCACAAAATGTGTGACCATAAGAGTCCTGTATTGTTCCAGAGTATATTTGTAGTTTAAGAGCAATAAATATTTTTGAAATGTGATCCTGCAGACAATTTTAGGTGGACATCAGCTTTGAGAAACAGACTGTAGCTCTGTGAATCTGGACAGGAAATGTCTGAAAACTCATTTTTTCCATGAACACTTCAGCAATTCTTTAAACGTTTAGCACTTTGTTGATTGTTGCACTACTTTCTTGTTGTTTATGGTATTTCTGATGCACTTGTCTACTTCCAGTTGTTTCTTTTTTTAATGATTTTTTTAAAAAAAGCTTCTGACTGGTTCTGTATGTGTATGTATCATTGAGTCTTCTGCAGTTTCATATGTATTTTATGGTTGAGTTTTATGTATTTTAAAAGCCCATCGAGGGACGGGCATTGCAGACTAGCTTAGGCTATAAATGCTGTGGTATGTGTCATAAGTTCATGCTGTATACGTGTCCTTATACAAATAAACATTTAATAAATAAATGTCGAGATATTTCACTGACAGAGTGAAACATTTGACCTGCTGGAGTTAAAGTCAGAGGACCACCAAAGGCATTAGAGTTTATTCTCTACAGACCTTGAATATCTGCAGTAAATTTCATGGAAATCCATCTAATAATTGTCGAGATATTTCACTCTGAACCACAAATGTCAACCTCACAGTGGCGCTGGAGGAAAAGTCAGAAGATCACCAAATAAATCCTCTGGGGAACATGAACGTCTGCACAGAATTTCATGGCAATCCTTCCAGTTGTTGTTGAGATATTTTAGATAACCCAGGTGCAGCAGCAGATCTGTTTAAAACTGTGATATTAATATGTAATAAAAACACCAGCATGTACTCCATCTGCATCAGTTTAACAAAGAATACCAACGGGCTTATTTGTCTGCGTAAATTAAACCAAATGTTCACTAAGTCCACAAAAATCGAGTTTATTTGAACACTTGGCATCACTTACTGAACGATTAAATGCCTCCATCTGATCCGACACAGTAGTTATTGTGCTCATGTTGTACAAACTGAAACAGAAAGCAGTAAATTATTGAACCCAGCAGTTTCATTCATTCAGATTGTTCCCATTTATTTTGAAATAACCAGCTGTTTGTGACTCTGTTCACAAATACAGACTCGGCTCTGTCACTGTTTCGCTCTCGTGCTCCTGTTTTCTTTCGAGGCCGAGTGGAAGTGAAATTGGATGACTTATGGCGGTTGTTAAGCACTTATCTGCAGCGTGTTCAATAATCCTGTTTGCATTGACCATCTGTGGAGGGAAAGTATGAGGTCGTCGCAGGCTTATTTTCTCCTCACATTCATTTGTCTCTGCTGTCTCTGTTTCCTTTGCAAAGATTGATCCGTTGTCCTGTTTGCAAAGACAACCAGGCTTTTCTAAATAGGTCACATGACTCAGAAGAGATTTTTGGGAACCCGTCCTCCTGCCAGGTTTGAGGTTTTTGGCAGCGATGTGAAGTCAAAACAAAAGTGATTCCAGTTAATCTGTAATGTTAGTTCAACATGTCTGTCTTCTTCTCTGGTGAGACTTTCTTTGCACGAAGCTCTCAGGCTCCGGGGCTGCAAACTTTAATTGACTGAAAAATGAATTGTCAATTATTTAGATAAATGATTTAATTGTTTGTCATTTTTTAAGAAAAAAATTATCTGGTTCCAGCCTCCCAAATGAATCTAATATAATACAAATGTATATATTCTGGTTTCTTTAGTCCTTTATGACAGTAAAGTGAATATCTTTTGGTTGTGGACTGTTAGTCAGGACAGAACAAGAGATTTGAGGACGTTATGTTGGCTTTGAGAAACAGTGACTGATAGTTTTCACTATTTTCTGACATTTTATAGACTAAACAACTAATCGATTAATCGTCAGATGCATTAGTTAGTTGCAGCCCTATTTTGACATTTGACAGACATTTTTCACCGTTTTAAGATGCTCTAAAGAGCCAGATATTTCCCTCAGGAGTTGGTAGAGAGCAGAAACAGCTAACAGAGAGTGAATATTGGACTTACATTCACCAGGTGGACAGAAACACGACTCCTAATGAATGATAATGTTGCTCCGTAACTGCTGGATGTGGAAATATTTATTTAATCTGATTGAGATTAAGATCTATTTTCCAAGAGAGACCTGAGAATAAGAAACATTCATAAGATAAGAACACAATCAGCAGACAGAAACTACACAGCAAACAAGGAATTAATCAAAACAGTTACAAAAACCATAAAAAACAAAAGATAATAAAGAGGAATGAAAGATTCTAGTTTGAGGCAGTTTGCAGTTTCTCTTACATTTAACAGTCAAGTTAACTGAATTTAACAGTCTGAGCTCTGAGGAAACAATTAAATGTGGCTTCATTTAAACCTACAGACTGTAGTTAATGAAGTAGGATTTTATGATAAGAACGCAGCACAAAACAGTTTTTTAACCAGGAAGGAGAAAATAAACAATATATCAACTTAACAGCTGATGTGTTCACTACTGCTGAAAACTGGTGGACAAAACATCAGTTAATGCACATATAAAGATTTGATATGTACACAGACATTCACACATATGTGCACTGATAAAATAAAAACTGACTTCTGAGAGTCTTTAATTTATAGTTATTTATAATTTCTTTAATTAATTCACACTGTGTGTCTATTTATTTAACATTGAACACTTTAGGGTTGGTACATTTTAACATCTACAGTACATTTCCATGACATCAGAGCAAAGTCCATCTGCTGATGAAGATCATGTGATACACTCAAAAGTTCTGGAACAAGCGAGCTCAGACTGTTTTTCCAAGGTCAAAAACGAACCGTGAAGAGACATGAATCTGCCAAAAGCCTGCAACCAAAGGGAGTGAAAACTGAGCAGGAAAGACGAGACTTTAAAGGGTTAAATGCAATATTATATGTTCACATTTGGTTCTGTTGCTCATGTAATCATAGATAATTATTATTTCAAGAGGAGGATCTCTTCACATGCACTCAAACTTTTGGTGACTCACTTTCCTCGAGTTATTTTGTTGGAGAAAGAAACAGGCTTTGTTTTTATGACTTCACCACTATTATTAACAGACTTTATGAGCTGAGGTCTGAAGCTCAGCCAGAGCAGAGCGGGTTCACAGAGGTGACTGATGGGACGTTAAGAGCCAATGACCCGCTGGCTCTCTGCGGTTTGGTCCCGCCTCCAGTTCAGCTCAGCTGATGCAACTCAGGAGGAGGATGTCACTTTTCCTCCAGACTTAGTGTGTGAGGAGTTTTTCTTGAATCCGTTCAGCAGAAACAAAACGACTTTTCGTGACTTGAAAAAGTGCTGAATTCATCTTCCTCAAAAAAAGAGCCACAACTTAAATTTAACCCTGCAGATACTCAGAGTGTTTTATCAGAGTCTGTGTGTGATATCAGTCCATCAACTCTCACACTGTACTTTTCCTCTGGGTGTGCTCACATGTTTGTGGCCGTGCGTGTCAAAGCTTATCATGACTTAAAGTGGCACTCCACCCTAAAACCTATGTGTTGACTATTAAACAGCCTGTCTAGACGTTCAGCTTCATCATTAAGACAGAAGACCAGCTGGTCAAATTCAGTCTGTTAAAGGATGAGGATGAGGATGAGGATGAGGATGGTGATTTTCTGTATACAAATCTCATGTTTGGAGCCAAACCAACAAAGAACTGATCTACTAACATGTACTGTGTGTGTATCTGATATATCTTATTCCTCTGTGCTGTAGACTAAAACAGAAAAAAACTCTTGACTTTGTACTACATTGTAAACAACCAAACTCTTCATGATGAAGGAACATGTGACCCAGTGCAGCCGTGTGGCTCACTGACGTGTTTTTAATAGTTTTTGGACACGACAGAGGAATCAGATATATCAGGCTTTGGATATATAAACAATACTTGTTAGTAGATCAGTTCATGAGATTTGTTGACGATAAGAAAAATATATAAAATCACCAGCTTTATTCTTTAAAATGGGTTCAAACTGTTTTCATGGTGGAAAGAAAGTATCATAAACTCATTGAACCGCTCGTCTGTCCATCTGAATTATCAGTGTAGACGAATCAGACGCCATCACTGCGGCGGCGCCTCAGTTATAAACCTACAGATCTCACTTTTTGGGCGCTTTTGCCATAAAAATCTGTCCAGGAGATCCCATAAAAGTGGTTATATCTTGAAAATATAGTCATCGTATGCTGTTAAATAAATGTTATAATCGAATCAGTTTGAACAGAAGTCTGTTCTGTTCTGTTATCAGCTGCTCCAACAACAAACTGACACTTTGTAATAAACAGAAAGTAAGAGCCACAAGCCTCTGCTCCACGAAATATAATTTACTTTTTATAAATCTACATTAAATCCTTGAAATACAAATAGAGCGCTGATCTGTGTCGGCTCTGTGCTGGCGTCACGTTTAGACAGAATAAATGAAGTCACCACAGTCGACTCATTAAAAATGATTCCAGGAAATTCTTAAAACAGGTTGATTTGTGTAAATGTATAAATGTCAGATTTTTCACGTGTTTTAAGAAAAGAAAAGGCGACGTGACAAGAAGACGAACACAAAGTTAAAGCTAGATACTTAAAATTCAGTTAAATCCTTGTTTATTTTTATTAAATTCCACCAAAACCACAATTTAAGACTAACAATACTTATAACTGTTTCTTATTGTGTCGTTTTGAAAAGACAAAACTGTTTCAACTTTTAACTCATTTTTCATGAAATTTCTTATTTTCTTCCCCTAGAGAAGAAAAATGTTTTGTTATAAAAAATATTGTTTAATGGACTTTTTGTAAAGACATAAATTTGGCTCATTGTATATCTGAAGCATTGTTTTTGTGTGTCTGTGTGTGTGTGTGGGGGGGGGGGGGGGGGTTGGGTGTGGGTGTGTGTGGGTGTGTGACTGTGTGTGTCTGTGTGTGTGTCTGTGTGTGTCTGTGTGTGTGTGTGAGTGTGTGTGTGTGTGTGTGTGTGAGTGTGTGTGTGTGTCTGTGTGCGTGTGTGTGGGAGTGTGTGTGTGGGGGGGGGGGTGTGGGTGTGTGTGTGTGTGTGTGTGAGTGTGTGGGGGGGGGTTTGGGGGTGTGTGTGTGTGTGTGTGTGTGTGTGTCTGTCTGTGTGTGTGTGTCTGTGTGTGTGTGTGTGAGTGTGTGTGTGTGTGTCTGTGTGTGTGTGTGGGGGGGGGTTTGGGTGTGGGTGTGTGTGTGTGTGTCTGTGTGTGTGTGTGTGAGTGTGTGTGTGTGTGGGGGGGGGGTTTGTGTGTGTGTGTGAGTGTGTGTGTGTGTGTGGGTGTGTGGGTGTGGGTGTGTGTGTGTGTGTGTGTGTGTCTGTGTGTGTGTGTGTGTGTGTGTGTGTAGTTGTAAAGCTGTAAACTGTCACACCACAGAGGTCAGTGTGTTATGGCGTGCTGCTTGGCCCACATACCTCTCAACATGTTTACGTCCTGAACGAAGAGCTACTGAAAATGAGCCACTTAGGGTTGATGCAGTTGCTCTAATTTGATGCTACTTTACACTTCTACTCCACCACATATCACAGGGAAATATTGTATTTTACTCCACTTGATTTATTTGACAGCTGTAAATACTTTTCAGGTTGAGGTTTGAGTGGAAACGCTGAAAAATTAAAAGAAATCTTGAAATATTGCAAAAAAGTGTTTGTTGTTATCTGAGGTGTAACAGCAGCTGTGTGGATATAAATCAAATGTAAACAGACTGAGTGAATAAATGATGTCGTACATGAATCATGTGACTTAAACGTCACTGAAGAGCTGAAACATCAGATCTGTGTGGAGCGATGAGGAGACTGTAACCTTCCTCACATCAATACATGAAACTAACAGAAATGTCATATTTGCATCATGTTTTCCATCGTTTGAGCTTTGACTGACGTCATCATGCTGCTTACACACTGATGCTTCAGTATTAATAATCTAATGATGTCATATATAATAATATATCAGTCAGAGGGACCAAACCACTACTTTTACTGCAATACTTTAACTACATCAAGCTCATAATACTTATGTACTTTTACTGCAATACTTTAACTACATCAAGCTCATAATACTTATGTACTTTTACTGCAATACTTTAACTACATCAAGCTCATAATACTTATGTACTTTTACTGCAATACTTTAACTACATCAAGCTCATAATACTTATGTACTTTTACTGCAAAACTTTAACTACATCAAGCTCATAATACTTATGTACTTTTACTGCAAAACTTTAACTACATCAAGCTCATAATACTTATGTACTTTTACTGCAATACTTTAACTACATCAAGCTCATAATACTTATGTACTTTTACTGCAAAACTTTAACTACATCAAGCTCATAATACTTATGTACTTTTACTGCAATACTTTAACTACATCAAGCTCATAATACTTATGTACTTTTACTGCAATACTTTAACTACAACAAGCTCATAATACTTATGTACTTTTACTGCAATACTTTAACTACATCAAGCTCATAATACTTATATACTTTTACTGCAATACTTTAACTACATCAAGCTCATAATACTTATGTACTTTTACTGCAATACTTTAACTACATCAAGCTCATAATACTTATGTACTTTTACTGCAATACTTTAACTACATCAAGCTCATAATACTTATGTACTTTTACTGCAATACTTTAACTACATCAAGCTCATAATACATAAATTGCATATCTGAGAAAATAAGTTTTTTCATGAGTGAGCTGTGACAGAAGCCCTGCTGGTTGTTCATGAGGGGAAGTTAGAGGATATGAGTGTTTGGAGCAGACTGAGCATACAGATGGACAGAGGAGAGGTGGGTTGTGGACATTTTGATGCTTGTTATCTCGCACACTGTCCTTTTACTTGCAATAAACTTTATTAGAGATACAACATTTCAGGTTCTTAGATCTTCATCAGGTTAAAGTTTAAAAAGATAAAGTAAAAAATAGTTTACTCCAAGTAAAAGGACAGTGTGCGGGAGTTCTCGCTTCTGTTGGCTATGAACATTTCCTCCTACGCACCTGTGTACAAGAAACTGAAGGTGTGCATGAGCCTTTACAGTCAATGCTTGTTATCTTGCCTTGAACACTTGTCACCACTGGAATCTCTGTTTGCATAAAGAGACGGTTACTGACGCTTTTCAAGCCTACAGGAAGTGAGTGTGTACTACTCAAACACATCACACAAAGTTCTGGAGTTTTCCAGAATTAGACTCAGCCTACTTGGCAGCGTATACATTACCCAATAAGGGTTCAGTGAAAACAACACGAGGTCGTTGACCCCCACTGTGCTCACAGAGGACAGTATTGTGCAACACAGACTGTAAACATTAGCCAGATTATGTAAAGACGCAGCAGAAGGAAGGCGACTGTGCATTGTTGTGACGGTTGAGTGTGATGTGTAACAGTGATAACATATTATGGTGGCAAGCAGGACATTATGTCCGAGACACACACACAAATATACACTGAACACCTTGTGTGCTTCATTAGTGCTGTAATACTAGTTAATAAGTACAACATGAGACCAGTTATTCTCAATTTGTATGAAACGAGCTCATTGTTACTCCACAGTCTATCACAAGGGGACAAACATCTCATCATAACATTAAAAATATCTCCTCAACTGTGCACACACACCTTAATATAAAAGTAGGGTTCTTTAAAGCAGCTTTAATCAATATTTTCTTATACTAACACAGTCTGAGCTGTCAGTGTGTGTTTGGCTCGTAGTGATGAACCTACAGAGAATTATCAGTGACTCTGCAGCTCCCCTTTACTGTTTTGGTTCACTCTCAGCGCTCTCATAGTGTCGTTTTCAGAGAAAAAGCTGTAAAAAGCCACTGTACACTACCTGCTCAGCACCAAACAGCAAACAGACACAGTTAGCTGTAGACTAGCTGGTGAACATAGTGGAGCATTTAGCAGCTAAAGAGCCAGATATTTCCCTCAGGAGTTGGTAGAGAGCAGAAACAGCTAAAAGAGAGTGAATATTGGACTTACATTCACCAGGTGGACAGAAACACGACTCCTAATGAATGATAATGTTGCTCCGTAACTGCTGGATGTGGAAATAAGCAACTGTTTGCTAACAAGTTCAACATACATCAGAGCTGTATTCACTATTTGTTTCTGCTGAAAACTAACTATTATACTATTTAACTATTAAAACTGACGATTATTTTCATTATCAATGAAGCTGTCAAATCTTGATTAATCGATGAACCACTTTGTCTATAAAATGTCAGAAAATAGTGAGATGTCAAAGGTGATGTCTTGTTTTGTCCGACCAACAGTCCCGAACCCCAAAGTATTCTGTTTACTATCATGTTTGACAAAGAAAGGTATTAAATTATCACATTTAAGAAGTTGAAACCACCATGTTTGGACATTTTTGCTCAAAAGAATGATTAAACAATTAATCGACTCTCATTATATACATTTTCTATTGATCAACTAACCAATTAATCAACTAATTGATGCAGAGCTGAATGTCATGCCTCCATTTTCCTTCACTTTGCAAAAGGACAAACTGCTTAAAGGAGACGTTTACTGTTATTCTGTATTTTTCTTATTGTCAATAAAGTCCATGAAAAGACCAAAACCAGCAGTGTGTTAGTCCATCTCACAATACTTTCCTCCCTCTCTACGGAAAATCTCAAAAACATCTCTATATATAGTTTCATTTTTTTAAAGGCTCAGTAATTTCCTAAAATAAGGAATTAAAAAAATATAGAACATGACAGATAGGTAGATAAACAGAGTTCTTTATTAATCCCAAAGGGAAATTACAGTACTTCTACTAACTTATTTAACTCCTTAAACGTGAATGTAAGAGCATTTTCAGCTCTTTAAACAGCATATATCATAAAAATTAATAAAAGTTGAGCTGTAGTTTCAGACTGCAGATGTAACACGTGTGGAAAGAAAAAAATAGGAAGGGAGCAGTGAGGGACGTCTTATCAGTGTTGTGATGTCAGAACAGAGCAGTACAGGTGTGACCTTGTTGTTCGGGAATGGAAAAATCTAGGGTAACATGTTCCCGTGTCCTACTTCTGTGTGTTTTTCCACATGGAGTTTTTGTTTTGTTATTCTGAAGGATTTACAGTTTTTACTGTTGAGAAAAGACCCCGGTCAGGTTTGTACAGTGGTGGAAAGTGATGAAGTACATTTACTCAAGTACTGTACTTAAGTACAATTTTAAGATAATTGTACTTTTGAGTATTTCCATTTGATGCTACTTTATACTTCCACTCCACTACATTTCAGAAGGAAATATACTTTCTACTTCAGATGAAGATTTGACACAATGGATAATATAACAAGCTTTTAAAATACAACACATTGTTAAAGATGAAACCAGTGGTTTCCAACCTTTTTGGCTTTTGACGTCTTACAAAAAGCAGTGTGTAGTCGGGGTCGGGGATAAAAGGAATGACCTGATCTTAGTTAGCTGTCTCAGTTGGGAAAAGCAGGAATGCAACACTTTGGTCACTTATAATTATAATTATAATTATAATTATAATTATAATTATAGTCACTTCTGATCTGGAGTCATTCAACTGCAGGAAGTTTCAGCAGTGCAGGACATAATACAAGTAACATCGGTGGTACCAGGCTTTAACGGGACATACAACTGGGTGTCATTTGCGTAGCAACGGAAATCAATGTCATGTCTATGCATAATTTGCCCCATGGGTAGCATGTATATAGTGAATAAGAGGGGACCCAAAATAGACCCCTGGGGAACCCCTCAAAAGAGAGGAGCACAGGAGGAGGAGGCATCTCCGAGCATTACAGAGAAGGACCTGTTCGACAGATGGGAGATGAACCAATCCAGAGTCACATCACTGATGCCAACATGGTTCTTCAGACGGCGCTGACTGATTTACCATCCTGTAAGTAGAAGATATTAATGCCACCATGTTTTTAACGGTTCCATCTCCACCGGGGTCCATTTGTCAAATCCAGGTGTAGAGACGCAGCACATTTCACACTCAGGTGTAACTGAACCTGTCTAACAACACTGCAGGCTGATGGAAAAACCAAATACAAAAGACAAGATAGTCATCATGATGAATATTTAAAAAGTGTAAATATACAGGAGTAATATGAAATCCAACACTGAGTCACACTATAGTCTCTCAAATGACTGTATAGTACAGTGTTGCAACAATTACCTTAATTATTATTCTGCTGATTATTTTTTCTTAAGCAATTAATTGTTTTGTCTGTGAAAATGTCAGAAAAAAGAGAAAAATACACATAATTAAAAAACAGTCCAAAAACAAAAGATATTCTGTTTATAATAATATAAAACACAAAAGCAAAAAATACTAAAACCAATGAAGTTTTGGCATTTTTGCATGAAACTTAAACAATGAATCAATTATCATAATAGTTGCTGATTACTTTTCTGTTGACTGACTAATTGATTAATCGATTAATTGTTTCAGCTCTAGACTGTGTTTAAATGAAATTAGGACATCACAGGATCACCTATGACCCATGATATTGGGATGAAATGTCCTCAGTGTTTCCTCCATGTGTGGTGTCAACATGCAATCTGCCGACCTCATCGTCCGCCCCTTCCTGTCCTGTCATGCAGGATGAGTTACTTCCTCCTTCTCTGCACAGACGCTCTGTTTTGGAGCAGCCAAGGTTGATATACAGTTCAGTTTTGAAGCATTTGTTGTGCACAAGTAGGGAACAAACTGTACACAATATTTAGGGACACTTCCTTTTTCTGGTGGAGGATAAAGTCTGGCTCAAAGTCCAAGTTCATCCCAAAGATTTTGGATGGGGTTTAGGTCAGTGATTCCCAAACTGGGAAAACAAGTTTAGTTTAAATTTTAAACAAATTTCCAGAAAATGTGAATGAATGCTTGTTTCCATCCACTTGTGTTGGTGCCATTAAACCGTTGCAGAAGAAGAGGACACAACGAGATGACGTCATTAAAAGAGCGGCAGCCAAAGCTCAAACTATGGAAAACCATGTGATGAAAACATGATGGAAATATGACATTTCTGTTTGTTTCATGTATTCATTTGAGGAACAGGTTCACAATTTTTCAAGTCTGTCCTCAAACAACAGTCATGAGCTGTAATCATTCTGATCATACTGACCATTAGAAGATCCCTTCATAATGCACTCACAATGTATATATGAACACCTGACTGTTGTTTTAAGACAGACTGTGAACCCGTCCTTTAAATTAGCATCCTACTTGTTTGAATACAATGCAACATTCCTCCGTAGTTTCAGTTAATAGCCCGTCATATCAAAAAGCAGTTTTGTCATCATATGTAACATCCATTGACATTAAAGTCACGCACACCTCCAGCTCCTTGTAGGCAGGTGTAGGAGGAAATGCCCAAAGGCCAAAGAAGAGGGAGATCCTGCACGCTGTCCTTTTACTTGCAATAAACTTTATTAATGATACTGATATGTATCTTTAACAAAGTTTACTGCAGGGAAAAGGACAGTGTTCGGGAATTCTCTCTTCTTTAACATGTTGAGACAAGAATCTGCAGACTGTTGGCAGAGACGCCTCATGTCTGTCACCTCAGCGTCCTCGTGAGCCCGTCTGTCTGTCTGCGTTTTATTACAAACACCTTTGTCACACATACTGATACCTGCCAGCGTGCCAATTATAAACAGAAGCAGCAGTTTATGTTCTCAACTGTCAGACTTCAGCTGAAGTTCACAGCAACTTCAATCTTTCTCCAGCTCCAGCAGTGAGCGGCTGATAGGAGGTCAGAGGTCACAGCATGCAGATGGACCATGCAGGGGATGGTTAGTTAATCCAAGAACAGCAATAAGTCTTTAGAAAGAGAGAACAGAATATCTTTACAGTTTAAGATGAACATATTTTTTTAAACTGAGAGGCAAAGAGCAGAAAACATTTTCAGATGGAGATGAGAATATTGAGAATATTGAGAATAGAGAACATCTTAACTGTTTGCTTGAAGAAAGAATCTATAAAGTTTAACTTCAACAAGAGAGAAAAATCTCACAGTCGGAGATCAAGAACAGAATATTCAACAGTTTTTTCTTTATTTGACAGTTTTTTCTTCTTTATTGAAGAACATCTTTATAGTTTGATATAACAACAGAGAACATATTGAAGGTCTTAGATGCACAGGATGAGCAGCAGCCTTTTGTCTGAAGCTTAAAGCCTTTCTTCCAGATTATGGATTGGATGGAGGTCAGAGGGAGGGGGAGGGAGCTTCCTAATGTCTCCTTTCAGGGCTGATTGGGTTTGTTGAACCCACCGCTGACCCAAATATTCTGCCCTGCATGTTTGTACCAGCGTCTTCTGATCACGGGTCAATTCACCCAAGAAACACTTTTCATGGGAGGTAAAACCAGACGTCACAATTTCATTCAGTAACATTTATGTTTGATGAATAATTCAGCACCTTTAAACTTTAAAGTGGACATATCGTGCTTTTTGTGATCGTCATTTATATTCTGTTCTGATGTCGGATGTTAAACATGGTCAAAGTCACAGAATTGGAGGGTAACGTATGTAGAAATGCTCCCTGCAAGTCAAAAGCCAGGGCTTCAACCGACTCTGGCTCATAGCCTGTAATTCAAGATGTACGTAGCGAGGTGTGACATCACACATTGGTTTCATCTGAGCCAGTTTGACGTTAGCTACTTTAGATAAGTGCTAACAGGGCAGGTATCGTAATCAAGTAACATTAAACTTAGTGAAATATTTTGACAATAGTCCGAGTCCTGGAGCCGGGGAGACCAGCAGAAAATGACTGACTTAGTATTTCTTGAGAGAAGTTGAGGCTTTTTGAACGGGAGTCAGTTGGAGCAGCTAGCAGTTGTTGGTGGCACTTTAAGGTACTTCAGTCTCAAGACGTTGTAGATAATGATTGGACTAAATGCTCCGTTTGATCAACATGTCAGATCATTCGCACATGCCCACAAACGTAATCTTTGTTGCTAAGGTGTTTCCATGTGTTGTTCACGTTGTCCACTCTCATATCTCAGATCTGATTCAGCTCCAACATGTAAGGATGGATTTGAGAAGTTGAGGTTTGGAGTAAAGAAGGTGAAGAAGAAGTAAAATCCTGCTACTATAGTTTGTTTACGTAACCTCCGGAGCCGGAGGAAGCTTCCTGAAGCTGACCAATCAGAACAGAGCGGGCTCATCAGGAGGGGGGCCTTAAAGAGACAGGAGCTAAAACGGCCTGTTTCAGACAGAGGCTGAACTGAGGGGCTGCATAAAGGGCCAGTATAAGATAAATAAGGAGTTTTTAACTGGAAATCATGCAAAGATATTCCAGTGGAGCCCCAGAATATAAATATAGAGCTGGAGATGTGCATCCTTTAAAAAAATGCTGCACACTGCTTTTTGTAAGACGTCAAAAGCCAAAAAGGTTGGAAACCACTGGTTTCATCTTTAACAATGTGTTGTATTTTAAAAGCTTGTTATATTATCCATTGTGTCAAATCTTCATCTGAAAAGTAACTAAAGCTGTCAAATAAATGTAGTGGAGTAGAAAGTACAATATTTCCATTTTCACTGCCAGCTGACAGTTATTACATGACTGCATGAGAGAAAGATGACAATAACATTCAGCCTCACTGTTATCAAATATATTTCTGAAAGCTTCCACTTATTGTTTTCTGTTGCTGTATTTTATGACTCTGTTATGGAAACTTCTCGGGTGTGGAATTTAAAGGGTGTGTGCTACTCAGAAAACAGGAAACACTGTAGCTCGACCCGGATGTTGGTCTCTTTATGTAATATTTAGGGAAAAAACCCACTTTTAGCCCTGTTACTGCTGCCTAAAACCTTTGCCCAGTCATGCCCTTTTCAGGAGAAAGGAGGGAGGGAGGGGGGGTCACATGGGTTGGTGACAGCCCTACGGCGCTCTGCGATTGGCCGAGCCGCTCCAGGCCCGTCCCCTCCGATAGGCTGTCCTTGGCGACGTCACGACGATCAGCTGTTGGAGCCCCACAACAACAACAAAAGAAAGAGCAGTCGGGGGACTGAAGGAAGGAAGCTGAACCGCACTGTAACTCCCGATGTGAAACCCCGAAATTAACGTTTTTATATTTTATTTCTTCCGCGAAGAAACCTCAAGTTTTTCTATTTTTCGAAAAGTAACGCTCCTACCTCAGTTTTAAGGATTTTAATCACGATTTGAGCTCGTTTACATCCTCTGCTTCTGCCGCAGGTGAGCTCTTTGTTTTCTCCTCCATGAACGTTAACGGCCCCGGTGCCTTTTATTCCGATGCTAATTACATTTTACATCCACTTTACAGCAGAGACACTTTCTACACTGAGAAACAGACACATATTAAGAAGTTACGTTGCGTTATTGATCGTGAAAGATGGATTTTTAATCGGTTTAATCTCGCTGCGGCTGCTTGTCGCTTTAGCTGCGGCGCTTCGTGTTTTCCGCCATCGCCTAAAAGAAGTTCCTGGTGTGTTCTGGAAAATCTTTCATGATATATTTCAGCAGATGAAAGTTAAACAGGCAGGCTCTGCGGTCCTGCCCTGCCGGTGTTAAATTACAGCCTCCTCCTCTTCCTTTTCTGGTTAAACCGTCCAACACACAGAGGCTGCAGCTACAGATTATAACTGGACCAGTTCGTCTTTTTTGTCCTACAGACTGGTTGCTAAACCACATTAGCTCCAAAAGAGTCAGCCGATTGATCGATTAGTCGATGGAAAAGAAAATTAATTGACAACCATCTGTATGATTGGTCACTTATTAGATGAAAATGCCAATCATTCTCTGTTTCCAGCCTTTTCTAAGTGAGGTTTTGCTTTGCTTTTCTGTGTCATTGTGATGTCAGTTTTTATGGATTGAGGACTGTTTAGCAGTTTGAAGACGTCACTTTGAGCTCTCTGATGGGCTTTTTCACTATTTTCTAGTGTTTAATAAACCAAACAATCGATTAAGGAAAACATAATAATCTATAATGAGAACAATCGTTTTGTTGTAGTTCTAGTAACAAGCAAAAATGTCCAATATTCGCTGGTTTTTACTTAATAAAGTTGTGAATTTACTGCTTTTGTCGGTGTTATATTATTGTAAACTGACTGTCTTTGGTTTTGGATTATTGGTCAGACAAAATAAGATATTTGAAGATGTTATTTTGGGCTCTAGTGGATTGTCAATAGCATTTTTCACAATTTTCTGCCATCTGCCTGACACCACTTACTACAGTAACTCTATTTCTGCTGTAATAAGAAAGCTCATATGTGCAATTTAGAAGATGATGTCCATCCCTGATGATACGGGACCGCCTGTAGCCTAAATCCTGAGCAGATTTAAGGATTTAAAGCGTCCTTCATAACTCTCATACAGCCTATTTTACACACGGATGAATAAATAATGCGGGATATGATGTAACAGATACATTGATTGCGGTGTCGTTCAACAGAAACCCGCAGTTATGACTCAGTGACCTGTTTAACAGCATTAATCGCCCATAAAACAGCAAGATCAGCTTTCCTTTGTGTGTTTGGCGTTTATAGCGAGAAGAATAGATTCATATTTGGTATTTATTTATTCCTGAAGTGTCCCGGGACTGAGGAGGAGGGTGAGTAGAATAAAAGAGGAACAGGTGCAGCAGATTATCGGCCTGCTGCTGTTGTTGTGACAGTCTGACGGTTGAAACCTTGTTCAGTTTTTCGGTCCGTCTCTCCGTCACAGCTGCTCAGTGTTTACAGAGGTGGAGTTTGGCTTTTGTTCACGAGAGGAAGAGCGAGCGCTTTCTATTTCTTTATTCACGTGTAATGAATATGACAACAGAGAAATACGAGCCGGGGCGTGAGGATTTAAACGCATCACATCCGAGGATGAGCTTGCTTCGAACGCGCTGCGCGTTCAGGTGCTGGAGAGAAAAATCCGACATTTGGACGTTGTGAGTTGTTGGCGGCTGATGAGACGTTCAGTTTGTCGTGAATGCGAATTACAGGCTGACAAGAAAACACGTCCGCCTCCTGGTGGTGATTAGACGTAATGTTTTTCAATAATTTAAATGTTAAAGGCACATTTCTTGATTTAAACCAAAGTGTTACCAAGATTAAAAACAGTACTGGAATCTGCTGTTGCTCCCAAATTGATTAATAGGTTTTAAAATACAAAAACTAGACAACAACTGAAAACACAGTTCAGTTAATGTTTTCTGGTTATGTTAGGTGTGTTTACATCAGTCATGTTTGTAAAGCTGCAACGATTAGTCGATCAACAGAAAATTAACTGCCAACTATTTTTATAGTTGAATTATCATTTTGAGTCAATTATTTAAAGAAAAAATACAAAATATTTCTCTATTTTGTCTTCTATGAGAGTAAACTGAATATCTTTGGATTGATTGACATTTTTTTAACCATTTCCTGACATTTTATAGACCAAACAACTAATCAGCTGTGTGAAATTATAACGGCTGTTTTTTAATATTTACGGATTAATTAAGAAAAGAATCGTTAGTTGCATAACATATAGAGACAGTGAAGCAGTTTTTCAGCCTTATGTTGTCTGAAGAGCTTCAACAAGCTCCACCTATCAGATGTTTGTATGCAGCCTGTGAGGCAAAACCCAACTCTTCTCTGTCATCTACATTCTGGCAGCTGGACAGTCAGAGGACAGTTCAGAGAGATTTTAGAGTGTAAATTAAACTGAGGCTGTAAAAACAGAGGGACAAAAGTAGGATTTTGAAGTGGAAACAACACCCGTTTGGCTGTAATCTGCTGTTACTGTGCCAAAGGATCTGTTCATACAGCAGCTGCAGGACAGTGACCCTGATCGCTTTTCATTTGGTTCACCATCAGTGTGAAAACCTGCAGTACGAAGAGCCGAGCGGCTGCCAGCCAGCTGTGTCTGTGTGTCCTCTGAACACAGCAGCCTTCTTTATTTATGGCAGCTTGTCTCTGCTCGTCTCCATCAGCTCCACAACTGCAGCTGCTGCTCGCTTCCATCAGACCTGACAGGAAATTAATCCGCCCTCCGTTACTGTGATTCACTTTACAGCCTCATAGGAAGCAGGCCTGGAGGTGTGTGTGTGTGTGTGTGTGTGTGTGTGTGTGTGTGTGTGTGTGTGTGTGTGTGTGTGTGTGTGTGTGTGTGTGTGTGTGTGTGTGTGTGTGTGTGTGTGTGTGTGTGTGTGTGTGTGTGTGTGTGTGTGTGTGTGTGTGTGTGTGTGTGTGTGTGTGTGTGTGTGTGTGTCAGATTTGAACTAACAGCATTACTCTCTTTGTTGTTTACATCTCTGTATCTGAGGCGCCTCTCTGACTTTATGTGACGCCTGGCAGGTAAAACATTTACAGCCAGACATCAGAATCACTGCAGTCACACAGTGAAGGTTATGATAACTTTAATTACAGATGTTTGAATGATTATTTTCATCGTCGGTTCATCTGTCAGTTGTTTTCTTGAGTGATTGATTGATTAATTAGTCTCTAAATTGTCAGAAAATAGTGAAAAATGTCCATCACAAGTTCCTAGACGTCTTCAAATGTCCAAAGATATTCAGTTTACAATGAAAGAAAACAGAGAAAAGCAGAAAATCCTCATATTTATAGAAGCTGGAAACAGAAATTGTGACTTTTTTGCTTGATAAATGACTTAACATGAGTGAAAATAGCTGTTTATTTTCTGTCGGCTGACTTATCAGTTTATTGTCTAATTGTTTGAGCATTAGTCTAAATCCCAGCTGGGTCGGGACCCCCACACAGGGTCACAAGGTAAAAATAAAGTTTTGCAAGATTATTTCCAG
This sequence comes from Scomberomorus guttatus, assembly GCA_038419695.1. Lineage (NCBI taxonomy): Eukaryota > Metazoa > Chordata > Actinopteri > Scombriformes > Scombridae > Scomberomorus > Scomberomorus guttatus. The sequence continues at coordinate 32,627,762 of CM076448.1, forward strand.
GATAAAAAGCAAAGTGGAAAAAATTACACAAAATTATGTTTATTTTTCTGACTTTTGGCTGAATTTGGGCTGTTTTAAATTTTACCTCTCCAGGTCTCTAAAAATGATTTAAATGAAACAATCCAAAAATGGAAACTTGGTCTCTGCTCTGCACTGCTCACAACTTACAGTCTAGACGTGCACCTGTGACACACAACTAGAACTTTGTATTAAGAGTTTAAAATAAAGGATAATTGTTAAAAGTGCTCTAAACTGTAGAGGAAGCAGATCATATGTTTGGTGTTTTTGAGGATTTTTCATTGTGGAATAAACCTTTCAGATGGTTTCAGGTAGATTTTTTTTTACCAGATTTTTAAAAAAATCTTAATTTAATAAAGGTGGTCACTTGAGATCTAAATCTTTTTATCGAGAGAGTTAGTGAAGGAAGAAGAAAAAGAAAAAGCATTAAAACACACCACAGCACATAATCTGATCTGATTTTTTTGTAAGAATAAATATGAAGGTTTAGTGTTAGAGAGGCAGTGAGTGCAGCACTAAGAATACACAGTATCTGTGGGGTTGAAAAGGTTTCCCTGCAATTTAATAATTAGTTGGCCGGCTGCTGAGACTCTTGGCTTTTAAAATGACAGTCTGACCCATATTCTATTTTAGAGCGAAAAGTCCTCATACACTGCAAATACAAGACCCGTCTCCACTGGAAGAATAACTTTATACAGTGTGTGTCTGGTTACACCTCAATATATATCTCTAATAGTATTTTCAGTGTTGTTTCAGTGACAATCGATGTTTGTTTTTTCTTTCTGTATCTTGGAGATGTGCTTAAATATCTTCGTCCTGGAGATCTTTTATGGCTTCACAGAAGCGCTCTCACACAGTTGGCTCTCTACACTCTGTGGAAAAGATGTTTTAACACTTAACAGATTTTTTTTACTTTTCAAACTTGTAGCCTTCAGCCCCGAATGACACTGACTCAAGTGACATCACTTGAGGCAGTTTATCAGATTTCACATGGCTCCCTCTGGAGACACAACAGGCTTTATACTCCTTTTTACACAGAGAACACCTGGAAACACAGGCTGGTTTGGGGTGTCCTGTGCCTGCAACGTCCCTGGTTCGACTCAGTCTTGAGACCTTTGTTGCCTCTCGTTTCAGGTCTAAAATCTCTGCTATCGTTTATCAAATAAAGTCATAAACGCACCAAAATATAAAAACACAAGTAAAAAAACAGGAATAGAAAATGAAATTTAAATGGTGAAACAGCAGTTTGTTTTAGACAGTCTGTTTCCAGATATTTAGCCAGAGCTGCAGAATCGAGACTTGGATCTGTCGATTATTTTCTCGATTGATTAGTTGTTTGATCCTTAAAATGTCTGAAAATTGTGAAAACTGTGGATCACTGTTGGGCTTTTCTAAAGCCCAAGATACAATCTGAAATGTCTTGTTTTGTCCCGATCAACAGTCCACAACCCAAAGATATTCAGTTTACTATCATAGAGGAAACCAGAAAATATTCACATTTAAGAACCTTGAATCAGAGAATTATAGTATTTTTTTTCTTAAAAAACGTCTCAAAACGGTTAATCAATTTGAAGCAAATAGTTGACCTGCAAATATCCTGAAACATGAATAACACAGCTGGAATATTTTAATGCACTGAAACGACTTCCAGTCATGTAAAAAACATGTTTTACAGCTTTGAAGAGAAAATGTTCAAACTGATAAACATTCAGAAATCAGGAATATTTTAAATTGATTTGATGATGATATTGATAAGACTTAAAGCAGCTCTGCCTTTAGCACTAATGAGTCCTGTCCTGGAGTCTGTTGATTAAATCTGTTTCTCTTCTCTTTTCTCTCCTTTCAGGGCTTTTTTTGTACTTTTGCACTCGTTGACGTGATCCTGACGTTGAGCGATGTCCAGCCTGCTCCTGCTGGCCCTCAGATGATCCATGACCACACGCTATTGATGCACTTTAGCACCTTTCCGGAGCCTTCCCCTCGCCGTGAACCCCGCAGCTGATGACCAAAGTGCCCGCCACACCCCCCCGCCGTCGCCCCGAGCCACGCGCCTCCCCCAGCCCCTCCCTCAACCTAACGCCCCCCCAGGACGTCACGGGATGTTCCAGAGGTTCGCCAGCGCTCTGTTCGGGGACGACGTGGAGGAGCTGAGTCGATGCAGCAGACCTGGAGACGGCAAAGAGGAAGAGGAGGAGGATGAAGACTGGATCCTGGTCAACTACCTGGGTAAGAATATAATGAAGAACCACTGCGCTCACCTTTGTTCACCTGGTGAATTAAAACCAGTCAAATATGCAACTCAGACATTCAGAGCAAAACACTTTTTATTTTAAGCCTCATGAGAAATCTACCAATCACCAGACACATGTGGAGGTGGTGACTTAGAAAAAACTAGACCTGCAGCAATTAGTCAATTAATCAATTAGTCCCCATTTCTCTCTCTTCCCTCATTTCCTGTCATGTCTGTACTATCAGCTGTCCAATAGAAGCATAAATGCCCCCAAAATAACTTCCAACTTTGAGAAATACAACACACAAACATTACCAGAAACCAGTAGTCATGAAAACATGCAGATGGAATGGATGAAAAATTTTGTGGAACAAATCACAAATTCATTTTAAAAACTGATCTGACGTGAGAAGATCCTCTTCAAAACCATAAAATTGTGTTTCACGGTTTGTGAACCTGATTTTAATGTCTCTGTGCAGTAAGATGTGATAATTGAGTAATAAATCTTTCACTCCCAAGAAAACAGAACAAGATGCTCTTTTAATCTCTCTGTTGTTGAACTTTGTGCTGCTGCAGCCTTTAAGTTAATCTGTCTGCATTCAGTTCAGATTTGTGCCGTGTTCAAAGTGTTGTAGAAATTTTACAGGGTCAGACTTTGTACGATTGCCATCCAAACATGTAAAACTGTTATCACTATTATCTAAAGAGGTCAACGTCTGAGAGGGAAAAGAGAGAGAGAGGGTTCAGTTTAAGGAGGAATAGATTTTGTGTGCAGAGAAAATAAACCAACATGGTCCAGATCAGAAGGAAAGATACTGTACAGCTTTAGACTTTTTAATGGCAGCTACAAGTCAAGCCAACTTTCCAAAGCTGTCTGAGATCAGAAAAAGGTCCCAGTCAAAACACACACGACACCCGACACACACACACACACACACACACACACTGTATACGTAAACATGACACTGCAGTGACTTCCAGATGGCTCAGAGTGAAGTTTGACACAGCTCTGGTTTGGCCCACTGTTGACCCATCGCCGGTCTCGTCTCGACTTGACCTGTCTCCGATTCCACAGGCGTGTGAATATTTTGGGGGGTGGCAGAGCAGAGGAAGACTGGCCCACTTCTGGCTGGGAGGGGGTGGGGGGGGGGTGAGTAGTGGCATCAGGCAGTTTATGGGCAAGTCAACCTGTAAACCAACCAGGTCAAACAAAAGCGCCCGAGGAGCCAGAGGAGGTAAAAATAGAGGCTGGTGGGGCCTGTGGAGGTGGAGGTGGACATGTATGGGCACACAGCCGCCTCTGACGCCCCTCCAGCCCAACACACCTGGATACAGTGTTGTGTTTCGCCCAGGTGCATCGTCAAGTTCCTGCTAAAAGCTGTTCATGAATCCAAGCTGAGTTCTGCACACGATTGCATTTCCTCAGCAGAAAATCATGATTTTGAGCTGGTTTGATGGTTGTCTGACAGTTTAAATATAATAAGAGACTCTCTCTGGTTTCCAAATCACACTTGAAGACAAACAGTGCAACCATTGAGGTTTGGAAATTGGAAATCTGTCAATACTGCAGTTAATATTGCTTTCAATTCATTTTTCAACCCCTGCAGATGTTGCTATTTAAGGAAATTATCAGAAAAACTGTTTCATGGCTCTGAACAGTTTAGCCCATCAGTGTAACAGTGGTGGTTAGATGGACCCCTGGAGGCCTGATTGCAAAGTTTTGAACCTCAATATTTTTTTGGTATCGACCAAAATGTGTCGAAAGCACCGAGTATCACAAACAGCCAAGTACTGAGAGTTTGGCATTGAGTGTCTGCACAGATTCACGGTCATGTTTACTCTTTCATCAGATTTAAATCATCATTTTGTCAGTTTTAGTCTGTATTTCATCCAAGCAAAGTTTAAGCAAACATTTGAGAACTTTGGCTTTGTTTGTTCAATGAAAAAGAGTTTTGTTGAAAACATGTTTATGTTCCTCAAAATATTTAGGCAGTGAAACTGATGTGTCATATCCATCAGTATTAAAATATGCAGACATCCCTGTGCAGGCTGAAATGGATGATAATGAACATGTCAGCTGCACATGTGTGAACACAGCGTACACCAAATGTAGTTTAAACAGAAATGCATGCTTGTCTGTGTTTTGGAGAATATCAAAGCATTGATCTCGAGCGCTGCTTACATGCAGACTGCAAATACTGACAGCATCACGTTTAGAGCTGCAACTAACGATTACTTTCATTATTGATTAATATGTAGATTATTTTCTTGAATAATCGATGAGTTGTTTCATCCATAAAATGTCAGAAAAGGGAAAAAGGTCGATCAAAGCCTAAGATTACGTCCTCGAATGTCTTGTTCTGTCCCAAACAGCAGTCCACAACCCAAAGATATTCAGTTTACTGTCATAGAGAACATATTCACATTTAAGAAGCTGGAATCAGAGAATTTGGAATCTTCAAAATGATAAATCGATTAACAAAATAGTCAGCAACTAATCGATTAATTGACTAATCACGTGTTGCAATATACAGATACATTTGCGAGCCTGACATGCTCACGTTTGGGTCACAAGTATGTTTGTTATGATCAGTGAAACATGTCAACGCTGGACTGGGATGAAATGATCTCCAGCAGCAAAACCAGCCACAACAGCCTGGTTACAACTGGAATCAGATGTTTGTTTGCACTGAAACTCTGTCGACTCAGAGCCTTTTTTGGTGAAAGAGTCCCACACTGACCTCATTAACCCCACACACAGCCTGCCAGAGTCTGTGAAACACTGCTCGTGTTCACTCACAACAGTGTTTGACTCCTGCTGCAGAGTCGTGTTGTTCAGCACACACCTGAACCTCCTTCTCCCCGGTTTGCAAACACCTGCAGCCTCTGGAGGAAGAGATCAGCTGCTAATGGACTCGGACATTGAGGTTTGTCCTGCTGAGAGGATAAACTGTGCGGATCAGCCTGCTGGGCGCTGAGTCAGCACTCTGCAGCCTCTCGGTTCTGTTGTGGGTAAACAAGGATTCCTCTGTGAACTCCTGGGAGTCAGAGCCACTAATGTCACGTGTGGAAATGAGCTCCAAACGCTCGCTCACATGCATGGAAACCAAGTTACATGCATACAGTAAACAGTGACAGAACAGAGGTCATGGGAGATAATTTGATGAAGTTCTTAAACCTTGTTTTCTTGCTGCTTTTCATTAGTTATTTCACTCTGACAGCCATCTGTTTGGGCAAAAGATAAAACATTGCAGGGTAAGCAATGAAGATCAAATATCAATTCTTATTTACAGGCTTTATTTGACTGCTGGGTAAAAATACCACGTCCTTAAACAGAACTGAAATCAAACAGAGACGTCTGCTCAGTCGACACGGATTTATTTTTAGCGTCCAGTCTGCCAGTTTGAGATCATGTTGCCTTTCCTCCTCATAACTTCCTGCGTCTCTGTGAATCATTAGAAGCTGATGTTGGATCAAAGAGCCCGACCCGCAGCGCTGCAGCTTCTGGCGAGCAGCTTGTTTTGCAAGTGTTGGATGTTTGCACGTTTATAGTACATGATGATTTATGTGCACAAAAATGTGCAGCGGTCGTATCCGAGGCTTCATGTAGAGGAAGTGCTGAGTGGAGGGATCAGGTGGTTGTGAGAAGATTAAACTGTTGTTAGTGTGAGAGACAGAGGGCAGGTTTAGCAGGACACACAGGCGTGTTTGCAGACACAAACGGAGACATGCGTGCAGGCTGCGGTTTGGGTTGAACATGTGATGCTGAGCTGTCAGGCAGACTGCCTGCAGCTCTCTGGCTGTGCAGAAAATTATTGTTTACATGTCACTGCTGCTGCACAACCAGACCACACTGCCCCCTGCTGGCAGACTGAGGATGTTACAATCAGATTTCCACAGTTAAAGCAGTGACTTCTTTACCAGCAAACAGCCAGTCAAGTTAATGATGTGTGGAAAATTTAAGAAGCCACGTTTGCCATCATGACTTTTTAGTGTCCTGAAATTTAAGGGTCACCTAAAGTACAAACACATATTTTGTCATTTAGCTTTACTGTTTTTTCTTTTTTTTTTTGTTCAGGTTCTGAAATATCTGTTTCTGATATTTGTGGCTCCTTTTCATCATAATGAAGGTGTATTAAGTTTGTGGTTCTCACAGCACAAAATTACAAAAAAAGTAATTCAACAGGCAGCGCCAGGTTGGTCGTTGTGTCTCAGTCCCTGCATTTCCTGTATATCAACTGTCACTTTCAAATAAAGGTAGAAATCCCCAAATAACTATTAGTTATTTTTCCAGTTATTTTCTTAATTAACTGATTACTCTTTGTGTCTATAAAATGTCAGAAAATGGTGAAAATTATCATTTCTTGGAGCCCAAAAGTGACTTTTCAAACGTCTTGTTTCATCATATGTTTCATCATGTGTGACACAGAAAAGCTTCAAATATTTAGATTTTTGTTTAAAAAAATGACAAATTATTATTGATGATCAAAATCATTGCAGCTCTACTCAGATGTAGATTTAATAACACCTGTGAGTGTCCGACTATAACAAGTCAAACTGTCTGCTGTGAAAAAGGTTTGTTACACTGGATCATCTACGTCAAAGTAAGGAAGTAAAAGTAGTGGTTTGGTCCCTTTGACTGATATATTATTATATATAACAATTCCTTTGACTCTGTGTGTGCAGCTGAAGCCTGCTCCAGTCAGTGTGGTGACGGCCGCTCTGGACCCACTGTCAGCCCGGAGGAAGAGGAGGATGAGGAGGAGGAGGAGGAGGAGGACCTGGTGATGATCCCCTCCCCGATGGCCAGCCCCCCCATCCGCTACGCTTCCTGCACCTCCCTCAACTCCACGGCTGACACCGACCCGGACGGCGGCGCCGAGGAGGAGGATGAAGAGGAGGACGAGGAAGAGGAGGAGAGCGGGTTCCTGCGTCTGGACGCCTGCTCTCTGGAGGAGAGCTGGTTCGTCACCCCTCCGCCCTGTTTCACCGGCCGCGGCAGCCAGCCCGTCCTCCTGGAGACCAGCCCCCTGGAGAACCTGCTGATCGAACACCCCAGCATGTCTGTCTACGCCCACCACAGCCCCCCCAGACTGACCCTCGACCCCCTGCCCCGCTCCCTCGACCTGGAGCTGGGCTTGTTGCCCGGCAACGTGCCCACCGCCCCGACGGCCTCAGGTGGGAAGGAGAAAGGCAGACGCACGCTGGACGGGCCTCGTCACAGGTAAAGTCCTGAGAGCTGCAGACACTGAGACAAACTTAATGTCTGAGCTGAGTGTGTCGTGTGTCGGGCCGTGGTGGAAAGTAACTAAGTACATTTACTCAAGTACTGTCCTTAAGTACAATTTTGAGGTACTTGTACTTTACTTGAGTATTTCCATGTGATGCTACTTTATACTTCCACTCCACTACATTTCAGAGGGAAATATTGTACTTTCTACTCCACTACATTTATTTAACAGCTTTAGTTACTTTTCAGATGAAGATTTGACACAATGGATAATATAACAAGCTTTTAAAATACAACACATTGTTAAAGATGAAACCAGTGGTTTCCAACCTTTTTGGCTTTTGACGTCTTACAAAAAGCAGTGTGTAGTCGGGGTCACATTTCAGATGTCTATGAGTTGTTAACAGCTCCACCAAATTTTTCCCTCTAAACTTCTCACATGGTTTCATTTCAATAAATGTTCAAATGATCCAATATTTCAGCAAAAATCAAAGATTAGAGAAAAAGTCCAAAAAGTGAAAACAGATTTGTGTATCAGAACTTTGTTTTTTCTTCTTTCCTCTCCCATTAATCATCTCACGACCCCTCAGATTTATCTGCTGACCCTTTGGAGGGGCCCCACCCCTAGGTTGGGAACCACTGGACTAAACTAGCTAACTGTATATAAAGTAGTTGAAACTAGCTCCACCTCCAGCAGCTACAACAGTAACATGCTGCTTACACACTGATGCTTCAGTATTAATAATCTAATGATGTCATATATAATAATATATCAGTCAGAGGGACCAAACCACTACTTTTACTGCAATACTTTAACTACATCAAGCTCATAATACTTATGTACTTTTACTGCAATACTTTAACTACATCGAGCTCATAATACTTATGTACTTTTACTGCAATACTTTAACTACATCAAGCTCATAATACTTATGTACTTTTACTGCAATACTTTAACTACATCGAGCTCATAATACTTATGTACTTTTACTGCAATACTTTAACTACATCGAGCTCATAATACTTATGTACTTTTACTGTAGTAGGATTTTTCATGTAAGACTTTTACTTGTAATGGAGTATTTTTACATTGCTGTATTGGTACTTTTACTTAAGTATCTGAGTACTTTCACCACTGGTGTTGGTTGTGGCTCTTAGTGATGAACCTTATTAGTGACTCTGCAGCTTTATGGACCTTTTATAGTGAGTCTCAGCTCACTATTCTCTTGTGGACAATCTAAAGAATAGCAACAAGGTTTTAAAACAGATCTTTGGCATTTCTGTACTTCTAATATCAGCTATGGGGCTGGGCTGGTCTGGGTTTGGGACACAGCTATAGTCAGATATGTTTTCTCAGCTTGGTCTCACAGTTCTCTCCTGCTGTGTGTGTCTCCCCCTGCAGGCCAGATGTGGCGGTTGTCCAGCGTCGCTCCAGCCTCCACTCTGCCTGCTACGCTGCGGCGCTGTCGGCCCGCGCCGGCCTCCTTCAGCAGCGGCCGGGCCTCGCCGCCCAGCACGCCCAGCCGCTGTCCCGCAACGCCCTGCGACGCCTCAACCTGCTGCGCCCACCGAAGGCCAGCACCATGCACCTGCACCAGCCCAACCAGAGACACCTCAACTTCTGAGGCCCACGGCAGCATCGCCTTCATCATTATAATCATCATCAACCTCGACCCTGATCCTTTCAGCAGTATAAACTAACACTGGTCACACACACACACCAGCAACAAGTTGATCTACATCATCAGCCATCAGCCACACACCACAGTCTCTGCTAAAATCTGATCAGGTGGTGAAATAGGGAACATGGCTGCTGTTTTATCTTTTATTTTATCAGCTCGTGTGGCCAGCGGGTAAAAAGTTTGCTCCCTCTTCCTCTTCCTCTTCCTCTTTCACTGAGAAGAAGGGATGTGAAAAGAAAAGGTCATCATGTGTCCTCCTATCACCCTTTCTGTTTCCCTCTCTGTTTGTGTCCAATCACAGAGAGGAAGAGTTGTCACGGCGACGTCCTCTTCCCTCTCCTTCTCCTTTTTTCTTCTTCTTCTTCATGGATAACTTATATGTGTAGAATCAATGCTGTAGGTCACTTTACTCAGTGGCAGGTTCACAGAGCCCGAGGCAGGACGGCGATGGTGATGTCACAGTGATGTCATGGCAGGGTTGTGTGGTCTCCTGACTGTCCTCCTGAAACTGGCAACCTTTTGGGCAACTTCTCAGGACATCAGGAGATGTTTCAGACCCCAAATCACTTGAACATGTGCAGTTTTGCCCAAAAAGTTGTCAGTCATGATGTTTGAAATAAACGATGTGACCTTAAAGGAAAAATCCCTTCAAATCATCTTGACACATTTATAATCAGCAATATGTATTTGTTGGCTTGTCTTGTGAGATCTTACAGTCCCCAGAATGCCTTTCAACTAGTCTAATAAAGGGATATTCTGTGAATTTTACATGTTAAAGTCAACTTAACACAGTTTTCTAATGTCCTCTGTGGCTCTGGAGAATTTTTTTCAAAGTCCTTGAGAACAAACCTGAGGATGTCATAGTAATGTCATCAGGGTTATAACAGAAAGCCTGTTAAAAAGCTGTTATAAACTCATTAAGGTGTGGACTTTGAAAGGTCCAGGCAAAGCAGGGCATCTAATGGAAATATGCTATCAAGTTGCATTATGGGAAATGTAGGATGCAGTGTTTGTGGAGCTTACTTTGTGGACTAAAACTCAGGATATCTCAGCCTCTGCTGCTTCAATTGCAAATGCCCCAACTTACTGGAAGTGCAATATTACATCACTGTAGAACTCCTTTAAATATTAAACATTTAAACCTTCATTTTCAGGTTTTTTTTAAAGAATTCCTTGCTGAGAAAAACCTAAATCATTTCATTTCTTTCCGTAGTAGCAACTACTACCAACAGTTTGCAACAAAACATTCACTCCAGCTCCATTATGTTTGAAAAATATATATTTTTGCAGAGCTGAAAGAGACCCAGGTGTGACCTGGTTGCATCCGGCCTGTGGCAACTGAAACATGAGAAACAGAACAGAGAGTTTTATGAGTCAACCAAATCTTTTCTTACTCAAACCCAAACCTTTCTTGTAGCTGCTCGGTATTCTGGTCTATTTTCTGCACCTGAGTGAGTATAGACATTGATTTTAGTTTCTGTGTGTTTTTTCCTTTGTGATTATCAACTTTGGTTCAAGATAGAAGCTCTTAAACTACAAAATTTTGAGGGACTGAAACCGAAAGAAAAGAAAAACACAGTAATTAATTGAGTCAGCGATGCAAAACTAATCACCAATAACCTCTGTCAACAGCCTTACAGCATTTTAAGGGGATTTTTCCTTTAATTTCCTGCCCCCAGATGTAAAAATCTGCTCTCCTGCAGCATCACCCTGCTGTTAAATGCGACGGTCCCTCACAGCTCGTCCTGCGGCGGCGGCTGAACCTGCCTCTGACTTTGTAATTCAGTACTTTTCACAATATTTTCTTGAAAAAAGAAAAAAAAAGACGGTAAAAATTACTGGGTTAAATATCACTAAACGCCTTGTTTTAACGGTAGCTTTGAGATGAATAGAAATGTTAAAAAAATGTATTTAAAAAAAAAAAACTTCCAAAATATTTTTGAAAAGAAAAAAACAAATTACATATCAGTATGAAGTTGGTATATATGCGTCTATGGTTTCTTGCTTAGGTATGTTTGGTTATGTTAGTGTGCAATCTGTTGCATGGTTGTAGAGTTGTGTTAGTGTCATGATGGTTGGAAAAAAAGAAAATGGAAAAAGATGATTTTTCTTTTTATTAATTTTTTTTTGTTCTTAAAAAAAGAAATCTGCAGTCCACTTCTCAGGGTCACAACCAATCACCTTTACACTTTAGGAAAATGCAGATTTACTTGACGGCTGATGATTCTTTGTGTGTGCTCGGACTTTTCCAGCTCTGTCCCCGGCGGGCTTTCCCTCGTGAAAATGTTTGTGAGAAATAATCAACTTTTTGGTTTTATAGTGTCTCAGAATCTTATCTTGGTCCCAGGACTGTGAAAATGAACTATTGACGCTCTCAGTCGACTGTTGGAAATCCATCAAGATGGAGAGAAACTGTTGGTCTTTTTATTCAGCAATGTTTATATTTTATTTTTGCTCAAGTGTACCTAACATGGTTTTAGAAATGTACTTTATGCTTTTTAACTATTCTATTTTCCATGTTAACTTAGTTACAGTTTGTTAAATTGTTAAAATATTTAAACCAAAAAGTAGCAATGATCTTTAACCATTTTTTTTTAGTTAAGTTTAACATTTAAGTGTTTGTTAACGGTTTTTGGCCTCGGCACTCTGAAATGGTGGACTGTTGTTGTTTAATGTGTCTGCTGTAGGGAAAGTGGAGCCCGAGCCGAGTCAGCACACTGCAGGAGAAAAGAAATGATCCATCCTACACAGTCACTGAATCTATGGAAGCCCCGTTTATGCCAGGAAACAAAGAAAATAATAAAATTGGACAGAAAGAAAAATAAAATACTAGTGGCAAGTCAAAATTCTGAGATATGAAGTTATAATTATGAGATAGAAAGTCAAAATATGACTTCTATTGAATAATTTACAACTTCCAATCTCATAATTGTGACTTAAAAAGTCACACCTTTTTATTGACTCTCATGTTTTTGCCAATTTAAATGTGTATATCTCACATTTTTGATTTACTAACTCAAAATTAAGTAAAGCAGCAGAAATGGGCTTCCATATCGAATCTCATGTTGAAACTTAAAATCTAAATTTTCTGAAGACATGTGGAAAATCTGCCAGCATAAATTCACTAATTATGCTTATTTTTGTGTTCTTGAATGATCTTGAAATAGGAGAAAGCCTCTAACTTCATATTTTGTTGACTGATTTAAGAAAATCCGTTTTGTTTGCAGCATTAAAAACACAGAAACAGAAAATGAAAGTCAGTTTAGAGTAGAAGTTCGGGGTGTGGATCCTATTTGAAGATGCTCAGACACAAAATATAAAAGTCTGTGTTTGAGCCTCAGTGAAGATTCAGTCACTTGCGATGGAGACTTTTTTGCAGTGTGTTTCCTGAATCTCCAGTCAAATCTTGACGTCAGTTTGTCTCTGTGGTTGTGTTGATGGGACGGTAGCATTACTAAGAAAGCACTAACAAACGTTTGTTAGGCGTCTGTATGGTTCGCTGTAAATACTTGTGATGATAGTGGAGTGACTCTCTCTGGTGTATTTAAGCTTTTCTTTTATTTCCTCGAATGTGTCTCTCTCTACTATCGAGCTTTGCAATCATGGACGATGTTATGTTTTGTGTTACTACAATGTTTTGAAAAGGACAAACTAAAAGACAGAAGGGATCGGAGGCATGCAGTGAGGATTTGTTGTCTCCTCGTGCTGTCGAGACTTTATTGTTTTGTTTTTTAGTTTCTGTTCTCAGTTTCATCTCTCTATCATTAGACTAACAGGGATTTATAATGTTTTTGTTCAATGCCTTGAAATTTGTGGATCACGTGCCTTCCAGGTTGAAATGTTGTAACGACAATGCATCAATGAAGAACTTGAACTCTCTTTTTTTGTATGTCCTGAGTGGACGTAATAAAGAAAACAGACATCAGACACCAACTATGCACCACTCGGTGGAAGCTTGTTCCCCCTCACCGCCGCCCCCCCCCCACCCTGCTCCTGTACAGCTTTTATAATGACTCAACAAACCAGACAGAATGATGTAGCAAAACCTCTTTTTTTCCTGTTGTTCATTTAAAAAAAAAAAAAGTGTGAAGAATATTTTGTGGCATTTTTATTTTTCACCAAGTGTTAGACATTTTGCTTTTTTGTTGTAGTTTACTGGAATAATACAGCACTTTGCCAAAAAAAAAAGGTGTAGGAATTTTAGGGTTAACTTTTATTATTTATCGACATAACTGGTCTCCTTCTTTGTATTTTGGATGTATGACAGATCAATTCACTCTGTTCTGATGTCAGAAAAATTAATGCTAATTAAAAAGTGGGGTCATCTGTTTTCAAACTGTAATAGTTAATACATGTGATCTCTTATTAGCCTAAAATAAATGTTTTCATACGCAGCTCTCCCGTCTGTTTGTTTCTCCTGCCTTCATGAAGTCAGTGATCACTTTATCTAATTTTTCTCCTGAATACAAGTTTTATTAGAGTTTAATAATGCACATTATAGCACAAGCACGACATGAAACCTGCTACTGATTCCACTTAACTAGAGATTTTACACATTCACATAAATCTCAACTGATGCTTTTTATTGAAAGTACTGCCATCAATATTTTACTGCACTAGTACTTCTTACTGTACATCTTGCTGTGGAAAGATTTTCATTATTGATTAATCTGTCAATATAAAAAAAAATTAACCATTTAGTTAATAAAATGTCACAATTCTCCTGAGTCCCAGGTGATGTCCTAAAATATCCAACAGTCCAAAACCCCAAAATATTCAATTTACAATGATATAAAACAGAGAAAAGCTGAAAATCTTCACATTGGAGAAGCTGGAACAAACACAAATGTGACATTTTGTCTTGATAAATGATGAGTTGTTTATAAAAAAAATAGCTGGCAATTAAATTTTGGTCAATCGATTAATTGTGTACGCACTGCAGGACTTAATGGAAACGTTTGGGGTGCAGATAAGAAGTTATAAAGAACAAAAAGAAGAGCTTTCATTGAGATTTTCTCACAGTAAATACTGTATACCATTAGACAATTGTGGGCAATTTTGCAAATCATGGTCATGTTTTTTTTAATGATTTTTAAGTGTGATGAACTGTCCGGTATTAAATTTACAGGATTAGTCACAACAGACTTGCCTGGTTATTTTATCCATCCCATTTTTCAATTTTCCATAGGTTTTCCATATAAGTGACCATATCACAACATATATCTGCACATAGAATGACATGATGGAGGATTTTATCCATGTAACCAACTGCAAGTTGCCAAAAATTTGGAAGCACTGGACCCTCAGCTGCCTCCTCCTCCTCCTCCTCCTCCTCTTCCTCCCCTGCCCCCAGCCACAGACCCCACACCCTCCCTGCCCCCACAGATGCTTCCCTCTCACACCTCCCTGGTGATCAAGACCACAGACTGAAACTGTGCCTCCCCTCACCACCCAACCCCCACCATGGACTTCAACACATCCCCACCAACACCTCCCCCCATGTCATGAAACACTGAGCTCACCTCTACCTCCTCCACCCGCCTGTCTGTTTCCACCAGTCAGGTGAAGAGGCAGCTGGAGAGACGCCAGAACAAGGCTGCAGGTCTGTGGTATCAGCCCCAGGGTCCTGAAGGCTATGTGGGATTCTACTGCACCTCTTTAACCTTAGTCTGAGCCAGGAGAAGGTTCCAGTGCTGTGGAAGACATCCTGCCTGGTTCCAGGACCCAAGAAGTCTTCTCCATCTGCCCTTAGACCAGTTTCACTAATATCACACATCATGAAAGTCCTGGAGACTGATTGACTGACTGATATTGGCCCATCTCAGACTTCAGGTGAGCACCTCTTTGGACCCACTGCAGTTTGCCTGCCACCCCGAGGTTGGAGTTGGAGACGCCATCATCTGCTCCAGCGAGCCCACTCTCACCTGGACAAAGAGGCAGCACTGTGAGGATCATGTTTGATTTCTCCAGTGCCTTTAACACGATCCAGCCTACACTGCTGCGGGAGAAGCTCCAAAAGATGCAGGTAGACGCCTCCACAACCTCCTGGATTATTGACTATCTGATGGACAGGCCACAGTTTGTGTGGCTGAGGTGATGCGTGTCTGAGCAGGTGGTTAGCAGCACAGGAGCACCGCAGGGAACTGTACTCTCACCTCAACTTTGATTCAGGGAAATTATTGCGGTAATGTTTCACTATTTTCTGACATTTTATAGACCAAACAACTAATCGATAAAATAACCTTCAGATTTATTTATATATAATTCTGAAAATAATCTTTATTTGCAGCTCTAAATGAGAACACGATATAATTTTAGTACACAGGCACTTTTTTAGGGATAGATTTTTTCAGTTTGTACCTTAAAGTTAGTAATATTTATTGCGTAATGACTATATACAGTAGGGTATAAAAAGTATGTTTTTTAAAAACGAACATAAACTCACACTCAACAGTAGTTTTTCTCCACCGGCTGTTTGACAGCAGCCCCACGTGCTCGCTCTGTTTACATTCTGTGGAGGGAGCACGCGGCTCTCCCGGCCCGCTCTCTCATTGGCTGAGCGTCACAGAAGCCCCTCCCGCAGGCGGAGCGCGCACGCGGAAGCCGTTTTTGTGCCGCGAAAAAAATGCAAAAATCTCTACAAAGTGAAAAAATCACCGAACATTTCCGGCGTTAGTTAGTGTCTGTGCGTCTACCGAGTCGTTAAAGTTTAACCGGAACGTACAGAAAGTCGTGTTTACATCAAAAAATCTTCTTACGATACGGTGTCCGTTAAAAATTAATGTAAGCTCCGCTTTAACTCCGGTAAAACACCGTTTAATCGAGTCCTAACGCTTCTAAAATATAATAAATCGAAGATGGGAGTATTTTAACTCCCTTTAAACCGTTTCGTTGTGTTCGTTTCTAAAAAATCGGTTCATATTTAAACATTTAGCGCGTTTCTGTGAACCGGGAACGGGCATGCGCAGTGGGTAGCGGCAGGCAGATGCGGATATAAGGATTGGCGCCGGCGCCACAGCTGATCCATTCATTCATTCTTCACTGAGAAGGTAAGAGCTCAGAGCTGGAGCGCACATTTAGACCAATTTATATGGCTTTAAAACATATTTTAACGGTTGAAACTTTTCTGTTGTTTATATTGTGAGTTTAGAAATCAATTCTACCTTTTTTCCGGCGTAATTTCGTGTTTAGTGGATTTAAATCTGGACAGGCGAGGGACTGCAGCCATAACTCAGCTTCTAACTTGTATTTAACATTACTTTAAGATATTCCCACTGCTTGAATAATCTACCTTCCTGTCTTTACCTCTTGAAGTTCATCCTGAGTGTGTTTTTAGCGAAAACTTTGCGTTTTAGTGGAGTTTATCTATACAAACATGGAGGCGGCGCTTCTAACTTTAAAACTCTCAAAAGTGTTTTTTCAGCTTGTTCTTTGCTCTGTTGCCTCTTTTCCTGAATCAAGCAAGTATCCAGCTGTTAACCCTGTAGATCACCAGTTTATCTGCATGCCGGGGTTAGCTGGTTATTGTTGACCTAGTTAACAGTTACCGGGCTAAGTTTGCTAATTGCAGTAGCTCCCTTCCACAACTTAGCCTCGCTGTGGACTCGGTTTTGAAGCACTTATTGGACTTTGAGAAGCTTGAGGTGGAAATATGTAGCTCGTTAGAGTTTATTCTAGCAGCTGAAGGTGGTATAAAGTCGACATGGGTGCATTTTAGCGGCATTTTCCACTAGTTTTCCCCCCGAAGACCTGGAGGAGGTCCGGGGAGGCAGGACTCAAATCCTCCCGCTTAGCGCTGCGGAAATTGGCGCGTCTTTGAGTTTCAATCCTTGAATAACCTTCATATTTTGGCGTTTTCACACAGTCAAAGTGCATCAAAGCTGCTTGGAGACGTGTGCTTTGTCGCTGGAGGTGACGAAATTGCGTTGAAATGCGGTATTTCTTGAGCTTTTTTTGTTTGAAATCGAGGGAACAACCAGCCCCCTCCTTTTTGGCTGCAGTTGCCACACTAGCTCTCAGGAGTTGGCAGGCTAGTTTGGCTCTTATTTAATACACGGTTATATCTGTTTTACCTGCTTATGATACAGTGTGTGTGCTTCAGGGTCTTTCCTTGTGTAGCTTCAGCTTGCTCAGTCGGCTATTATTGCTTTTGTGGAGCTACTTTGGCTTTATTTATTAATGGTCGCAAGCTAACCTGTATCTGTTATCTGTTATCTGAGCTAACCAGCTCAGAAGTTGGAGCTCAGCCTGTAAACTGATGTTCTGATATTTGTGGCTTTCCCGGACTTTCTGGGAGCTAGTTTGGCTCTTTATAACGTTATATTGACTATTTTATTCGGTGTTGTGTTATAACAGGCTCATACCACCTCACATGTTAACATATAACATGTTGAGTGTATGGGATGATTAGGCCCAGTGGCTCCAGAACATGGCCTTTATGTGATCTTGACATGGTTTCAGGATAATTGTTTTAATTTAATCTTCTGGTCTCCATCATCCTACATAACCTACAGTTACCCTTTTTAAAATGTTTCTTTCTGTCACAAACATTAAAGTTGTCCAAATCTAATGATTCTCCCTCTTGTTCTTTTTTCCCTCTGCAGCGGAGCCATAAATACAGTTAACATCATGTCCAGACGCAGGTGAGCATCTGCTGCTGTTTGTTCTCTTAACAGTGGTGGTCTGGGGGCCAACAGGGGTCCTCGCTGTATAAAGAGGATTAGGAAGGCTAAGGTTGGGCAACATGGCTGAAATCATGAGAACAATATTGATAAACCTATATATTCAGATATGGATAAATATCACAACATGGCTCATGTCTGGCAAAATCACAAACAAATCAAACCTGATGTTCGATGCAGCTGTGAAGTGTGCCGTTATGCATTACATGAAAGTCTTTAAAAACTTCTATTTAACTATTTTATTTTATTAATTTCAGTCGTGTAAATATACTAATCGTTGCAGCTCTACTTGCACTTTTGTGAGCTTAGTTGCAACTGTTGGGTTCATGAAATTCGCTTAAAACACAATGAATAAAACTAGTTTTATAAATAAATGTATGGATTGAATCATAAAGTGCAGGTACTGTATTCTTGCTTTGTCTGATACCAGGTACCTTTGACATCACATTCATCTGGCCCATAATAACAGACTGTCCTCTTATTTCTAGTGTGAAATACCTGATGTTTGAAACTGAACCTGTCATGTAATCTTTTTTTTTTTCCTTTTACTTCAGCGATCGTATCACACTGCAAGCCAGAGATTCAAACACACCTGAACCGACTGTCAGAGGCCCACTGAGGAAAAGGAAGTCAGAGGTTTGTGTCTCGTTTAGTATTTGTGACCCGTGTCGAATAGCAGGATGATCTTAAATACATGCAGACAAAACAGGCATGTGTGCTGTGTTTTAGTGACATGTTAGCCCAGGTTTGATGTGTTTTGGGGAGTTAGTTTCAGCTTTATTACATGTTGTAACTGTATGCCGGCTCACCTGTTTATTTCCTCTTTCTTCAGCCCTCAAAGAAGAAGCTACAACCTGCCACCAAGAAACAAAGCTATGAAATACAGGTCAGTGTGTTCACATGTCATTAACTCTGAGTGATCGTGTGTGTGTAGCTGATAAGAGATGAGGCAGGGATGTGTGTGTGTTACTAGTTTATTATCTGTGTTTTGTGCCCCCTCCCTTTCAGCGCAACCTGCCCTTTTTTTCTTTTTTTAAGTCTTTGTACTTTTTGAAGTATATTGTTAGGTTGTGTCTGTTTTTTATTAGTTTTCAGTGAAGAAATTGGCAGTTAAAGTTTGAACTTGTTTCATCATAGTTTCCTGTACTGAGAGCATCCATTTTGTCCCCCAGTTCATGTGTAATGTGCTGGATGTGTTTGCATTTTTATTTATCTTTTGAGTCTTTATCCTCATCTTGTGTGTCCCAATCCTTTTATTGGATAATATAACTTTAAGTCAGATTTAACAGAATTATCTTGAAGAGTTTGACCTGAACAAGAAAGTTAAAATGACTTTTAGCAGCAGCAGAAATCTGCAGGAACAATACCACCTTTTCACCACAAGGTGTCAGTTTCTCTAATGGGACATTTTTCTTTCTTAGTATCTTTTCTAGAAGTTGTAAATGTGTACAATAATATATGTGTAATATCCATAAATATGTACAACAAACATTATACAATGTTTGTTGTACATATTTATGGATCTTGGGTTTATTTGATTGTTGGTACATTCCTTTTTTTCCTTTTTGGTTTGAGGTCTATAAACACTTTTGGATTTTTAAAAATCTTTTTTTTTTTTTTTTTTATGTGTGGCTTGTTTGTGTGCTACATTGCAGAGCTGCAACAGTTAATTGTAGTAAAGTAAAAATAACACCCACCCGCCCAAAGATGAAGACAGTGTGATAGTGTAAGATGTCTCTTAAGATGATCAGGCTTTGGACACACAGATGATGCTGTCCTGATGGATACTCTTCACTCTGCTGATCAGACTTTGAGCAGCTGTGTTTGAACTCTTTGTCTTTATTGATCTTCGTGTTTTTTGTTTTTTCAGAAGTGTTGGTCGGAGGACGGAGCGACACCGTGCGTCCTCATAGAAACTCCCCACAAAGAACTGGAGCCTGCAGACCCGACTAGCTTCAAGCAGTACAGATTCAAAAACCTCTTCATCAAGGCCTCCCCCATCCCTCGTCTCAGGTGTGTTTTACACCTCAATGCTCAACACTTCACACTGGGGCGTTCTGTCTTTTGTCGCTGAGCTGTTACTCCACCCGACTCTGTATTCAGAGTTTAATGCCCTTGTTGACCACAAATCCACTTTTTTGTGAATTGATCCAGTTTCATGTTTTTATCTCATGTGACAAACTCAGAAACACTTTAATTAAATTATTTAAATTTCAAAGCTTCACACATTTTTAAATAAGTGAGTCTTGTTGGAATTAGATGTAAAACCATTTAACTCAGCTACACTCATCACTTTATTAAGAGTTCTTTGATGTTTGAGCTTTTAGTTTGTATGATCATTTCTAAAACTATTTTTATTCCCCACAAGTTGTTTTTTTTTTTTCATCCCATAATTTAACATGAACAAATATTAAACTTCACAGTATGATTACCTGGGTTAAAGTATTTAGGGCTGCAGCTAACTTATTTATTCTGTCTATGAAATGTCAGTAAATAGTGAAAATGCCTGTTGTTGTAATTCATGGTTATGTCTTATAAACAGATTGTTTACTGTCATGTACAACAAAGAAAAGCTTAAAATTTTCACTTGAAGCTGCAACCAGCAAATATTTGGCATTTTGCTCTTAAAATGACAACTTTGATCAAAATAGTTTCAGATTTTCTGTCACTCTTAATCATTGAAGCTCAAACTCTTACAGTCAGGTGGCTTCAGTTTTCATATGAAGTCAATGTTTAATAGACGGAAACATTACAATAAAACAAATGAACACAAGATGGTAAAACTCTGTTGTGTTGCAGCTGGGCCAGTTCAGATGACGTGTGGATCAAAATGCTCAACAAGGAGCTGAAGTACGTTCATGACAAGAGCTACCTGCAGCGGCATCCCAAACTGCAGCCCAAGATGAGGGCGATCCTGCTGGACTGGCTGCTGGAGGTGAGACGGACTGAAAATGAGATTGTTGGGAAACAAACTGTGTTTACCAGCAGTGTGAATAGAGTCTGATGGTTTAACTGTCTGTGTGCAGGTGAGCGAGGTGTACAGCCTCCACCGGCAGACGGCGTACCTCGCTCAGGACTACTTCGACCGATTCATGCTGACTCAGCAGAACGTCAGCAAGGATTACCTGCAGCTCATCGGCATCACCACGCTCTTCATCGCCTCGAAGATAGAGGTGAGTCTGTCCTCTTCCTCGGCATCTGACCACATGTCACGTGCATGTGAGGAATTAACGCTGAATTTTAATTTCAGATGGCTGTTTTAGTGTTTGTTAGTCTGAAAAACTACTTTAGTAATTTTGACACTTTAATTTAATAAGTTCAGTGAATAAACATGGAGACAAAGAGGAAAATGAATTTGACATGTTGAATGTCACATTATTCACAGTATAGAAATATTCTGGGACTTCATGTCACAAGACTTCCAAGTGTCTAAAATAAACATTGATGTAATTAAACTCGTGTTTTGTGAGTTCTCTCAGTGTTTATGGTATTTTGGCCCTAAAGCAGAACACAACACGATCATCTGACTGACACAGTGCATATAGGACAGCTGTTTTAGTCACTGAGGTCAGAGCTTCATTCAGAGCTAAGAATGCAGACATGTTGCTGCTGGCGGCTCAAGAACCAGCAAAGACTGAGTAAAAACCTGCAAATAGAAAATCTTCTAGATGCTTTTTATTAAAATCCAACCTTCAGCTCTAAACTGAAACTGTTCCCTCTTCTCTTCAGGAGATCTACCCTCCTAAAATCTGCGAGTTCGCCTACGTCACAGATGGAGCCTGCGACATGTGGGACATCCAGTGCACAGAGCTCAACATCCTGAAGGTACTTAACTCTGAAAACTCATCACTTATTCACTTTATATTTTTTATTTGTTTTTCTCCCACTGAAGCTGCACGGTGACGTTTTAGAAGTTATCAGAAAACTAAACTAGTTTTATTCCCACAATGTTTTTACATTTTACCTGTAATATAAAACATCTAAATTATCACTCTGCTACACATGTCAGCAGGATTATCTCAGTCCACTATTTTCATTATTGATTAATCTATCTATGAAATGTCAAAATACTGAGAGCCTGTTATGATTCATGGTGAACCATTTAAATCAATCAATCATGTGTGATTACAAAAGCTTCAAATCTTCACACCTGAGAAGCTGCAATCAGCAAATATTTGGCATTTTTGCTTAAAAATTGAATCAGAAGATTAGAGCTGTATTGATTAGTCGATTGACAGAAAATTAATCTGCAACTATTTTGATAACTGAATAATCGTTTAAGTTTTCTTTTAAAGCAAAATGTCAAATTTGCTGGTTTCAGCTTCTGAAATAATTTTAATGCTTTTGTCATGATGGTAAACTGAACATTTTGATGTTTTCACTGTTGGTCGGACAAAATAATAAGTCAGCTGTTACTGAGAGATTATAACTGATTTTTCACAATTTTGATAAAACAATGACTTAATCAATCAAAATGATCATTATTTGCTGCCAGAAAATGATTCTGCAACTAATTTGATAAACTGAATTTATCGTTGCAGCTCTGAAAGTATATTTAGTACTACAGAAAATATGAAAATTATGCAATAACTTTAATTTTGAGCATAAAATTTAATGGAAAAATGTGAATAATGGAATAATAACTTGAACAACAATGTTAAATTTACATCTAAACAGTGTATCTAAGGAGAAGCTTTGTGTTTGACATTAAACGATGGATCAGCTGTCTGTATGTTAACCTCTGAGCTGTCTGTTGTCTCCTGCAGGCGCTGGACTGGAATCTGTGTCCAGAGACGCCCATCTCCTGGCTGAAGCTGTACGCTCAGGTGGAGGCTCAGACAGACGGAGAGAAGTTCTTGGTGCCGCAGTTCTCCCAGGAAACGTACATCCAGGTCACACAGGTACAGAAACTTCCATCTCACTGCTGCGTGGAACAGATTCATCCTAAACTTTACCACAAACACGATGCAGAAAATGAGCGAAATCTAATCAAAGATGACACACTGACCTTTGACCTCTGTGTTTCAGCTACTAGACGTCTGTATGATGGACATCAACTCGTTGGACTACAGCTACAGCGTTCTTGCTGCAGCCGCGTTCTGTCACTTCTCCACCTTCGACGTCGTTCATAAAGTCTCAGGTAGGTTTGATTTTCTCACCTGCTCGTCTGCAGACGTCTGTTCTTAAAGCTGCTTCTTCACCAGAACTTTTCACTGAGTGTGTATTAATATTGATTATCAGTTAGATAAATAATCAAAGAAATGCCCATCGCAAGTTTCTAAAGCCAAAACATTTTTGAAGATTTCCTGGTTTCATAAACATTTGTCGCCTTTTTGCTGCCTCTCAGCGACAACCAGCATCGTTTTAATAAGTGTGTGTGTGTGTGTGTGTGTGTGTGTGTGTGTGTCTCAGGCCTGACGTGGGAGAGCGTGGCTCCCTGTTTTCGGTGGATGACTCCCTTCATGGACGCGCTGCGATCTGAACCCAAACCTCAGCTCAAGAACTTCACCAAAGTCAAAGCCGACGACAGACACAACATCCAGACACACGTGTCCTACCTGGACCTGCTGGTAAGAATCCATTTTACAGTAAAACACCTTTGTTGTTTCAGTACAGAGATTTTTCCAATATCTTACTTTAACGAATAAAGTTTACAATCGTTAAAATTAATTTAATTGATCCAATATTTGAGATTATGAATTTGACCAAACGTTCAATTCTAACTTAATGTTTGATAGTTGGTGCCAAAACCTCCTTATTGTTGTAGGTTAGTTGAAGCTGCTGGTACATTTATGTTTCTGTAACACTCACATGCTCGTACATGTGCTGACAGTTAATGGTCATCATTCCTCTTCATACTGAGATCCTTCTGCACAAAATCCAGTCACTTATCTGTATTACAAAGAAAGAAAAGTTCACCTGAAGCTACAGTTTGATTTGTCAAACTCAGACTGCAGAAACTAAAGTTACAGTATTTATTTAGTCTAACATCCTGTGTGGAGATTTAGTACTAAAGACTGAGACTGGAACTCTGGAAGGACAGAATGATTAAAAATAGGTCTGCAGATTAACATTCAATAGACTAAAGGATTAAACAGTCATACAGTGATGGTAAATTAAATATCTGAAGGCTTCTGCACAAAAATATATGAATAATAAAGAAGTTGCAACCAGAATATATGTTGGTGCTTTTAAAATGACTCAAACACTTTATTTTGATTATCAAAATACTTGCTGATTAAACTTCTGTAGATCGACTAATTGTTGCAGCTCTAATTTGTACGTGTGGCTCATTAAAAACTTAACAAGAGTTACAAGCTCAGAAAGTTTGAGTGATTTTAAAATGCTGCTTAAATATTATTTAAAAATCACTGGAAGAGTGAAAAAATCACAGCTTCATTAAAAACATTTTCAGGCTCCAGCAGCAACTAAACTGAAAACACAAGGATGATAAAACTCGTTAAAGTATAGTTTTGATAAGTGGTTCCATTGGTGTTAATCTTTACTGTTTGTAGCTGATAATTCTGCATTTTAAAGATTGTTTTGTAACCTTTTGTGACTAAAGTTGAAATTTTTATTTTCCTTCCTGCAGAGAAAAGCTCACGAGCGTCGGATCGACAGCCCCGACTGTCAGCTGTCGCCCGCCGCCGTGGGAGCGATCCTGACTCCGCCCAACAGCACAGAGAAACCAGCCAATCTCTGAGCAGCACTCGACCAGCGAGGCACGCTACCTCTACACACCTGAAGTGACGGCCGACCCCTCGGACCGCGTCAGCTCCTGACCGACAGCACAGGATTCTGGGAAAAGCCACACTTCCTGTAGCAGATGTTTGTTTTTTTTAAACACTAAATCTGGACTTTGATTCCTTTCAGTCTTAAAAAAAAAAAAGACATATGGAGATTATCAGGGATCAAAGTCCTGTCAGGTAACCAGATTATTATTTTAACATTTTATGTTAAGAGTTTGTTTTTATGGTGAAAGTAGAGACTGGAGTCTGCTGCTGTGAAGCAGAGGAGAAACTTCATACCTGTCAGGTGTTAACTGGGAGTTTTACTGGTGCTATTCTTGAAATTTGAAGCTTAAAATGCTTTCAGATGGTGCTTCAGTCAGATTCTCAGGAAAATGGAAATGAGACTCATTTTCTACATTTTAGTACAAATATTCACTCATTCCACTCTGAACTGGGGAAATTAAGTTTAGTGTTTAATTTAAAACCCCATTAATTGTGTGTAAATGTGCATATTTACACTCGTGTTGCCCTTCAGAGGACCAATGATCTATCTTCCACGGTGGTGGTCGCGTTGGTGCTGTGATGTCACCACATAAGGAGCCATAAGGAATCAGTCTCTCCCAAAACCTGGAGCTCTGAACGTTTGTGGCTCAATAATATAATTTTTATTAGTTTTATTGTTACATTCCTGAGAAACTTGACGTGTGTGTAGGGAAACTGCCTACAATTGTGTAAAGTTTGATTTTCATTTAAGTGCTTGTATTTATTGATAAGCCTTAGTATGTACGTGTTCATATGTATAAAAAACTTTCAGTGATGATTGAGCTCAGTTTGATCACTGCCAAAGGCAAAAGCTATTTGTGTTTTTTTTTTTTTTTTTTTTTTTTTTTTTTTTGCTGTGACATCTGTTGAATTACAGTTATTAAATGTGTTACACTAGCCTGTCCTGTCCTTAGTGCCTTTAAAAAAAACCAACATGAACTGTACAGCTATTTAATTTAAGCTGGACCGAGCCAAAAGGCCGAGAGATCAAACAAACCTGTGACTGTAAATCTGAAGCCTCTGCAGCTGACGGAGCCTCTGCAGCTGACGGAGCCTCCGCAGCTGACGGAGCCTCTGCAGTGAAAAAGTGAACCATGTAAACTGTATGTAGATGCTAAAGAATGTATGTTTTTGTAAATAGAGCAATTCAGAAATGTGTAATTTTCTTTTATATTGGAATGTTTTAAATAAACGAAATGAGATGAGAACTTTGGCCTGTTTGTTAAATCTGGATTTATGACATCACAACTAGTTTACTGCAGCACTAATTGGCTCCAATTAGTCAACTGACAGAAAATTAAATTCTGATAATCATTTTTAGTCATTTATTTAAGGAAAGATGCCAAATATTTGCTGGTTGTAGCTTCTCAAATTGAGGATTTGAAACGTGCACCACAGTAACTGTTAGACAAACGACGTCACTCCAGACTTTAAAACATAATAACTGGCATTTTATAAACAAAACGATTAATTGAGAAAATAATCAGGTTAATTATTGAAAGTAATTTAGAGCCAAAGTGTGATGTAACTTTACAGTAAAGGAGACATTTTGTGTCCAGCAGGAAACTTTAGAAATGAAAAATATTTCTATATTCAGAGATTCTGGATTTTAACATGAGAAGGACGAAACGTTTTAAAGGATTTTAATGAGGTAATTTTTTTTTGTGTGTGTGGAAAAACCACTTTGACACATTAAAGTATTTTATATACTTCTTACATGTCTGGAGGGGATCTTTAACTGCTGGATCAGTGGTGGAAAAAGTATTTCAGACGAGTACAGACAGAAGTCCTTTATCTGATGCAATCAGGACGTCATCTGTAACTTTCACCAGAGCCGCCTGAGTGCTATGATGCTCTAAATCCTCAAATAAACGATTATGTAGAAAGTCACACAGCTGAAATGTCTCATTTTGTCAAATCGTCACATTTTTCTCTAACAAAAAAAGAGAAAAACGATTATTTCATTATCAGAATAGTTTCCAATTAATATTCTGTCAATCGACTAATCGTTGCAGCTCTAATTGTCTCCAAACACAAACAAACTGCACAGAGAACAACGTCTGACTGAGGGAACAAGAAGAAACATGTTATTGAGTGGAGAGGAAATAAGAAATGAATATATTTATAATGTATAAATACGGATGAAAGAACTGCTGTTAGTAGATGAGATACGTCAGAGAAATCACTGTTTGATAAATATAAAAAATAAAAAATAGTAACATCCTCATCCTTAAAATAAACATGACTCAGTAATGGATTATTTGATCCTGATCAATGATACTTTTTATTCTTAAGTTTGTGAATAAAAGTGACTTTTATCTTTCACTTATGCCCAAAATTGGACTTAGAAAGAAAAAAACACTTTACTCACAAACTTAAGTCCAAAGTTGAACTTTTAGCAGTTAATTTAGCAGTTTGCTAACTTTGGGATGTGGTTCTTTAACTCAGCAGTAAAATGTAAAACTGAAGATTCACTGCAGACAAACAGCAGCGTCTCAGTTTAGTGAGACTTCAGTTCATCAGTCTGAGAAAACAAAGAAAAGCTTCACTATGTGGAAAGAAAAACACTCTCGAGTGCTAATGAGGAAAAACACCGAAACACAAGAAGTGTCAGGAGCCTCTATACACACACACACACACACACACACACACACATACATATACACACACACACACATACATATACACACACACACACACACACACACACGAAAGGCTGAATAGTGACCGTAGTTTTCACCTCTGTGTTTTAGCGGCTTGGCATTCCTTTGTACAAGTGTGTGTGTGTGTGTATGTGTGTGTGTTATATAGGGTATCTTGGCGGGCAGAGGATCACCCCGTATACATGCCCCCCCCCTTCAGAAACTCCTGTAGGGTGAGTGTATTGTGTCGGCCTGGGAAAGCGTGGCCTCAACCTCCACACACACACACACACACACACACACACACACACACACACACACACACACACACACACACACACACACACACACACACACACACACACACACACACACACACACACACACACACACACACACACACACACACGGGTTGTGTAATCTCTTTCAGCTCGATTCACTTGAATTTAAAGACGAATTCTGATTACTTTACTTACTTTTTATCTGCTCTTTGCTTCCTTTTATCTTTAATCTGTTAAACTTCAATCTGTTAAATTTAATTTGTGTCCATATTTTTATTTATATTTTTACACAGTTCATATCTGCACAAATGTTAATAACTCTATTCTCTGTCTATTAATATTGTCTGTCTGTATCAGCCTATTTTGCAGTTTTACTCAAAGTACAAGTAGTACTTAGTAGTATTTTACTGTTAATACTTTCATACAGGACTTTCACTTGTAGTATTTGTATTGCTGCTTTTCTTAAGTAAAAGATCTCAGCCTTTAATTTCAGATACTGCTAAAATAATCCATTAATCAATCAGTAAATCCACAGATGAATAATTAGTGATCACTGATCAATTTAAAGTCAGTAATCTAACAAAAAGCTACATCAGCAGGTTTCAGAGGATCTGTTGATGTGTGTAATACTGAGAATAGATGTAATAATAATAATAATCATCAGAACATCTGTTTCTAACGTGGCTTCAACTTGAAACTGGATCGTTTCTATATAAAACATCTAATAAGTTTTCAATATATTTCTATTTTCACCCTCTCAGACTGTTGTTTAACGGTTCTCTCAGAACGTATCAGCATCAATTTCAACACTTTGAGTTTGTCACTTTGACATTTCCTGGAAAAAATAGTTAATTATCCAAACATATAATTTGCAGATTAAGCAGTTCAGTAATAGTTGTATCCCTCACTTCAGGTTATGGTTTCAAACAGCAGCTGTACTTCTCTTTTTTTTAAGTTAATCACCGTTTTTATATTGTTTGATCCGTTTAGGATACAAATCTTTTTTTCTTCTGTACTTTTAGAAAAGCTGCGTCGACTCTGAGCAAAAACACAAAATGTCACCAAAGTAAACGGACTCAGACAGACTGAGGCTTCCCCTCCTGTTATAGAGGTCAAAGACAATAAAGAACAACCAGACACAAGCTGCTGCAACCCCCAACACACACACACACACACACACACACACACACACAGCTGCATCAGAGCATGCTGACCTCCATTCATTATTTGTAACAATGCATATGCTTCACGTCACGTCGATGTCCACTGTGTGTGTGTTTCAGGGGGTCAGAGGTCGTCTTCCCAAGCAAACGCTGACTCAGTAAATATGAACATGAGGAGCATGTGTGGAGGAAATGAAACACACTTTCACTCTTAGTGTCACAAACTCCGTCCTGTTCTGTTCAATTCACAAACTGACGTCCACAGTTTCATAAATGTTCTGAACATTAAAAACTGCAGATCAAAGTTTCTTTCTGCCGGACAGTTCGCTGCCACATCACAGGACGACTGACCAAACTGTAATTAAAATATACTTTTATTACTTTCTGAATTAATGTATGGATTCTGTATTTTTAGTAATATTACACAGAGTTGAGTTCAAATTTCCTAAAAAGGCCTTAGAAGGTCTTAAAAGTCTGTTTTCATGTAGAAGTCTTAGTAATAAAATGTTTTATATATCTGACTGCAGGCTGTCAGGAGACGTTATATATTTATAAAACGACTCGATATCATTTTAAATATTTCTGCACATTATGTTTTTGGTTGCTCTTTGTATAATCGTGGAGAAAATAATATAATTAAATAATTCCAGTTTTCATGGGAATTAATTATTGTTCAGCAGCATCATTTGATAATAACCAGTTTATTTACTACAATTATTGTGAATAATTGTAAATGTTAAGATGTAAAAGTTTATGTAATGTTAATAATATGATCAGAATGTTTTGCATTTTAAACCTCAGCTGTGATTATTGAAACTAAGAAACTATTTATTTTAGGAAATATTAACTTCATCTATAAACCTCCACAAATCAGAGTCCTGAATCCAAACATCATCATCATCATCAACTAACTGTAAACTATATGTACTGTAAACTATATAAACTATATTTACTGTAAACTATATGTACTGTAAACTATATAAACTATATGTACTGTAAACTATATACTGTAAACTATATAAACTATATGTACTGTATACTATATACTGTAAACTATATAAACTATATGTACTGTATACTATATAAACTATATGTACTGTAAACTATATACTGTAAACTATATGTACTGTAAACTATATAAACTATATGTACTGTATCTATATGTACTGTATACTATATACTGTAAACTATATAAACTATATGTACTGTATACTATATAAACTATATGTACTGTAAACTATATACTGTAAACTATATAAACTATATGTACTGTATACTATATAAACTATATGTACTGTAAACTATATACTGTAAACTATATGTACTGTATACTATATGTGCTGTAAACTATATAAACTATATAAACTATATGTACTGTATCTATATGTACTGTATACTGTTGTAGTATACAAAAAGATCTTGTTGCTGTTTGATTAATTAATCTTTAAGGAAATTACCACTGAATACTGGGTTTTGATGGGAATTAATAAAATAGATTAAAATTTAAACAATGAAGATTAACATGTTGAATGCTTTGTGAGATTTTGAGCTCAAACTTAGAACATTTTATATTTAGAGTTTTGCATTTTAAACATTTGCTGTGAAAATGGAGCCAAAGAAACTAAAATACTGTAAAAAACAGTAAAAACATTCAGTCCTCTGTAATCTCAGAAGTCACCACATGGTGGCAGCGCTGCCTCATATAAGGAAATATATGAGGCAGATGATATGATATGGTGATATATATATGATATATGGTTATAAACATGAAATATATACAGATAATTTAAATAAGGTGTAAGGGATATATAAGTTATATACAGATGAAATGAAATTATTCTTATGAGAATAAGTACAAAAATCTTATTCTATGATTTGTCTGTTTTATTCAGTTTGAAGCACTTTTTTGTGGGTTTTAAATAAAGATTATTACTATTTTTTAGTTATCAAGGATCTTTGAGTATCTGTAAAAGTGCTCTATAAATAAAAAAATGCACATTATTATTTTACTTAAAACTTTACTTAAACCTAATGTAACATTTAGTCGTTTCACTCTCTGTTAATACAGCAGCAAACACTTTTGGGTGTCAAATACATTAAATCTATTAGAAATACATTACATGTAAATATACTTATAACTACATTATAGTGTTTAAAACATTAAATGTTTATATACTGTTTAAAAATGCTAAGCAGGGGTCTTAAAGTAAAATGTTACCTAAATAACAAACTTTGTTCTGTTTTCAAAGTTTATAAAATGCTCAGAAAAAAAAAGGAAATTTGAACATCTATGTTTCCATCTAATGTTCATCTGCTGAGGAAGCTCATGTCAAACATTAGAAAGCTCCAGAAGAGCTACTGAACTATGAGAGTCAAACTTTGGAACATTACCACCAATTAAAGTAAAAATATTTTTATCCAGTAGCTCATATTGTAATTTTTGGGGGGATAATATTGCTTTTCTTTCTTTTTTTAAAATAAAGTTAAAATAAAGTTTTCAAATTGAGACACTTTTCTTCCTGTTGTCAGTTTCATCTTTTCTCCTTTTTTTCTACAATTCCTCCTTTTCCCTCCTCTGACCACACGTGGAAGAAGTATTCAGATCCTTTACTTAAGTAAAAGTAATACAGTAATATAAAAATACTCCATCACAAGTAAAAGTCCTGCATGAAAAATCCTACTACAGTAAAAGTACATAAGTATTATGAGCTTGATGTAGTTAAAGTATTGCAGTAAAAGTACATAAGTATTATGAGCTTGATGTAGTTAAAGTATTGCAGTAAAAGTACATAAGTATTATGAGCTTGATGTAGTTAAAGTATTGCAGTAAAAGTACATGAGTATTATGAGCTTGATGTAGTTAAAGTATTGCAGTAAAAGTACATAAGTATTATGAGCTTGATGTAGTTAAAGTATTGCAGTAAAAGTACATAAGTATTATGAGCTTGATGTAGTTAAAGTATTGCAGTAAAAGTACATGAGTATTATGAGCTCGATGTAGTTAAAGTATTGCAGTAAAAGTACATAAGTATTATGAGCTTGATGTAGTTAAAGTATTGCAGTAAAAGTACATAAGTATTATGAGCTTGATGTAGTTAAAGTATTGCAGTAAAAGTACATAAGTATTATGAGCTTGATGTAGTTAAAGTATTGCAGTAAAAGTACATAAGTATTATGAGCTTGATGTAGTTAAAGTATTGCAGTAAAAGTAGTGGTTTGGTCCCTCTGACTGATATATTATTATATATGACATCATTAGATTATTAATACTGAAGCATCAGTGTGTAAGCAGCATGTTACTGTTGTAGCTGCTGGAGGTGGAGCTAGTTTCAACTACTTTATATACAGTTAGGTCTTAAAAAACCTAAATAAAACAAACAAAAAAAGAACTAAAGTATGAATCAAACTTTTGGGGAAAAGTCATTTTATTAAAAGTCATATACAAAAGGAATATTTCATGTTAGGTTGCTATAAAACGTCCATATATACATCATATCATACAGATCAACGTCTCATAAATGTGTGTGTGTGAATTCAACACATTCACACACACACACACACACGTACTAAACTGCTTTAAAAACACTGGATTTACAACAAACATCACCAGATGTGGCACACAGGACAAGTCACAACATCTGGAGCTTCACATCAGCTTATAAAAAGACACCTGTGTAAAATCCATTTGGATGCATAGCTTTGAGTACAATACTTTGAGGACTCACTCGGTTTTTTATTCAAATAGAGAAACTAAAACTGTAACACTAGTTGAATGTGTTGTACGGAGCCCAGGAGCACCTACGGAGAAAAAACTAACTAAATGGTGCTTTCAATTTAATAATTTGTATGCACAGATTACTTAATTAGTGCTCTCAAATTATCTCTTTTGCCTGTTCCTCCTCTTGCAGCAGGCACCAAATGCAGTCAGTCAGCTGGAAGCTTGTAGAAAGTGTGATGAGTGTTGAATGAAGAGCAGGAAAAATGGTTTGATTTACTTCAGGTTTGCTGAAGTAAACCCACAACCCTGAAACGGAGTTTTTATGAAGTGAAATCTGCAGCAGCATGAAAAATAAAAATCTGATGAATCCTGTTAAACTGTGAGCATAGATTATTAAATTGAGAGCACGTTTGACTAAATTGAGAACAACTTATTTTTGTCTGCGTGGCTCCTCCCGGGCTCTGGAAAATATCTTTTTGGAAAAATCTGTTTTCATCCAAATATCTCAGGGCTTCAACTACAAATATTCTAAATTTGGGATCAAAATACTCAGATTTTAAAAATTTCTGCACAATTCAAAACCCTCAAAATGTAGACGATGTTTCCATTTTACTGGCTGAAGATTGAGTCACACACTTATCATGTTAGAGAGTCACTTTTATCAAATAACTGAGTTTAAAATAAACTCTCTGGTTGTACTCTTTGCTTCCTCACTGTATAAAACTACATTCATAAGGCGGTGTGACGACAGCAGA
The DNA here is from genome assembly GCA_038419695.1 of Scomberomorus guttatus. Classification (NCBI taxonomy): domain Eukaryota; kingdom Metazoa; phylum Chordata; class Actinopteri; order Scombriformes; family Scombridae; genus Scomberomorus; species Scomberomorus guttatus. The sequence goes on from CM076448.1 coordinate 32,660,935, forward strand.
GAGGTAAGCTGGGAAACAACCATCAGACACGACGCTGCCGAACAAACCGCTCCGCCCGGTAACAAAACACTGCTTCACATTTTTCTTCTTTACTGTAAAAATCACATTTTGGCTGGTGGAGAGAAAGTTTGTGTCCTGCCTGTTTTGGTCCTCAGAGAATTTTCTCTCACTGACGCCGACATGTGAATCAAACTGGATGCTTTCACAGGAAAAATGTAGTTTTTTTTTTTTTAAAGCTGAATAATCAAAAACAGTTTCAAGTGGTTTATCAATCTGCAAGTTGAGATTTGAGAGTGTAAAGGACAGATTAACTTTCATCAAGGAAGCAGACAGACGAATTGTTTGTAAGGATCTGAAGTTGAACGCAGCTTTAACATCGTTTAGATTTTCTGTTCAAACCTGGTTGTGTTTATCTGCCCGCGTGCTCTCACATCTGGACCTGCAGTTGCTTAATTAATTAACCTCCATACATGCAATATTTGACCTTCACTGATGTGCTGAACCTATTTTAACTTTCACTACTTCCCAGTTCACATCACTGACTGAACAAATGAACAAATTAAGTCATTTTGGTCTAAAAAAAACATCCAAAAAATGGCAAAAATGCCAAACACAGTTTTTTTAGACCCCATGATGATGTTATCAAATGTCTTATTTTGTCCGACCAACAGTCTAAACCTCAAAGATTCAGTTTACTATCATATAAAATGAGGAAAAGCAGCAAATTCTCAAATTTGAGAACCTTAAACCAACAAATACTTAAACAACAAAACTTTAATGATTAATCTGCTGTTTCCTCAGCTGCACGACGCAGTGAGAAAACGACTCTTTAACTCTGCAGCAGTATGAACACACCACAGCCCACAACCACCTGCAAGTGGGGAAGCAGCTTCTGGGTCATTTCTACAAGGGAGTACAAAAATAATCTCTCATCTGAAAACATACTATAAAGCTTATTTTACATGTTGGGGGATAAGATGTTTCACCTGGTGAGGCTTTTATTTCTCTACTTTTTATTGGCAAACAGACTCGTCCGTCCCGTCTGAGGACTCTGAATCATCAACTAGTGCAACAGCAAGGTAGAAAAGAAAAGCTGGTTACTGAGCGTGTCGCTCAATCTGTAGAAACACCGACGGCGGGAAGAGAAAGTTCGTCCTTGGGAGAATTTCTTTGTGAAACTGACTTTTTGTTTGTAGGTTTTGGGTTGTGTGTTAAGGTCAAAATTTAAAAAACAGTCGGAGATAAAAAGATTAAAACGCCCTTGAAGGAGAACTACTTCTTCTCTTCTTCTCTCCAAAAATCAAGGCCTTAATGTTGTTGGTGTTATTAAATGAACCACAGTAAATCTTCACCAGTCACCCAGAAGAACTATGACATAGTTTGATGGTAATATTCCTCCAGAAAAACATTTTTAAAAAAAACAAAAAAAAACTCATTTTTTCCCTGAAAGTCCACATTTGTAAGAGATAAATTCAGCGACCCACAAAAACAAAATACAGCACAAACACTGCTTTAAAGGAAAAACCTAAATAAATAAAGTTTTATGACATATTTCTGTGTAAAGCTGGAACCTAAAACAAGTTTTCTCTCTGTGTGCTTTGTTATTTCAAGCTACTGAACGTCCTGCTTCTCGTTTCTGACACGAAGAAACATGAACATCCAGCCTGGATGAGTCGCTGCGTCGCTGCAGCCGCAGCTGCTGCGTTCACGTCACGTCAGAGTTACAGAAACACAAACTGACACCTGGAAAAACTGTTTTTCACAGGTGAGACATGAGTTTTTGAGTTTGATGCTTTTCATGGCCAAAGCACTTCTGAGTAGGATTTTTAAATTTGTGACTTTGGCAACTCGTAGAATCAAAATGACGCTGAGGCTACTTTGGTATTTTAAAAGAAATTTAAAGACCTTTTCACCTTTTAGGGCTTTATTTAATTTATTAACTTTATTAATATCATTGTTAATGTTTTATTGTATTATGATCAAACTTTTTTACTTGTTAATATTTTCATTTTAGTTTTTGGCCTAACTTTGTTTTTATTTGTCCTAAACAAATAAAGTTATTATTATTATTAATATTATACTGTGGTATATATATATATATATATATATATATATATATATAAAAATGGTATGCATGGATCTCACAGCTGGATTAACCTCCTATGGGGCCCCGTCCCCTTATTGACCCCCACTATACATGGTAGAACTCTAGAGCCAAAACAATCAGCTGATTGATTGACAGAAAATAATTTGGCAACAATTTTGATAACTGATCAATAGTTTTTTAAGCAAAAATGACAGAAATTCTCTTTTTTTTCTCTTTTGGACAAAACAAGTCATTGAATATGTTCACATGACATTTTAAACACTGAACAATAAATAAAGTCTTCAAACTAGATTTTAACACTGAGTCCCTCTTCAAGACCACAAGATGGAGGATGGAGGTGTTTAATCAGATTATGTCGACCCAAATTATATGAAGTTATGTGGACCAAATGATGCTCGTTGGTAATCCAGACTTGCTTCCCAGCTGTGTATAATGATTATTCTCACTAATATAATTAATAGACCTGGACTCAAATAAGTGGCAGAAAATTGATTGATAGATTAAACGATTGTTGGATTTTAATTTTTATTTCTGAGGATCTGAGAGCAGCTGAAAGTGTCGATATCTTTAAATCGAAAGTTAAAGTCTTTAATCTGGCTTTTAATTAGGATGTTTTATGTTATTTATTTTATTGAATACATGTTTTAAAATATTTTATTCTCTTATCTATTCTCTCTTGTTCTCATTTTAGTTTTCATCATATTTCACTGGTTTTATTAATTGTATTATTATTGTTTACATTTTTACTGTCTTATCAGCTTGTCAGTCATCTGTAAAGTGTAAATATAGTAAATATATGAGAGTAAATATAGTGAAGAATCACTGCCACTCGTGTTTACACCAGCAAATCAAATGAAACTAAATATTAAATATATCTAAATGAATAAATATAAACAAATGAGAACTCTTAACTTTGAGTATCAGTTTGTTTTTCTTTGCTCACTGAGAATAAAACTAAAATTATGTCATCAGAATAATTTGAACGTTGCTAAATTGACACATATAGACTTTAAATATGATATTAACATCAGTTTAGTTCAGTTTTACTCACATGAGGTTTTCCTGCTGCTGTCCACACAGCTGAGTGATTACAGACTGACTGTGAGGTCCCACCTCTATCAGGGTCAGCAGCCAATCAGGGCTGAGAATTTTGAATTGTGTCAGTTGTAGCCAATCAGATTTCCTGACCCTGCTGCTCCCACACAGGTGTTTCCAGTTATTGTGGCTGATTAGTTTTTCAGGCCTGTGTGATCAGTGAGGCTGAAGGACATCGTCTTAACTCTACCTGATATTTTAGATTCATTGTTTCATATTTATATTTTAGAATTTCTTCCAAACTGCCTGACTGATAATACTGGTAATACTAAACCAGTCAAACTCATTTTCATAACGTCCCAGTTGATATAATCCTTTCCTACTTACAGGTGCTGCTTACTGTCTCTCTGCTGGATAATTTGATTGAGAAACAAACTTTTTCTCCTTCCTATTTATGTCTTTTATTGTTTTTCTGTCTTTAACTGCTTCTCTGTGCCTTATTTATAATAAATGTCCTGTGTTTTTGCTTCCTTGACCTCGTCCCTAACGTGGACTTTAATCTGAGGTTTTATCTACTAAAAAAACTCAACATGTCTGTGTGAACACTGAAACACGGCTGCGATCCAAACGATGTTTGCAGTCAAAGGGAATAAAAAATATTATTTACATATATTCAGAGTAACTTGTTGAGGACAATATGGGAGGCTGGATTATCAGATGAGCATACTGGTGTTGGTGGGTTTGTGGTAATTTGATTAAATTTGTTTGGCGTGTGCAGTATTGAGATGACTCAGTTTTGGAACTACAGTTCCCATGATGCTTTTCCAGTGAGTTGGCTGTGGGCTACAATTTGAGCCTCTTTATTTTTATCCCATATAAATGTTTATGTTTTGGCAAACTGTCTCATTAAAAGTGTGTTTGCAGTGCAGCCATGATGTACAGACATCGATCACTGGATTACTGAGATACTGAAGAAAACTTCAGTTATGGGGAGCGTCTTTTTTTCTCTTTACTTACTTGCCAGTTTATTAGGTACACCTAATAAAACTAATGCAGTTTAATATAACAGCCCTGCAATAAATCAAATAAAGTTTTTCATCTGTTTTTAGAGAGCTTTTGGTTTATTTTATGCTCATTTTGGAGGCTGTAGCTTGTGGTGCTGTTTGATTGTAGTTCGTTACATGTAAGAGGTGTTTCTGTTATTTAGTCTACCCTAATTTATGTAATAATTTATAACTGGGATGTTGCATCAGTTTTATCTACAGTTCACTGTATGTATCTAATAAACTGGCAGCTGAGTGTATCAATACCAGAGAAAATATGCTGTTGAATATTGTGATTGATCTGAACCGACTCACTCAGCTCATCCAGTTTTTATGTTGTTTTTGTTTCAGATGTGACGTGAACGCAGCTTTAGTCCCGCCTCTCTGGTCTGTATAGTGTGTAGGTGGGTGTGCGGGTGTGTAGCGCCCCCTAGTGGTGATGAGGCAGGGGGTCGTGGCTGTGGCTCCTCTGTATGTAGGCCACTGCCTCCCTGTATGTGAGGGCCAGCTGGGGCCGGTCGTACATCTCGCTGAGTGTCTGGAACTTGGGGCCCCACTGCGACAGCCTGTCGTAAACGAACCCTCCTTCGTCATCCTCCTCCTCCTCATCGTTTTGACGGTGGGCGGCCGATCCCAGCGAGCTGAGGCTTCCCGCTGACGACCCAGAGCCCTCCACGCACCACACGTGGTAGGCGTCTGATGGGAACGCCTCGCTGTCGTTGTCCGCCTCCCAGATGATGCGCGCCACGTAGCTCTTAAAGTCCACGTGTGAGCGTGAGCCCGGCGGGGCGGCGTCCATGTAACCTCCAGTGTCACTCGTCTCCATGTCCCTGCTGACGTGAGCGGCGTAGTTGGAGTAGGTTGCGTCGCCGGAGTAGGCGGCAGCGGCGTGCTGATGGTGGTGGTGGTGATGTGGGATGCTGAGGTAGGGGGCGCCGGAGCTGCAGGAGGAGCCGGACGGGTGCACCTCCTCCTGGGAGCCCGGGGAGGATTTGATGAGCGGGGCGGTGGTGCAGGACGAGGACTGAGACAGACTGGAGCACAGAGGACGCTTCAGCTCTGTGATGTCATAGCCGTTCTGAAAGGAAGGAAGGAAAGACGCAGTTAGAGGTGTTTAATCCTTAAAAGATTGTCTTCTCAAGGTTACAGTTTAGTGCCAAGAACTGGTTTTGACATGAGGGGGGGGGGGGGTCGCCTGCTCTGTCTGGTTGATACTCCAACCTTGAACTAAAAGTAGAGATACAGAAAAATCACTGAGCTAAGATCCTTTCCTGCAGGGATGAAGGCGGTCAAACATAACGAAGTGTTTCCTGCAGCCTGGTGTGAAAATGCAGCATTTAATATAAGTTGTCCGGCTGTGTGGGGTAGACAGACGGATCCATTCTCCTGGATTTGTTGTAATATATGAGCTTTAAACTGAGAGACACCAGGCTAGAAATGCCACATAACTCAAGTCCAGAACAGATACCAGACAAAGAGGCAGATATACCCCCGAAACCCAGTAGAGTCTCCCGCTTCAGAAGGTGTAAATAGGATCTAAATGTAGTTTCCTGCAGCCTGGTGCGAAAATACAGCCTTTTGATGTACAAGCTAGTTTCTTCTCTCTTCTTATTTTTTAAAGCAGTCTTTGAGTTGTTTTGGCTGCTATACTTTAAGTTTATCCAGCTGTTTTTGTGCAGATTGTGACTCGCTGACTTTCCACCTCACGTATCATTTAGGATTTATTTTACTTTTTCACATCTCCAAACTCAAAAGCCATCAGAGTCACTCCTATTCACAAAAAAACTCAATTGTCAACATTTTCTCCTAAAAGCGATGACTTTGACCTGTGTGTGTGTGTGTGTGTGTAGAACGTTTTGTTGGATCAAACTGCTGTTTATCAGTGAAACTTTCTACTTTTTGACTCCTGACAGGAAACTGCATTATCCTTGTTTTTGAAGTAATTTGTTAAATGTAAAAGTACTAACCATTCTATGTGTGTGTGTGTGTGTGTGTGTGTGTGTACCTGGTCCTGCTCTCCTCCTCCCTCCTCGTTGTAGTTGAGGATGTTTTCTCGGATGTCCTCCCAGCTCTCGTGTTCAGCAGGGATGTGGTAAACTCCTCGCTTCCTGAACTTGTTACGGCTGCCTTTCTGGTTCCACACTGTCACCGCCACCAGCACCGCTACACACACACACACAGAGGAGGACAGTATAAATATGCATCTTTGCGTGAATGTGCTTCTGTACCATCGGGGCAGATTTAATTTCCTTCCTGTACGTTTGCAGCAGTGGCTCATTAAAGCTGCTCTGTGGAGCCATTTAAGCTCATAAATCAGCACAATGTTCATTTAGAAACATTAATATAAAAACTATAAACAGGTGAAAAACAAGTGAGCAGGATTATTAAGCAGGATTAACAGTCTCCACTGTGAGTCAGACTCTGAGGAAAATCTGCTTCCAACATCACCTCCAACATGTTTTTCATCTTCAGGTGAAAGCAGGAAGCAACGGGGCTGATGGGAAATGAAGTCTTAATGTGGAAAAACACGAGACCTAACAGTACAACTGGTGAGGAGCGGAGGCAACCAGCCCTCCAGTGATTACACTATTCATTTATCAGCTGCACGGGTCAGAGTGACACATGTAACACTTCAGCACTGATTGTTTGTTGATTCTTACGTCATCTTTATGTAACTGAAGTTTCTCTGCATCACTGACGCTACGCTGTCTGTTGATTCATGATCGATGCTAATGGAAAACTTATTGATCTGTACAGCACACTGTTACACAAGTTTAGAACAAAAGGTCTTTAGAGGAGACAGTTGATTTTACAGCCTGTGTGTGTGTGTGTGTGTGTTTGAGGCCTTCACCTTCATGACTTTGTATATTTATATAAGTCTAAACAAGTTTTCTCTTCGTTTTTCTCTAACTGTGTTTGGACCAAGTTAATTTGGCTGATAGACTTGATGTTAATCAGATGTGTGGACTCAAAAAAAGTTGTAAAAACACTGTAAACTGACTTGAATGTAGCACCACTGACTCCTGACTTCGCTTAGACTTGAACCTTTTGACTTGGAATGACTTGATATTCTCCCTGAGTTCAAAGATAAACATTTTTTATTCGTTTAGGACTTAAAACTCAAAGTTTGGGACTCAGACTTGACTGGACATACTTATGATTTTGCAAAACATGCGACTTCGTCCCACCTCTGAAATAAACAAATAAATCTGCAACCATCCTGTCCTGCAAACACTTTTCATCATCTGTTGTTGCTTTGCTTTTGTTTTTATTTTAACCGTGACCAAAATATCAATAAAGACTCGTTACGTCAACAGAAAATAATAAAAAACATAAAGGTAAAGGAAAAAATAAATAAAAAATAAACCTCTGCTCTTTAAATTCTCTTTTTTTCAGTTTCTATTTTAAGCACAAAGACCTTTTCATTTATGTCTTCATCAGTGTGCAAAAGTCATTTAACTTCTGGATCGAGTCTTTTTAACTTGTGCCTTTTTAAGCAGGTGTATTATGACAGTCAGCCGACAGAAAAAGCTTCCAGTGAAACACAAAAAGCAGGTTATCATTGCTGCACATCTCAGAGTGTTTGTTTATCTCCCAGTTTGGCTTGTAGACCAGACTTCCTTCATTATTCATGGTGTTTTTTGTTTAGTCTCTTCACTTGGCAATCACTGCTCAGGCTAACTAGATAATTCTTCTGTTTACTAAAAATAAAGTGAAAACAGAAAATGCATCACTGCCTGTGAGCCAGCAAAGAGGTCAGCTACCACACATAGTTTATAGTTTCAAAGTTCATTAAAGTTTAGTTTCATTCAGCTTATTCTAGTTTAGTTTGATGTACTTTTATAAATGTACTAGATGAATAAAATTTTCCTTTACCGAAGAAGACCAGCAGACACATGCTGATGGCCAGGATGGAGCTCGGGCTGAGGGCGGCCAGCCGGTGACCTTTGACCTGCCCCAGCTCGCAGCGTTGACCCCTGAACCCCTCCTGACACCGGCACCGGTAGCTGTCGGGCGAGAGCGCCTGGCAGATGCCGCCGTTACGGCAGGAGGCGGATCCGCAGGGCGACGGCATGCAACGCTGCTGACCTGAGTCGTCTGTCACCGTCACCTGACTGCCGGGACACCTGGGAGATGATGGAGAGATGGAGGGAGGACGAGTTAATCACAAAAACTGAGAAAAAAAAAACAACTAATGAAGCGTGTGTTGGGATTTGTGTGTGTGTCCTTTACTTGCACTGGTGTTTCCTCCACAGGTCGATGCAGCGCAGCGGGCTGCGGCAGGGTTGGGCGCTGCAGGCGTCGCTGGAGCACCCTGAGGTGACGCCTCGCCTCTCCAGTACCGTCACCAAGTCCCGGCTCTGCCCGTCCAGAGGGAGGGCCTGACCGTTAAAACGAACATCCCTCAGACAGCCTGGAGGAGGGAACGTCAAGTTTAGTTTAGTTTAGTTTAGTTTAGTTTAGTTTAGTTTAGTTTAGTATGTATACATACATGCTTTTATTATTACTACTCATACTACTACATGAATGACACACATTACTTCTTTATAATTTGTCATAGTCTTGAGGGATTGCTACAGCAGGTGTGTGAAGGCTGAAGGCAGCTATTTTTCAGTAGTCACTAATTTGTCAAACTTGAACCAGTCATATCTGAGACACTGCGTGTTGTGGATCTGTCATAACATGTGAGGTTTAAACTGAGAGACACCAGGCCAGAAAATGCCAGATATATAACTCAAGTCCAGAAGAGGATATGAGACAATGAGAATAAGTAAACAGCATTTAATCAAGAAATGACAGTGTTTGTGTTTGTGTTTATTGTTTCCTACCAACTTTTCCTCGATTTTGATTCAAATTTAAGAAAAACACAACCACAGTGATACTAAAAGCCAACTGAACCTTCACTGGATCATGTGATTATAACGCCGCTGCTGCAGCTTTCTTTAGCATTTAAACAATTCTGTCAGCTCTTATCTCTTAGATACTTTTAGGTTAGTTCACTCAATTAAGAAGTGTCTTCATTTTTTTAAATGTCTAAAATCATCATATTAAGAATCCAGAATCTCACCCTGGAAGTCGGTCTTGTCTCCGGCGTTCGGTCCATTCCCGACCATCACGCTGGCTGGATGAACCACCATCTCTCTGCGGCTCCCCAGCCGGGCCTGGGCCTCCCTTGAGCCCCCGCCCTGCTCTAGCCGCAGGGTAAACAGGTTGTCATGGCGACTGAGGCTGACCATAACCCACTGCCCGACGTCCACCCGCTGGCCGGGGAGCCGCAGGGCGTGAGCGCCGTCGCCAAGGTTGGTACGAACAGAGAGGTGACCCTCCATGATCTGGAGCATAAAATCAACACATTAATGTGTCGTGTTAAATCCTAAATGTCACGACCACCTTTATTGTGAATCTTCCCATAATGCCTCATGCTCTTGTGCCAGCCTTTGTGTCTAAAGATAAAAGCTAAAAGTGTCCGTTTTGATACAGTTTCAACCCAAAAATGTGTTTTTAAAAAAAAAATTTCAATGAGAAAAGAGGGAGTAGAAATCATTTTATGGATTTTAATGCAGTAATTGGAGTTTTTTGGACAAAAAACAATTCAGACACACATTATTATTCATTATTTTAAGACATATAAACAAACAGCTCTGTATTGGTAACTGTTTATATGTCTGAAATCATGTCTAGTGGGGATCTTTTAACTGTGATAAAAGCCGGTCAAAGGTAGTTTAGTGATGGGTTAAAGGGTAAACTGACCTCCAGGACGATGTACTCGTTGGCCTCCCGGGACGTGACGGAGAGCAGGGTTCCCGAGGTCGCTCTGGTTCGCAGGAGCAGCTGGATGTTTGTGCGGCGAGAGCTGCCGCCTCCTCTGAGCTGGAAACGAACAACGCTGCCGGAGTCGAAGGAGAACTCTGGGGTGGCTGAGAGGAGAGGAGGGACATATACAAACACAGGTTCACACACACAAAGACAAACTCTGATCAAAACTCAAACTGAGGCTGGATGTTGGGTGTTTAAGAAGAAATGGCTGGCATGGTTCTTAAAACTGCAAGATGAGGAATTGATGTCTTTCTGCTGCTGTTTGTTAACATGCAGCTCCTCCACTTTACACTGAAACACTCACTACTACACTCAAACTGTCAGCTCTCACATTTCAAACAAACCCTTCCAGCAAAAAGTTGTTGCAAAGATGTAAAAGATGACACATTAAATGAACAGGTGTCTAATGTACAGTATGGAAGTACAGGTCTGTTCTTAAAGGATCATGAGATGAGACATGAGATTTGTTGACAATAAGAAAAATATAGAAAATTTGTCAGGTTTGTCAAAAAGATTAAAGTATTTGAGGAGTTATTTAAAGGAATATCCCACTGAAAATGTATCTTTTAAATAAAGCTGCAATGACTAATCGTCAATCAACAGAAAATTAATCAGCCACTATTTTAATAATTGATTTTAGTAATTTTTTAAGCAAAGATACAGAGTATTCTCTGTTTCCAGCTTCTCAAATGCCTGGATGCTTTTCTTTGTTTTATATCATTGTAAACTAAATATCTTTGGATTTTGGATTGTTGATCAGACAAAACAAGACATTTGAAGACGTCACCATGGACTGTAGGAAATTATAACACTATTATCTCACATTTTATATACCAAGTGTTTAATCAATTAGTCGAGAGTAAGGTCGAGTAAGGACTTTCTTCCAGAGAGAAAGTGAATTTATACTTTGTACTCTCAGCTACATCCTCTCTGTCACAGCGACACACACACACTCTCTGAGGGTCTCACCCCTGTCACACTTGTGTCCGGTGTATCCCGGGTGGCACTCGCAGCTGAAGGAGCCCCACTCGGCGAGGCAGGAGGCGTGAACACCGCAGGAGGGACCGGCCGCCGTCACACACACCCCGTCTGTCAGCCTGCAGCCCGGAGCGCTGTCCACGCTCTCACCTGGAGACGCCAGGTCGTACACCTGAGGGAGAGAGAGACATGATTGGTTTGTTTTTCCAATCTTTCTGTAGTTTGTGTCCCTCTTTTATTTTCACATCCATCATCATCACCACAAATTACTGACACAAAATGGCTGCTGCTACACCGGCAGGCTGCGTTTTCTGCAGGTTTTCCTCCTCTAACAGTCCCAGTGAAACGCTGTCGTCCAGCCTGCTGTTTAAGTTACAGCTACAAAGAAAGTTTCCTGTGTTGTTGGATTATATGTCCTCTTTCCTTTTGTGTATTGTGTTAGTAATCTATTGGAAGCAGTAGATTTATTTAAAATTGACAGAATAAGCCTGAAATTTAAGTTTTTACATATACTTTTTTGTTATCTATATTTATAAAATTAAATATTTTGTTAATAAAAACAGCGAGAGGCCTGAAAATGTGACTGTGCCTTCAGGTGAGGTTGTGAATGAAGGGGTGATGGAGTATTCATGACTTAATGAGTGTTTTTAAAAACTCTGGCACCCAGGGAAGCTACTTTAATTATCTTCTAAATTACTTTTGCTGCTGACATTGTTCCTCGCAAGACCCTGAAATGCAGCACACACAAAATAATTCACCATTTTTGAAAAGGAAACAAGGTGATGTCAGTTTTTATTGACGGTCACCTAGCAACAACATATTTAATGCTCGATGCCAAAAAAAACAACCTTGCAAGCTCAATGAAGGCAGCACCAGTCCTCTCACATCACAACTGTGGTGCTGCTCGTTAGCAGCAAGAACCTGATCCCAACCGACAACAGGAAAAAAAACCAAAACACGAGGGACAGTGGGAACAAGGGGGCAGATGCAGTGCCTGCTTCTACATTTCTTCGTCTAAAAGCTCGTCTAAAAGCTAAAAGCTGTCTGGCGGAGTCTTTCCTTGGGAATATTTTCGGATCTTTGGGAGATGGTGAGGTTTTCAGTCAGCAGCAGACGAACCACAGCAGCTCGTTTATTTTCACAGCAGGAAGAAGAGGAAGGTTCTCATTTATATTATATTTTAGATGTTGTAATGTTGGCCTGGAGCTAAGACCACCATCTGTCTGACCACCGTCTCCCCGGTACACACACACACACACACACACACACACACACACACACACACACACAGATATGATGCATACAAACACATATTATCCAAGGGGTTGAGAGGAGTAAGAGTGAATACATGCATGCACAAACAAATTCAAACACACACAGATACAGACTTAAAGACATTAAAACTGCATTTAAAAGAAGCAGCAGCTACACGTCTTGAGGCTGAAGTACCTTAAAGTGTCACCGACAGCAGCTAGCTGCTCCAACTGACTCCCGTTCAAAAAGCCTCAACTTCTCTCTAGAAATACTAAGTTAGTCATTCTGGTCTCAGTCTCTAAATTCAGACCCTCTAATAAATGTGCTGGTGGTCATTTTGGAAATTATTGCTCCGTTAATAAGATTTGAAGACTTAAAGTGGATTTACTTTTACACAACAGCAACTAAGGTATGATGTATACACTTTCTTTCTTTGTGCTTTTTGTTTATTTTTCTGTTCTGTGAATGTAAATTCTAAACAAAAACTAAAGAAGTCTAATTTTTGTCCTGGAAGTCTGCTTTAGATTCCTTCATGAACCATGATGAGCTACTGGTCAGAACAGACCAAGTGAGGCTGTAGCAGCAAAACCCCTGAATTAGGCTGAGTGACAGCGTGTTTTATTGCTTGTGAATTAAACTTTTCATTTGTTAAGAAAAATAAATCAATAAATCAATAAATTGAAGACTTATAGTAGCTTTGATGTCTGCCATGTGACGTCACACCTCACACACACACACACACACACACATACACACACACACACACAGTGGTGTTACCTGACTGTCCACCACCAGGTTGCGGATGCAGCCGGTGAAACTGCGGTAACGTCGGTGAGGAGACGTTTCCTTCACTCCTCCCAACTGAAGAGGCTGGAAGACATTCAGATACCTGAGAGGGAGGACAGTGGAGGAAAAACATGAGCAGAGGAAGAAGAGGAAGGGGAAGAGGGGAAGAGAGACAAGGAGAAGGAAGAGCAAAATAAGTTGGGTTAGGAAGAGAAAGAGGAGTAGAGGGGGATGATAAAAAAGTATGGGATGAGAAGAAAGGAAGTAGAAGAGGAGGAGCAGAGAAAAGAGGAGGAAGATTGAGAGCAACAAGAAACAGGAAGAGGAGGTGAAGATGGGGAAGGGATGAGGGATCCACAGAAGGAGGAGGAGTAGGAGTAGGAGGAAATAAATGAAGAAGGTGAATAAAAGATCTTTATTAAACATTTGAGGTAGAGTGTAGAGGGACATGGATCTTTATTCTCTCCAGGTTTGTTCCCACCTCTGGTTTCCAGGCGTCTCTCCTGAAGCTCTGCAGCCGGACTCGTCCGTCTCTTGAACGTCGCTCCCGACGCCCTCCAGCTCGTTCACCGCTGTCCCCCCACACTGATCCAGGATCAGCTGGACGGCCTGAACACACACAGACAGAGACACACACTGCTGTCAAAGACTACTGTCCCACAGAGAGAAGGGTCTTTTATCTTTTAGCATACTGTACTTTGCAACATTTCCAAAGTTTCATAGATTTCTTCTTTAATGTCCTAATGTTCTTTGATCAGATCAGACATCAGTGCAGTTTAATAGTAATGAACTTGTCAGTATTTGCCTTTGTTTTAGCTCAACACCAAAATAAAAACATTCAAGTTTGGAATAAAGTCACTGAAGTAAACTTAGTAGGATCCAGGTGTGCTTAAAACCTTTTGGTATTTCTGTAATGTAACTTATTGAAAATATACAGTATGTGCATTTATAAATTTGATCATCAGATAAAACTGATATTGAAGTTCACAGTCTGATAGAAATTAACAAATAAACAAGTCAATCAATTAACCATCTATCCATCCTACCTTTCCATCACTGATGATGTCGAGGCGATGCCAGCGCCGGTCGGTGACAGTGGATTTGGGCGGGAGCTGCAGGGTCAGTGTTCCTGATCCGTGATTTATACTCAGAGCTGGAACCCCATTCCTCAACTCTGGATGGGAAAAAGAGAGTGTTAGTTTTCTATTTTCCTCCCTGCAGTGAAGCCACAACTTCTCATGAACCAAAAATTTTAAGCGCTTCCATGACTGTACAATGTTCTTCTAATTATTTCATTTTTCATCTGATATTTTGCCCACTAGTTTTCAGCAGAACACAACACTGACATATATATTATCAGCTTTTAAGTTTATACCTGGTGAATGTAAGTCCAATATTCACTCTCTGTTAGCTATTTTTGCTCTCTACCAACTCCTGAGGGAAATATCTGGCTCTTTAGCTGCTAAATGCTCCACTATGTTCACCAGCTAGTCTACAGCTAACTGTGTCTGTTTGCTGTTTGGTGCTGAGCAGGTAGTGTACAGTGGCTTTTTACAGCTTTTTCTCTGAAAACTAAAAATACTCCATTACAAGTAAAAGTCCTGCATAAAAAATCCTACTACAGTAAAAGTACATAAGTATTATGAGCTTGATGTAGATAAAGTATTGCAGTAAAAGTACATAAGTATTATGAGCTTGATGTAGTTAAAGTATTGCAGTAAAAGTACATAAGTATTATGAGCTTGATGTAGTTAAAGTATTGCAGTAAAAGTAGTGGTTTGGTCCCTCTGACTGATATATTATTATATATGACATCATTAGATTATTAATACTGAAGCATCAGTGTGTAAGCAGCATGTTACTGTTGTAGCTGCTGGAGGTGGAGCTAGTTTCAACTACTTTAAATACAGTTAGATGTACACACCGTACAGAAAATGAAATCTGTGGTTAAACTTAAAGCTCGTTTCTAAAAAGTTGATGCATGTGTAATACTTGGATTTAGCTGACAGTGGTGATATATTTACACTGAGTGGTTGTCAAATGACCAAACCTCCGACCTGACATCACTTCTCTATTGCTGTGTAAGCTGCTGAATCCCATCAACAACTGCAGGAATCCACTCAATCAATTCTGTGTGTGTGTGTGTGTGTGTGTGTGTCTCTTTCCAACATCCTCTCAACTGTTGTACATATCGGATGTGTGTGTTTGTGTGAGTGTGACCCAATCAACCTCACAGCCTCGTTATCCAACATGTGAAGTGAAAAATGCTTCACAGTGATCAATGCTGCTGCCATCTTTGATTTTCTCCTCCCCGGACCCACACAGAAACAGCCCGGGTTCAATAATTACATAACTTTAATGCCACAAGATTATGCAAGAAGCATTTGAAAGGCCATCAGAAGGCTAATCCATTAACACCACATCAGGACCACTGGGAGCTGACATTAGAGTTTATGAAGCTCTTTGTCCACTGAGAAACTGTCCTTACAGCGGCGGATTGATTCGCTCTTTGTGTTTGTTGAAAAGGACGAGAGGCGGCACGTTCTCACCAGCACTGTGAGATTAGCGTGTTTGTTACCAGTAAATGTAGCAAGCAGCAAAAGCGTGCCGCGTTTTCAGTAATCTCAGAGCAGCAGTGGAGCCACACCCAGTGCCTCCCAACAGAAAAGCATCATAATTATCAGTTCTGGTATTTAAGAGATGAAGCGGCAGAAAACTACAGGAAAGATGGTCTAACCCTAACGCTGGTATATGTCATAAATGTATCACGATTATGTGATTAGTCTTCATCATTTTCTGTATATTAGCTCCAACATTTGAATACCATAATCACAGGCACCTGAGCAAATCACTCACCTATGGCAATGAAGTCCTCCTGCTCCCCTGAGTGAGCGGGGCCGAGGGGCCCGTCGTAGAGGAGCAGCCCGTTGGCCGACTCCGCCAGGAACTCCAGGGAGATGTGGCTCTGGAAGCAAGGCATGATGGGAGGGAACCAGGCGTAGCCCTGGCCGCCGAAGCTGTGTTTGGTCTGCTGGCACTCGGGCCCGTCGAACATGGGGGGGCACTCACACCTGAGCGGCAGAAAGAGTTTATTTTATTGTTTAATCTAATCTGACCACACTATGACCACTGACGATCCACCAAAAAACCCACTTTAAATAAACTATTTTAATGTCTTTTTTAATATTATTAATTCATGTAACTGTCCATCTCTGTCAATTTTATCTTGATTATTGATGTTCCATAGTAGGGCTGGAACTAAGGATTATTTGTATTATGGAATCTGCTGATTATTTTCTCGATTAATTGCTTTGTCTATAAAATGTCCGTGACTTCAAATGTCTTTTTGTCTGACCAAAAGTCCAAAATCCAATTATTATTTTAGTTTTCTGTCACGTATAACACAGAAAAATTCAAATTCCCACATTCAATAAGCTGCAACCAGCAAATTTTGGGCATTTTTGCTTAAAAAAATTACTAAAAACAATTATACGGTTATCAAAATAGTTTGTGATTAATTTTCTGTTGAAAAGGATATTCTGGCAGGAGAAACTCTAATCGCTTTAGGCTATTATATTTTGAATTAACTTCATATTTTTGTCTAAAAACAATTAAATTTTGACTAAAAGGTGTTTAGTCTTAAAATACCAGGATCATTGTTCAAAACCAACCATATGCAATGTGTGAAATGTTAACGTGTGTGTTGTCAAAGCCCCCAAATTCCCAGATACAGTGCAGAGGTCTTTGTGAGCCTCAACGGTAGCTTTGGCTTTAATTACTATCTAGAACTATATAATATTATCTATGGTACAATCTTAATTGCTATGGCAGCAGTTTCCTTCCTGACCTGTCAACATTATTCAAAATTAACTAAGAGACACAGACTGACAGAAAGACAGAGACAGAAACCAAATCCGAGACACCTTGACAGAAACACTGTTAATTAAAGGTCGTCTATATTTGCCAATGTTAATAGGATTTTTCTGAGAGCAGAGGAAAGAAAAAAGAGAGTGAAGGAGAAAGAACCATCTGTCAGATGCCGAGATGTTGCATTCGATATCTAAAGTCATTAAAATGATGAAGTCAGCTACTGTACATGCAGCTGAAAATTATATAGAGTTTGGAGGGTTACAACTCCAAGAGAAATCTGCCCACTCTCTTATCAAATCCTCAATGTTTTTGACAGATTTACTTAATCAGTTTACAAATGGGAAATCTCAGCTAACTTCAGATGGTGAAGCTGACAGCTCAGGACTTGAACCTGCAGACGACCAGCAGCCTTTTAATCAATGATGATAAAAACTAGGTGAACACAGAGCTGCCACAGTGAGAAAAATGAAAAAGTATCTAATTATAAAGATAAATTTAAAATAAAGTGTAATTAGAGTATAAAGATAATTATAAGGTTTTCTTGTTGTAACAGTGCTTCCATCATGAAATTTTATCCCTAGTCATAAGGAGTATTTCAGAGACTACAGTCTTAAATAAGATTTTCAGAATTTTAGGTTATAAAATGTCTTAAAATGTCTTTTTTTTTAATTATGCTAGGTCTTTTTTGAGGTGATGCTTAGTTGCATGAGAAATATCTCTCCAAAGGATTAATTTATTTAAATATGTTCAATCAGTTATCAGTTATCCAGGGGGTTCAGAGACACAAAGCCCTCTGTTATTTCTGATAGCTGCTAATCTGGATAATGAATAATAAATAATATAATAAGTGTTTTTAGTGCGGCAATGGCCAACATGAGACATGAAGGAGAAGAGGTGGTGTTTACAGATTTAATGGACTGTTAGTCGATGAAAAGTAGATATACTGTTACATGTACGTGGCTTAATGGGGAGAATTGACAGTCAACAGTCTTGACTAAAGAAAACCAGAGAATATTCACATTTCAGAAGCTGGAACAAGAGAATTTGGGTTTTTTTTTTTTTAAATGACTGAAAATGATAAATCAATTATCAAAATGGTTGACGATTTATTTTCTGTTGATTGATTAATTGACTAATCGTTGCAGCTCTAATATATTATATTGCAGTATATGGACAGAACCAGTAACAGAAGTGTCCTTTCCCTCCTTACACCTACTTGTATCCCAGCGGTCCATCCTGGCAGGTGCCCCCGTTGAGGCAGGGGTTGGTGGTGTAGGCGGAGCAGGGCAGGTGGGTCGCCTCTCTGCCCCGGCAGCCGCAGCGCGCTGTGGATGAGGCCGACAGCGACACCAGAGAGATGTTACCGGTGCTGAGAGCCACCGGGGACTGGCTGAATGAAACCTTGCTGCTGCAGCCACCAGACTGACTGCAGTCTGTGTAGAGACAGTCATCAACGCCCACCTGAGAGATGGACACACCTAACATGGCTTCCAACTGGAGAGAGTGAAAGAAGAGAGGACAGAAAACATTTAGGTTACCTTAAAGAAAAAGGAAAAGAAAGCTGGGCTCTCAGTGAAACTTCCCTGAATAAAAACAACAAAACCTCTGTTAGTGTTGACAAAACTATGAAGCTAAAGAAACTTAACTTAGTAATTAAAAGTTTAAATGGGATAAACCTAACTGAAACAAACTAGCACAATGCTAACAAAACTAAAATGATTCTGTAAACAAACTTAGCATTAAAACTTAAAAAAAACTCAAACTAAAATTAGCATGAACCTAAAGAAACATAATTGAAAGTGGGCTATAACTAGGATAAAACCAAAACAAACTAGCACAAGACTATAAAAAAACTAAAACAAGAAGGTAAATGAAACAAAACGAGCATAAAGCCAGTAAAAATTAAACATATGAATCTAACTCTTGGATAAAACTAGTATTAACTAAACAAAACTAGCATGAAGCTAACCAAAACTAAAAATTATATGATGGTAATTTAAACAAGCATGAAACAAAAACAAACCTAGCTTAAACCTAGCTTGAACCTAGCAGAATCCTAAATAAAACAACTGACAATAGGCTAATAATAGGATAAAAGTAAATGAAACAAACAAGCTAACAAAACTAAAATTAGCATGAAGCTAACAAAACTAAAACTAGTATGAAGCCAACTGAAAATAAACCGGACATGAGACCAAGCTAGCATAAAGCCAGTGAAAATTAAACATTTTGAAACACAAATGAAATTTTTTTAGCCAGTAATTTAAACAAGCATGAAATGAAAGCTAACAGGAGACTAAAAGAATATAAACTAGCAGGAATCCAAGTAAACTAGCTGGAATGAAACTACAAGTAATATAAACTTAATGTAGCATAGGCTATCTGAAACTAAAACTAGAATTAAATTAGCATCAAATCGAAATGAAACAAAAACAAGGATGCAATTGAAGGTTAAATTAAACATTAAACTAAATGAGACTAAAAGTAACATGAAACAGAAATTAACATAGTTTGTTCCTGAAAGTAGCAGGACATTAACACTAATATGGATCAAAAATTAAAACTATGTTAAAACACACAGAGTAAAAAAACATAAACAGAACGCACAGTGAAAAACTAGCATGGAACAAAAACAAACACCAAACAAACTCTAAGAAGTATTTTTGAAGTTATGAGCTCTGTTTGAACATAATAGAACATTTCAGAGAATGACAGCAGCCTTCCTTGAGCTGATGTCTACCTCCATCAAGATATCTGAATTTACTCTATTTTCCTTAGTGTTATTTATGCACTTTGGTGTTTCTCTGTCATTTCCCCTCCTGTTAAATCTCTACTGTCATTTGCTTTCTGTTGCCAAATTCACTCGTTTCTCTGCTTGTCATCTTGATTCTTTTCCCTCATTTTGTCTTTATGAGTGTGAGAGGTTTTCATCAGAGTCCCTCAGGGTTTCCTGTCTCTCTCCAACTGTGTGTATTTCTTTTTTTGGAGTTTAGTTATTCAGCTGACACTCTTATCCACAGTGACTTACACTCCCCAGGCTTCAGCTTTTGGCTCTAGACCCAATTTCAACACTATATATTCTTGTGCTTATACTTTGTATTTATCTGACATTGTTGTTCTAAATCAGCCACGATATTTTTTCCTTTTAACCTGAGATAATTAAAGACATCTTTCTTCTGCAGCTTAAGTTATTTTTAATCATTCTGTGTGCTTTGTACTGTTATTTATACTTTAAAAACTTGTATGGCTTTTGATTGATCTTTTGAAATAAGTTGCATCACAGTTTGAGATGTGCTGTGTAACTGAATCTGTCCTGACACTTTGACAGGACGTGACGGCTGCAGGAGCTGATCATGTGACCTTCTGGCAATGGCAATAACTAATTAATTGGCTAATCATTTCAGCACTAATATACAGTATATTTATACAATGCTGTGTAGAGCATTTTATCAAACCTTTCATCAAATCCTTTTGGTTTCAGCTTTAAATATTTGTGACTATACGCTACACAAAACAAACTAAAATATTCAGTTGAGATCTTTACTTTTTGTTAGTTGTGAAGACAGAAACAGTTTTGAGTGGCGGCCTATTTAATGTTGCTACATACAAGGAGCATCCGCACACTGAATCAGAGCTCCCTTTTCTTTATGTGCGACGTTTCGTCAAAGTACAGGTCTTCCTCAGGCCTATTTAATGTTGCCAACCTGTAGCTATACAACCTGAAAATTAGATAGAAAAGGATCCTTAGGATAGGAAATGATTAAATGTATCTGACACATTGAAATAACGGCTGTAGCCTAACTCACTTTACACACCTTATTTTTTACAAGCTTTATCCACACTGGGTCCTGTCTCAGAACTATTAAATTGACCTAACTATTAAGAAGCTTTAAAATATCAATATAGTTTCATAAGGTCTTTAGGATGAGGACAAACCAGAGTGGCAAGAGTAATGCTTTCTCGGGTAACGAGCTTGACTGGGTTTGCTAAAGTGTAAACTTCCCAAAATCCAATATAGAGCAGGACAGAGCTGCTAGCCTACACTCTGATAGCATCCAGGATCGGCTTCTACACTTCTACACAGTGGATGTTAGTTGTGAATGGGGCTTTTTAAAAGAAATTTAACCTGTAACCCCACATATGTTTGTAAGTAACAATGTGCTCCTTGGCATGTAGGCAGTAAACTAGTTATATATGCTAACATTTGCAGCTTATATTACGGCTATTATATTACTGCTCGTGTGTGTTTGGCTTTGGGAAGATGATAAAAAGACTCCAAACTCTTTAAATACAGCGTATCTCTTACTACAGTTTCATATACAATGCTTCAACATGTTGAGAAAGCCGGCTGTGCCTAGTTATGGTTGCTAAAATATGATTGATTGACGATCAATCTATGATCGAACAGCTGACACCAGTGCTGTGTCCACAAATCAATCCCTATTTACTTTATAGTGCACTATATTTACTCTCCGCCATTTTACATGTGCATGTACACTACTTTCTCCTACAAATCCCATCATGCAATGTGCTGCTTTTTCAGTTGTGTTTTAACTTTGTATTGTGTTGCTTTAACCTCTCTGTACAGCACCTTGAGTCTACCTCCGTGTATGAAACATGCTTTATTAATAAAACTGCCTTGCCTTGCTTTTTATAGATGCACAAATTACCATTGAGCGACTCTACAGGTGATGGTGATGACGCAAAATGACGATGATTAGTGAGATATCTGGACTTGATGCTCACTATTGAATAAACTATTTAGTGTCTATTGTACATTTAGTAGTGAATGAGTGAACAATGATTTCAGACACAGCCCCGGTCATTGTTGGCTAAAAATGAGAAGCTGCTCCCTGAATGTTTCGTACATTTCTAATACAAAATGAGGACAGACAAAAGATTTGATTAGAGATTAATTCAAGTTCCTCTAAGAGCCATAATGGCCTTACAACGCCTTTATTCAACTGCAATATTCACAGGTGAATATTTTTAAAATTACAATATTTCTTCTTCTGTTTTCTCTTTTGTTTTAAATCAACTCATTTAAAAAAAAATGCACATTTTTTGTCTTTTTGTATATTTGGCAGTTTCAGTTTCTTATTAACTACAACTGAGAAACAGCTGAGAGATATTTGAATATGACTCGGTGGTCTGCGAGTCTACGATTGTTTGTGTATCTTTGTGAGGCCCAATCTGGGTTTTAGACCTTAGGAGGACATTTTTGGAAAGTGAGGACATTTTGGCTGATCCTCACTTTGGGACAGACATTCAAAGGGCTGTTTGAGGGGTAAGACTTTGTTTTAGGGGGAAGGTTAAAACTGGGTTTAGGTTAGGGTAAGGGTTTGGGTTAGATATTTAGTTGTGAAGGTTAAGGTTATGGTAAGGGGCTATAAGGAATGCATTACGTCAATGAGGGTCCTAACAGGGATATAAGTACAAACGTGTGTGTGTTTGACGTGTTTACACGGTTCACTGTCATCACCTTTCTGCTTCTCACAGCTCTGAGCTCAGGTCAGCAGCTGCTCTCAAGCTCTTAATGGATCTGAAGTATTCATATACATGTATACATGTGTGCATGGGAACGAGTGTGTGTGTCACATGAACAGCCCCTTTTAAATGTGTAACCCATGTATTTAACCTCTCCTTCATGTGTGTTCATGTGTGTGAGACAGAGTGTTAAATGGTTTACAGGACTTGTTAAGTGCCTGCTGAACTGCAAGCATGAGTGTGTGACTGTGATGTTTAATTGATGTGTAATTAATGTGTAATTAAGCCTCTCTGCCTCTCTGCCTCTCTGTTATAAAGATGAACCTCCTCTCTGCTTTCACACTTGATTATTAAATTTATGTACAGGTATCTCCTTTTGTTTGTCTTTAAAATCTGTAATTTAAGGAATACAAGTTTGAGGAAAACAGAAAAACTGACCATTTGAAGTTTTTTCTGTCAGTAAATATTAGTTTATCAGTTTTGAGACTTCTGAATTTTGGTATAAACAGCTGAGTTTAATTTGACCTAAACTCTAAAATATAATAATTTCAGTTTTTCATTTCATACACTTTTTAAATAGGAAGAGAATATTTATATATAATATTTTTGTACTATATTAAAAAAATGTTTGTCTCTTCTTAAAATTTTGAAAAAAATATAATTACATTTTTCAACACTTCAGTGAAGCTACATGTCTTAAGTGTCTGTTCGGTGTCATGTACATATGGAGATTATGATCCTATATTGTGCACTCTGTATTTTTCTATATGCAGCTGTATTCAACACTTGAGCCCAAGTCAAATTTCGACTCTGAGACAATTAAGCACACAGTTTTTTACAGTGTGTGCTGCCACATATATTCAGCAGTGTAGGGTTAGTGGCTCATGTGTGCCCTATATCGTAGTGAAATGCTGCTGGTAGCTTTGAACTTTACCAGTTCATTAGAGACATGAAGGAGGTCGGTTGTTGAGCTCGTAATCATATCAATACTAATGATGTGACTTATTACAACAAATTGTAATGAGTGTTAAATTGGCCATATAATGTGAAATAGTGCACGCTTAAATACCTTTTTGATGTTTTACAGTGTGCTGGGTCTGAGCCAATCATGGTGATCCAACTGTACGACGGACCAGTACGTACAGTATATTCTGTTCCTATCCAGGTACATGTTTTCATGTTGTTGTATTTGTTTTATGGTGGGTGGTGGTGGTGTACTGGAGTGCATCATATTGAAAAGTGTTCCTAATATTGTGTCCACCCCATTAACATAAATGAGGGGTGCAAAATATTAGGGACACTTTTCAATATAATGCATTCTGGTACACCACCACCAAAACCACCACCACCCACTCCGACCTCAATAATAAACATAAAGAAGAATCACCTTTCTGACAATGAATTGAAAATGTATAAGTTTTGAGTTTATGGCGGAGCATTAGATTGCACAGGTGTTCCTAATAAACTATAACTCCTATAAACTGAGTTTATATTCTGTTCCTATCCAGACAATTAATGGCATCTGAATCATTTTTTACACATTCTTTCTTTGGAAAAATCTTTTAAAACTTTGAAACAAGAAATTCAAATATTGTGAGTTTGAACGTTTGTTTGAGAAGTTCAAGTAAAAAAACAAAATTGTCAAGGGCAGTGCTGATAAAAGTGGTAAAATGTTAAGTGGGTAGAGTCAGAAAGTAAATTAAACGAATATGCAGCTTGTTCTGTGAACCCTGAAGAAATCTTGCTGTACATGTTCAAAAATTAGATCTGTAATGACTAGATTTAAAAAATGTAAAGACTTTTTTTCAAGTCATAACTCTCTCACCTTGGCTTTGTTTGCTGCCACATAGCCGTGCAGCTTCTCGGCTTTGTAATACGGCGAGCCGTGAGCGGCGAACCAGACGTTGAGCTCCTTCTCTCCCCGCCGGCCGGCATCGCCTACAGAGAAGATCTGGACTTTTTCCGGCAGCGTCTGCAGGAGTTCGGCCAACGTTTGACCCAAACGAGTGAATCGACTCTCCTCACCTCCGAAAAACTCCTCCACTGTCAGATCTGCAGGAGGAGAAGAAGAGTTCACAGATTTATTTATTAGCTTTATTTTTGGAACTTAAGTTTTTATACATTTTTGAAAGACATAAATAACACAGTCATTCAACAACTACAGTGTTAACAGCAGCATTCAAAGGGCATATTATCACACATCATGTAATACAAGTACTGTACATGTGAATACGTGTGGGTGTGGTAAATCCACAAAAAGAAGAAAAAGAGAAAATAAAAAAATATATAAAATAAAATAATAAAATGAAATAAATAATAATAATAATTATTAACATATATAAATATATTGAACACAAAATACTACTACTACTAATAAAAATAATAATATTAATAGAATAGTAATAGAACAATACATTATATGAATAAATAAGTATTTATTAGCTTTATTAATACAGCAGCAACATGAAAAAAACACTGAACAGACAGAAAATGCAACAGAAGAAGAAGGAGGCTGAGCGAGAGAAGGTGAAACAAGAAAAATAAAGAGAGAAAATCACTGAAATGAAAGAAGAAAACACAAATTCTGGACATCAGGGAGCAGAAAGAAGACGAGACAAGAGAAGACAGTAGAAGAACATGGAGGTCTTTCCCATCATGCCTTGCTGTCTGTTGGTGCTGATGGAGCGTGGGGGAGCTGACAGCCCTGAAACCGAGGCCCCCGCGGCTCTCTGGGATATGTGCAACATTGCACCCCGTCAATCACAGTTACCACGGCAACCACTGTGTGTTTCATGACATCATGAAGCCTTTTTAAAAGCTCCTTTGTAATATTGGCACAAGTTATTGTATCAAGTGAAAAAAAAACATCATCATCATCACGGTGGGACTCACTGGACAGGCAGATGGAGGCGGCGTTCCTCAGAGCGTCCTGCTGCAGCTCCGTGATGTCCACCTGAGCGGTGGAGGTGACGTCCGGCCAGGTGCTGTCAGACACGCGCACCTGCAGGCGGTACGAGCCGGGAGGCGTCCCCTCCCTGATACTGAGCTGACCTGAGCTCTGGTTCAGACTGAACAACCTGAGAGAGAGAGAGAAGTTGTAACTGGACACATGTATGTGATATGTGTATCTACAGCATATAAGCATTGAATGAACAGCTCTGTATATCTGTTTGATGTGGTTTTATTCCTTTAATTGTGAAGCATTTCATAATTTTCACAAATTAGGGATAACAATTATTTGAATTATTGATTAATCTGCCGAATTATTTGCTAGATTAATCGTTTTGCCTATAAAATGTCAGTAAATATTAGAAAAACACCTGTTATAATTTCCCAGAATCAAATGTGACGTTTTCAAATGTTTTAAAAATTCAGTTTATTATCATGTATGACACAGAAAAGCGTCAAATCATCACATTTGAGAAGCTGAAATCAGCAAATTTGGGGCATTTTTGTCACTAAAATGATTTGATTATAAAAAATAGTTCCATAAATTAGTTAATCGACTAATCGTTGCAGCTCTACCACTGTAACCATCTTCAGGGCCATTTTAACATTTTGGCTGCTTATTTACATTTAAATAATTAATGTTGATTAATATCCACTGTCTCTGATAACAACAACAACATTTTGTCAAGACAGAACTGTTTTATAAAGCTAGCAGCTGCATATTAAGGTGCAAAAAGATCCTTCAACAACCACAGCTGGATGAATCTATTCTGTATGGTAAATATGTAGCTGGAGCCAGCAGCCAGTTAGCTTAGCTTAGCACAAAGACTGGAAACAAGGGGGGAAACAGCTAGCCTGTCTCTGTCCAAAATCCACCACTAAAGCTCACTAATTAACATTATATCTCGTCAGTTTAATCCGTACAAAACCTGAAGTGTAAAAATGTCAAGTTGTGGTTTTACAGTTGGTTCTGTGCTGGACTGTTTCTCAGCTGGTTTACTGTAGCTGTATCTAACTTCTCATCGAGCTCTTGGCAAGAAAGCATATAAGCGTATTTTCCAAAATGTATAATGTTGAAAGTTTATTGCTATTCTTGTTGTTTATAATTACCAGATCATGACTGGATCATGTAGCTGGATAATCTTCAGTCTGTTCTGAACTTGCATTTTTGTACTCTGCACCAAAAACTTACAATGATAAACTTTGTCTTCAGATCAGGCATCAAATCATAACATTCAAAAAATGTTTTATGAGGAATGTAATTGTTTTAAATTGTCTATTTAGTTTAAATCTTTCTCTTGTGTTGGATGTGATTGTTGTAAATGAATAATGTGTGCTTTTATGTAACTATTTTTCACTGCCTCTTTTGTTAAACAGATAATGTATCTCAATAGACTTCTTGTTTAAATAAAGGTTAAATAAGTAAATAAAGTCTGTTCCCTTCAGTTTATCTGTCTCAGTGTAAACAACATAACAAGATGCTAACATCAGATGGGCAGCAGCTCCTCTTGCTTGGAAAGCCGAAGGGAACTAAATAAAGTCTGAGCTGATGCTCATATTCATGTATTTTTCCATGAGATCTTAAATCTGGGTAAAGTCTTTCTCAGATGGGATTTCTAAGATCAATCTCAGACCAGATGGCGGTCTGTAGTCAAACATGGATCCATGTTAGGGTGGGGGGGCTCTTGATCTGAAAACTTTTGCGCTCTCTGCTCTGCTGCACCGGGGAGTCAGTCCCCGGCCCCGCGGCCCGGATCAAAACCCGGTCCTGAATACATGCCATCAGGCTCATGTAACTGTTTAACCTCCTTACACCGCGGCGACCTTCAGAGCTCAGACCAGACGGATTAATTAACCGTGACTGAATCGAGGCCAAACGCGCCCAGCATCGAACCTGCTGCTGCTGCTGCTGCTGCTGCTGCTGCAGGGAGGCTGTTACATACTTTCCCTGGATTTATGTCACGCTTTAAAGATTTCAAAACCGGCAACACAGCACTTCACTGACACAAAACAAATGAGAAGATATAATGTGAAAATCAATTCCAAACAAATGACTCTCTGCTGTTTGCAACAGCAGAGGCAGCAGGGTGATTTCTTCTTCTCTTTCTACGCTATTTGTCGTTTTGATTTCCTGTGAGGTGACATGTTGTTATTGGCCTGCTGGGGCTGCTTCACCTCTCCTGAACACTTTGTGCTCCTTCTTATTTTTCCTCTTCTATATGTAAATAACATGCAACCTAAACCTAATCTATACTGTGAACAAATTGCTATCTGCCGGCTGGTTTGATGAGGGGCGGCGGTTCAGGAGTATCTATGATAATTCTCTCTCAGGCGGGTTCCTTTGTTCTCGGCCGTTTCTTGTCGTCTCTTGTCGTCCCTCCTTATAGGTATCTCGTTAGAAGAGAAGGTGGCAGGGAGCGCAATCAGGCTCTCCTTTCAACGCGTCCGCATGAAGCCTCGCCTCATCAAACAAAACGAGCGCGCCCTCGCTGCGCTTCACTGGGAATTTTCAATACCGCTGGTTATGAAGTATTAATAGCACTGTTCCTGACAAGTCAGATCCCCTTTTCTATCTCTCTCTCTACTCCCCGTCCTGTGCTCTTTCATTCTCTTACACTCTTTCTTTGTTTCTCCCTTCAAACTGCCTGTTTCTCTGTCCCAATTTCCCTTTCTCCTCTTTGTCACACTGCACCTTTGTACTGTCTTTCCCTCTCTATTTTAAATCTGTCAGCTCCTGTGCAGCTCTTTTATTTTCCCTCTTTTTCTTTATGCTTCTCTTGCTGTGTGTCACATGTGAGGGGACACTTTAGCAGGGAATCTTTTCTGCTTTAGCTCCAACTCATGCTAATCTGCCATTGTCTGGGTGCCAATATGCCAACATGAGTGTGTACATTTATTGTTGAGATTGCCCAGATGGCAGCGAGGGTGTCACGCTCTGCTCAGTAAACTCTGCAGGGGTGAAACTTTCCCCTTGTCACTGCTTTACCTGCTGGTTTCATTAGTTTCATTTTTATGTTCCTGATGACTTAGAGAATTGGTTTCCCAGACCAAAAAACAGAATTTCTCACTTAAGTAATCTCTGTTCAGATAGTTTTGGTTTTATTTTTCCAGGTTTTGAGATGTATGTCTTTGAGATTTCTGCCTTAACACAATGAAGATGAGTGGAATTTCGTTTGTGGTTCTCACATCTTTGAAGAATGGTTAAAATCTTTGAGACAGATATCTCATAACCTAAGCAAGCTAGGAAATATGCTTTCTTGTAGTTTAAGTGAACTAACCAACAAGTTTAAGCTCCTTTTGTTGTCCACTTTTCAACGCAGGCTGTGCAGTTTGAGATTTTGGGATATTTTTCCTGCTGTTCCCGATAGCTTTTTGTTTCCATGCATTTCTGTACGATGTGAAAACCTAGTTGTGTAATTCATCACAGAGAACATCAAGTCTGCATTAGTGTTTGTCAGTGTTACATAATCACTGTGTGGTGAATTAATAAGGTTTAAGTGCAGACTGTTTGGAAAGGTCAGCACTGAATTATCTCACAACAATAATGCAACACTGTCAGAAATTAATTGATGCCTGAAACCATTAAAAATATGTTCTAATTTCTAAAAGAAAGCAACGTGGTTTGCAAAACAATCAGCTGTCCAACTTTTCCGTTGTTGCTCGAAGAACAACTAAAAATCTTGTCAACCTTTTTACCCCCATCTGTGTCCCCACCTCATGACCCACCTCTCTACTGCTCTTTATGTGCCTACTACCTTGTTTCTCATTCTCGATCTACGTCTCTCTCTGCTTCTTTTTCTTAACATGTCTACAGTACCTACCAGGCCGTCTATACCCCTCTCTGTATTATCTTTAAATCTCTATCTGCACCTCTTTGTCACCACCTCTATCCTGTGGTGGCATAAGTGGAGCGACTGCGGGAGCAGAGGGGGCGACATTCACGTCTTTTTATGTTTGTGGTGAATGAAACTCACAAGACGAAGTTTCCGCCATCATTAAAGCTATTTGCGTTCGTGCATGGATGAGGACAGACTATCCGACCTCGCTTTACTGTGTGTTGAGCGGGACATAAACATTGATAAAGACAAAGTGGTTGGCAGGTTTGCCACCATGAAGGAGAGGAGGATGAAGTTTTAAAAAGTGAGCGTGACATGTACAAAATTCATTCATCTGTTCTGATGATTTTGTTGTATGGAGGATGGTGGAATACACAGATGGACTACACTAAACTACAGCAGGCTGAGCAGGGACAACAGCTGGAGACTGAAACAATCATAATTAGTCTTTATTAACTTAAATTTTGGTTATGAAGAAATCAGTAAGAATGTTAGATTAATCTGTTGTTTAACTCCATGCTTACTGCATCTCAGCAGCTGTCTGTGTCACTGCCTG
The DNA here is from genome assembly GCA_038419695.1 of Scomberomorus guttatus. NCBI lineage: Eukaryota > Metazoa > Chordata > Actinopteri > Scombriformes > Scombridae > Scomberomorus > Scomberomorus guttatus. Next base: position 32,690,653 of record CM076448.1, read on the forward strand.
TGGTGTTGTAGACTGTCTACTTTATGTTTGAATAGGCCTTGTAGTGATGTAGACCGCCGTGTCTATTTTATGTTTATGTTATTTCTGTGTAAGAAAGACGTGGTACTGAGACAGAGCAGCTGGCCTGTCGCTGTCTATCAGAGGTGGTGCTGAACCGTTCATCGATCGATGCACATAGAGCGCCGCGTTCTGTCCTCGGTGCTGAAACATATGAACGTGACTGGCAACCTGTTTTCTTTTTTTGTTCTTCAGAACAAGCCTGTCTGACAAAGTGGCTTCACTGTATGTTTTCTTAGACATAGGCTTGCTCAATAAGTGATTTGTGTTTATAGATAGGAAATAAGATATAAGATATATATATGATATATATGATTTTTTTAAGATCATGATATGTTTTACATGTAAAGTCTTTATCTGAAAAAGTAACTAAAGCTCCTAAATCAATGTAGTGGAGTAAAAAGTACAATATTTAATTCTGAAATGTAGGAGAAGAAGTGTAAAGTAGCGTAAAATGGAAATACCCAAATAAAGTACAAGTACCTCAAAATTGTACTTATGTGCAGTATTTGAATAAATGTACTTAGTTACATTCCACCGCTGCCCCTACCCCCTACTTCTTCTCTGTTTTGCACTTTTTACTCCAGTTGTCGACCCCTCTATGCCTCTCTTTGTCAGATCTCTACCTCACCTTTCAACCACTTCTTCCTTTTCTTCTTCTCTTAACCTCTCTTTCCACCCCTCTATCTCAACACCTACTGTACATGCTAAACTCTCACTTCACATCATCACGTCATCTCTACTTCTACCTGTCTCCTCCTCTTGGTGCATGCCACCCTCTCAGAGTTTTTCACCAGAGCAGATCAAAGTACCTGGACGGTTTGCCTTCAAATCGGTACACCTTCTCGCTCCAGTCATCAAGGTCGGGGGATTGAACTTGTCCGAGTACCGTTGTCGGGAGAATACCTGTCAGGAGACACAGAAAAAGTCAAAAAATGCATTAGCTTTGAAGGGAATTACTTGTGAGTGCAGCGGATCCCTGTGGTACAACCCAAATATTAGGAGTGAAGGGAAGAAAGTGGAGGCTTCTTGAAGGAGATAAAGTGACAGGCGACGCCTCATTGGCACGCACGGTCATGGTTTGACAGCACAGCAGGAAGATGTGCACACATTAGAATCGCTCGTACTGTGTTTTCCCCCCTCTCTTCCAAAAAAAGCTGAACGCAGCGCTGTAATCTCTTTAGCCGTGAAATCAGCTGCCTTTTAAAAATGGCTCCTGTTTATGTGCCCGTCAAAACTGGGACTTAAACTGGAGTTAATTGTTTGCTTCATGGCATGTTGTTGAGCTACGTGATGGAGTCGTATTAGCGGGTTAATGTACTTTCATGTGGAAAGGCCCTGGAGAGGGAATCCACTAAAAATACATTACAGAAAACCTTCGTTTTTTCCAGCAAATTACAGCAGGCTGACAGATGGTATGAAACGCTAAATAAGTGATGTGGGCTGGAGCGGGAGGATGCGAGCAGTCGACTGTGACAAGTGCAGTCTTAACAACATGAGCACAGAGCACATGGGAGGTGGTGGAAGGGACACTCGGAGACCTGAAGGTTAGAGAAGCCCGTCTGTGACCAAAAAGACACCAGGTCCAATCCTGGAAAAACTGGCTGCTTACCTCTGAGCCGGGATGATGAATGACAAATCTTCTCCATCTACAACTGTGATCATGGTGCCAAGTGTAAAAGTTTATCTGAAGCTAATATGAATCTTTAGCGTCCAAATGAGTCAAATCAAGTAGATATCTTTCAACGTTACAGTCTTTTTAGTGCCAAAGTCCCTCTTTTTGTTACTATACTTCCACCACAGCTCAACAGGGAAACACTGTCCGAGGAAACACAAAGAGGGAATTTGATGCTAAAAAGACTGTAAATGTGGCAGATATCCACTTTATCGAAGCCTCATATTAGCTTCAGATAAACACATGAATACATTTCTGCACAAAACGAGGAATGTGAATTTTGTTCCCCATCATTGTAAGCTTGTTTGAAGGGGATCTTCTAATGGTCAGTATGAACAGGAGGAATGATTACAGCAAGAAAACGCTCTTATGGGCACCTGACTGTTGTTTTTTTTTTAAGTTGTGAACCAGTCCTTTAAGCAAGGCAGTCTACCCTCATCTTCTACAGTGGAGTAAAAAGTACAAGGTTGTATTGTGAGGCTCTAAACAGAGAGTGTGCTTAGTAAAGCCTGTTCCTGGATAAATGAAGGTCAACTGACACAAAAACTTTAGTTGTGAACAGCACAAACAGAATGTTTCAGGCTTCGTCAGTGTGTAACTACTTTACTTTTATTTTTGCAGCGGTTCCCTTTGATCCTTTACCAAACCAAATCAAGAGCCTGGGGCCTGTTTCACAAAAGTGATTTGTGAGCACTGCTTATTCGCAAATGGAGGCAGCATCGCATTTCACCTATGACTTTCACTCACAAATTGCAGATAAATTTGCGGGTCTCACGTGCTCATGCATTAGCTGCATGTATGCTGTTTGTTTTGAATAGTGAAATGCATCCAATGGAGAGAGAGGATGCAAATTTGGTAAAACGAGTTGAAGTAAAAAATCAGTGAAAAAATAGTGGTGAATAATAAAAGGCTTTGGTTGCACCCAAAATCCATCCATTTTTATGTTATAATCCACAATTCAGCTCAAACTTTCTTAGTGTTAGGACCTCAAGTGGTTAATAAGCAGGGATGCAAAAGATTTCTGAGATTGATACTCATGCTGGTATACTTTCCTTTGTACATCACGGCCATGGAAAATGTTTGTAATTCTTCTGATTGGTTTATGCAAATATAGGTCCTGCTGCTTGTACCCACTATATATTCCATCACTCATATTTGCACTATTTATATTACTGTGTTCATCATTCACAGCATGAAATAACTCTATAAAATGACGATTTATTTATAGTTTCCTTTATCTATTGTAAATTCCTTATGTAAAGCAGTTACAGTTATTATATATAATTACGTTTACTGTCCCGAGTCTCATCCAAAGCATTTCATTGTACAAGTGACAAAAGTTGAACTTGAACTTGTAAGTAACCACAGACACAATACTTAAGACTTCATGCTAACCTATCCATGGGTTACTGCAAACACACTTTAAATGTGATCTGTGATTTTAATGTGAACACAGCTTCTCTTTTTGTCTTTAAATGGCCATCATATCAGGGCCTGATATAGAACAGGCAGATCAGATGTCTCTTATTTTTGTATGTCAAGTCTATTTTTGCCACATAACTATTTCACCATTTCTAAACGATCAATTCGGGGCTGCCTTCATGCAAAAATATGCCAGACACAAATTTAAATGACGACTTGATGACTCCTAATGGGTCGTAGAAATGAGGCTGAGGGTCAAGAAAATATTGAGAATGCCTTACTTTGAGTGTTTTCACCATTTTGAAGTGTTGTCCAATTCTGTAGTGAGAATTACTCTGATCCAATTTTGGACTCAAAGTATCCCACAATGCATTGTAAAAAACTATTTAAAAAACAATGGCCGCTAATCAAGAGCAAACTACCATCATATCACAACAGAATTCCCAAAAAATGTAAAATATAAAGGGCTGCTGGATGGTGAATGTGAGGCATGTGCATCCAGTAAAACTCCAGTTTTCTATGATTTAGGTGACAGAGAACAGAAGAACATACCCTCATAGCTGTAGACGATGAAGTTGGTGTGTCCTGGCGAGTGGGGGTGGTCATTCCTGTCGCCGATGATGACCGTCAGTGTGCTGGTGGAGCTCATTGGAGGAGAGCCACTGTCAATCATGAGAATCGGGAGGTGGTACTCTTTCTGCCGCTCCCGGTCGAAGGTCCGGAGAGCCGTGACGGCCGCGCTGCCATTACGAAAGTCCGTCAAGTTGAAGTTGGTGGCGTCCGAGGTGAGCATGAGGAGCCGGATGGAGAACGGTCCGCCATTGGTGGAGGTGTCGCGGTCCATGGCGTGGAGCAGGAGGGAGGTGTCATTCATTCGCACCGCCTGCGGGGCCGGTGTGTTCTCCCAAACGACGGGCTTATAGGGGACCTCAAACTCCGGCCCGTTGTCGTTAATGTCCAGCACAGTTACCATGACGATGGCGGTGCCAGTCAGGGCAGGAGTCCCAGCGTCTATTGCTAGGACCATGATCCTGTGCTGTGAGATCTTCTCCCTGTCCAGAGAATCGGCTACTACCACCCAACCGGATTGGTCCACTAGGAACTGACTGTAGGGGTCGGACTCTTTGGAAATACTGTAGGAAAAACGTCCATTTTGGCCTGAGTCTAAATCAGAAGCTGTAACCTGAGTAACAATAGTCCCCACAGGTACGTCTTCAGACATGGCCGGCGACTCGTAGAACTGCGGGAAGAAGACGGGGGCGTGGTCATTGGCGTCCTCCACCTGAATGAGACAGTAGGCCAGGCTGAAGAAGTCAGCGTCCTCAGCCTTCAAGGTCAGATTGAAAGTCCTCTCATGGGGCTTCTCAAAGTCGACCTTCTTCTTTAGTTTGATCACACCGCGTCGGTTCACCTTGTCTGTCTCCACAAAGAACTTCCTGTCTTCATCACCTCCGACGATGCTAAAGGTCACCACAGCGTTCTCGTCTTGGTCTCCGTCTGTGGCAGAAACTACGAGAACCTCGCTGTTCACCTCCAGGTCCTCTGTTACCTGACAGACGTACCAGAAATTATTAGTATTATTATGACTAGTGAGGATGTTTTAGAAGGTCAGATGTGTGTTTTAGACAGGTGACTCACCTGAGTGGTGTAGACCCTCTGAGTGAAGATGGGTGGGTGGTCATTGACATCTGAAACAATGATGGTGGCTGTCCCCGTCCCTGCCAAACCTCCTCCATCTCTGGCCTCCACCACCACCAGATACCGCTCTTCTACCTCCCGGTCCAGGGAGCGTAGAACCGTGTAGATGGTCCCTGTTGTGGCGTTGATGGAGAACAGGTTGAGGTTGATCTCGTTACGGACATTCTTGATTATGCTGTAGGTCAGCATGGCATTCTTGCCCTCGTTGGGGTCATCCAGGTCCATGGCACGCATCTCCATGACAGAGGTGTCAGCGGGGGAATTTTCAGGCACGTGGCCGACGAAACAGCCATCTACCTCCAGCGCCGGACACGGGAAGAAGGGCGCGTTGTCGTTGACATCTCGTACCTCTAAAAGCACATCAGCAAATCCTGTGAGTCCCGCCCCTCCTTCATCTGTGGCAAGGACGAGGAATCTCCAGGCCGGCCGCTCCTCGCGGTCCAGGCGTCGTTGGGCGTAAATTCTCCCGGTGCGTTCATTGATGGTGAACTCACCTCCGGCACCCTGGCCATGAAGGGAGTAGCGAAGGGCGGTCTGGTCAGCTTCCTGGTCTGGATCTGTCGCTGAAACCTGCATAGGACACGAAAAAATTATTTTTTTCGCTACATGAACCCTGTTCTGATAGTTGTCTGTTAACTGTTCCCAGACTCCAAATTAAAAATGGAAACGCAGCATTTTGTTATGTTGTTCCAAAGAGACCAGAGTCAGGCAAGTCTTAAACCTTTAAACTAGGTTTTAAAACTTTGATGTTCTTCAGTAGTTTTATATCCTTTAAATTTGTGTTTAAATGTCTTATTCTGTATTTCTTATTTCATGTCTTTTAAAAACTATGTGTTTAAAATTATAACAGAAAACTGCAAGAAGTTGTATGTAATTGCAAAGACAAAATTAAACATTTATTACAATCTGGACAGTTTTTTTAACTCTAAAAACAACCAATATGTAAAACAATCACCATAAAACAGTAACGGCACAGTTTCATGGTAATAAAGCGTGTTTCTTTATATGAGAAATGCAGTGAAACAAGTTCGTTGTCACATTTATTGAAGCAGGTTGAACAAAGCAGCACATTGACTTTTCACTTCTTCTTTAATGGAAGTATCGCTTATGTTCTTTTTTCACCAAAGTGCTTCTTATCAAACAGTTTTAATGCTTTTTCATTAAGCCCAGCGAATAGGACACGAGGCAGGGAGCTGATTGCAGCAGCTGCCCCCGCAAACGGGGACTCTGCAACACAGGAATAAACATTTCTCTGTTGCTTTGTCCTGTTTGCTTAATTAACCTGCCTTCCTGCTATCTCTCTGAACGAGGGGACAAGAGTGGCGGCGGCGACACAAGCTCTCACATCTGTCACTGCGACACACAATGCAATTAAAAGTTAATAGACACCAACAAAAGCAAGAGAAAAGTACACTTTTACCCTTTCTTCTCCTCTTTTCTCACCAGAGGGTTTGTTTACAGAAGCCTTTGAAGTCCCCCCACCCCCCCCGCTGCCGCCGCCTCCCCCCCTGTTGGCTCTTTGCATTTCCTGACAATGTGATACAGGTAGACAATATTGAAGATGAGAAGTCGCAGTGCCACAGAGGAGGCTGCTGTGCAGGTGAAGTCAAAAAATATTCATTTCAAATTGGATTTTCCCCTCCGTTCGCTATCTGCTGAATTGTATTAATACACGGGGCTGAAAGCGGTGTGCGTTCAGGGAGGGGCCGGCCGCCGCGCGCCGGAAAAACTATTGAGAGCGTTAGAGAGGAACCGAGTGCACATCAAATCAATTCCAGCAGGCGAGGGGAAGCAGGCCCGGGCTGAGGACTCGGTGACACATGCCTCTCTGGCAGGGATTACTTCCCTGCCCTCTCCAATGTGCCTCCAACTTTTTAATCTGATTTAGCTTGGCAGCACATGCATATTACTGTGAATTACCAGAGATAGGTGTGACGAAAGGCGGATGAAAGTTGCAGAAGAAGGAGGTCGACTCTGACTCTCTGAGGCAACTTTTCAGATGATGGGTGCTTCCTGTCAGGAGGTTTCGGGTATGTTGAACCTCTGTCAGCTGATATTGTGTTAACACATGTGATGTGTTAGTATTCAGTCACTGGATCCTTGCTGAGATGTTGCTGGAGGCTAATTCTCCATGTTTGAAGCGTAACCAATACTATTAGATTTGTCTGTATTAAACCTGATACATTTTCACATATTGTTCATATAAACTTTGACATTTTCTCAACAAGCTCCTTCACGGAGGAGGTGCGCTCTGAAGGTGTGACTTTCTCATGTTTACATTTTAAACAGTTTCATCTGGACTGCACGGAGATCAGGTCAGCGTAGTTAAACACATTTAGCTGAATGGTCAAAAACATCTACTGTGCTATCAACGCATTCATTCATCCATTTTCTCCATTCCCTTTGCTGTGCAGGGTCACAGAGCGGCTACAACATCCCAGCATGCACTGGGTGAAAGGTAGAGGACATCATGGACACACTGTCAGTTTATCACAGGTTTCTGTTCTCTTATTAAAATAGTTAAATTTTAGCCAGATGTCACAGACAGATGTGGCTCACTGACCTCCAGGATAAAAACAGGCAGCTCTGTGAGCTCCTCGGTCACGGCGGCGTGGTACTCGGTCTGAGTGAAGACGGGCGCCTCATCGTTGCGGTTGACCACCTGAACCACCACCAGCGTCTCGTTCTCCCACTTCCCGTCGGAGGCGACCAGCCGGAGCTCGTAGCGCTGCTCCATCTCATAGTCCAGCGGCTGGGCCACAAAGATGGTGCCCACCTCGGGCTCCACATCGAAGGTGCCCATGGTGTTTCCTGCGGTGATCTGGTAGCGCAGCTTGGCGTTAGCACCTGGAGGGAGGAGGTGGCGGTGGGTTAGTATGTGTGGTTCGGATTGGTTTACATTTCCCACAGTGTTGGATTAAGTGATCAGACAGGTGAGCTGGATGTCGACACCTGGAGGGGAAAGCTGAAGAGGAAAATGAGCTGAACTATGTCAAATAGTTGTTTTGCAATGCTCTATAGAATTAATTAATTACATTTTAACTGAAATAAACAAAAGATTTGCATCTATACCTAATCAATATTTTCATAATAACAATGTATGAGCTGTCAGTGTGTAATGTGTTTGGCTCGTAGTGATGAACCTACAGAGAATTATCAGTGACTCTGCAGCTCCCCTCGGCTTTACGGAGCTTTATAGTGAGTTTCAGCTCATTGTTTATCTGTCCGGCTGCAACTTTACTGTTTTGGTTCACTCTCAGCGCTCTCATAGCGTCGTTTTCAGAGAAAAAGCTGTAAAAAGCCACTGTACACTACCTGCTCAGCACCAAACAGCAAACAGACACAGTTAGCTGTAGACTAGCTGGTGAACATAGTGGAGCATTTAGCAGCTAAAGAGCCAGATATTTCCCTCAGGAGTTGGTAGAGAGCAGAAACAGCTAAAAGAGAGTGAATATTGGACTTACATTCACCAGGTGGACAGAAACAGGCGTCTCTCTCACAGTGGAGATCATTAGACGCTTCACTTTCCTCCCTCACCTCCTCTTTCTCTCTCTCTCACACTCGCAGGGTGTATAAAATCACATTTCTCTACACTTGATTTTCCTTGGCTTTCCCCTCGCCATTTGACTTCCTCCTCTCATTTCCTTTCACCTTGATCTTCTTTCTCTCTTCCTTCTCCCTTCTTGTCTGCCAATCTCCTCTTCCCTCCCTCTCTCCTTACCTCTACCCTTTATTCTCTCTGTTCTCCTTTTCATCTCTCTCCTCTTGCTTTCCTGCCCTCGTCTCCTAAACTCCTCTTTCCTTATCCTCCTATCATTCATTTCCTGTCCTCCTTTCCTCCTCACCTCAATCTTCCTTTTCTCTCCTCTCCTTTTTGCCCTTTTCTCCTCTCTTCTCTCCTTATTTCTTCCTTTAGTCTTTCCTCCTCCTTTCAACTGCTTCTCTTAAACTTCTCTTTCTCTCCTCTTTTGCCTCTCTTTGTCTTTGCTCTTATTTCTTTTCTTCCTTTTCTCTTTCTTTTGCTTTTCCATCTTGTTGCTTTTTCCTCCTTTCTGTCCTCTCCTCCTTACACCTCTCCACAACTGCTTCTCATCTACTAATCTCTCTTTTCAAGTCCTCCTATCCTCTTCCCTCTCCTCCTTCCATCCCTCCCTCCTTTCTTCTTGCTTCTCTTGGTTAGTAAGAACCTGGAGATTTTTTAAGGTCGGTTCTTTTATCAGTGCTTGAAGAAACCAGGTAGGGACATTAGCAGAGTGGAAAATATGGCTTTGTTGCAGTGTTAAGCACAACTATGCTTGTTACTGTAATAACTGAGCGATTAAGACCATAATGACCCGTTGAATAGAATGATTGAGAAGTTGATGCTTTTTGAATGGGAGTCAGTTTGAGCAGCTAGCCGCCGTCGGTGACACTTCAGACTCCGTCAGCCGTGGTAGGTACTGACCACCGCTGGTATGTTTTAATCGTGGTGCACTTGTTAGGCTAACAGCAAACTGTTATGAACAAGCTTCAACAAAAATCGGACTATATGTAGCCTAACTGATTAGCTGGTTTCTTAAAATTTGGCAGAATATTTTCAAACTTCACTTTTTTTTTTAAGTCCAGAATATTATATATTACACAGTATATGTTTTTCTATAGAGATTTTAGATTTATGTTTGATATTATTTATTTTATGTAATGACTTTCATCTTTGTTGTTGCTCTAGAAACAATATTTTGATATGTTATAATCCTTCCTAAATGTATTTATTTATTTTTGCACATAATAAAAAAGTATTGCTAAATTCTAACTCATATTTCCCAATGAAGAAATACTTTTACACACATGGACCTGGTAAACACACACACACACACACACACACACACACACACACACACAGATGCATGTTCAGAGCGAGGTCTGTCTGGGTCCGGCCTGCTTTCTGTTTACCGGCACCAAGGAGACTTTAGGAGACAAACACCATCTGTGGAGACCTTCATTATGACACTGGAGAGTATGTATGTGTGTGTGTGTGTGTGTGTGTGTGTGTTAGCAAAAGCTTAAGTGCACCGGTCCGTCACAGCCTCTAAGCACGATCCGTCGTGACACTTGCCGAGCAGCTGAGTGTGTGTGTGTAAATGTGTGTAAGGGGAGTAACTCCAGCGGTTTTTTGCCTCCGGCAGCCTCCCTAATGATCAGTCAGGCCATATGGTGTTGCCCTCTTACCACACACACGCGCACGCACACACACACACACACACACACACACACACACACACACACACACACACACACACACACACACACACACACACACACACACACACACACACACACACACACACACACACACACACACACACACACACACAGGGGGATAGGGCTGATTTAATTCGCAGCCTAGCAGGAGGCCCAAAATTGAGATTAAGGTCAGAGCTGTGCTCCTCGTGAGGTGGACCGGAGGGGAAAGTCGTCCCTCAGCACTGACTGCAGGTCGACACTCTGAAGGACTAAACTCATCACTGGAGGAAGTTTCATTTCAATTTAAAACCGCATTAGAAAATATCTCATGTTGTGGCCTCATAGATGGCTGCAAGAGATACTGCTGCTCTTTGAAATTCAGCTGATGTCACTTCCTAGAAATCCTGTGTGGTGATGTCTTCAGTCCAAAGGGATGAGAAACATGAAGCCAAATACATGTCAGACTGGAAATTTTTGCATAAATTGACCCTGAGATTAGTCATTTGTGTCCTGAAATAACATCTAATTATCTCAAATTACACGTTTTGTCCTTGACTTACAGCTAAATAATTCCCTCACAGTATTACACTATAAAACAACTGAAAGATGAAAATAGCTTTTTTAAAAACGAAAAACTGGAATTAACTGGAAACAGCTATTTTGTTACAAATAGAAACTGAGAGCAGCAGAGTGGTGAGTATAACGTGACTCTGTTGTACTGGAGGAATTAATGCTGTGGAAATGGACATTATTTATTACATTATTAGTAAATTTACCATGAATGAATGTCTGCTGAAAGTGGAAAGTTTCTTTGTGTTCATTGAAAATCTGGTTTTTGGATGTGGGACTATGATCTGTGACATCACAGCTGGTTTAGAAGAAAATCCTGGTCTAATATTCAGCTTACACAAGTGGAAACTTGAAGACTCCAGTGCACAAACACTGAAAATGGACTTTTCAGTGAAGTAGGAGACATCTTGTGTCCAGCAGTTAAACTTCTGAAATTAAATATATGTGAATATTTATAGATTCTGGATTTTCAATGAGGGAGAAGGTTTTTGAAGTGGTAATTATACTGTTTTTAAGGAAAAACGATATCAGACACACGTTATTGTCCCGAACAGAGTATTTTAATACATGTCTGCAGGGGATCTTAAAATAAGACGGTGCACTGATAACTTATTATATTCTGCTGGTATGTTGGGATTCAAACCGACAACCTTCTGCCAATACACCCAGTCAATCATCATCATCCTCACCATCATCTTTTGTATATATAACATTGCTACTGTTCTGTATAATGTAAAGTGTATAAATCTCACACAAGAAAACAAACACATCCCTCGTTATCACTTACTCACTAACTCCAGCCTTGAGTGTTTGTTTATGCGTGTGTGTGTGTGTGTGTTTTTGTTTACTAAACCCCGGGGTGATACTAAACTGAAACACCAAACTCAGCGGAATAAAAAAAAGCCTCTTGATCTCATTACCAGACGCACTTAGTTCGGCAAATTTTCCACTCGGAGGACCAAACAGGATCCAGAAAACATGACGGGTGACAAAAGCTGCTGCGCCTAATCAGCTTTAGAGCGGGGAGGAGGCTGAGGAGTGGTAATCTAAGCCCCACCACCCTCCCTCACGTACCCTCCACCCCACCTTTGATTATTCCAGCAAACACCAAATCAAGCTGCAATAAATGCAGGAAACGAGGGCCTTGATGTGTGTGTATGTCAGTGTGTTTATCCTGTAATTGTGTTTGTCTGACCTCCAGTTTATATCTGGGCAGAAGGTCAGCGGTGCTTCAACACCTGTCAGCTTCAACAACAAACTGTGGTCATAATGTACGACACACACACAGCTGCAGCCAAGGTGACGGTGCAGTCGCTGCAGTCGCTGCTGTCCTGAGGATAAAACCTTCAGTTCAGTTTACAGCTCGGCTCGACAGAGGAGACGAGTCCGTGAGCGAGTGGAGGGGTGGCGGCGAGTTCAGACATGTCTGTAATAACAGCAGGTCAGAGAGGAGCGAACGCTGTACAAGTGTTTACACAGCACAGATTACAGCTAGAAACATGAACAGTGACTTCAGAAGGAAGTGTTGGAGAGTTTTATGGAGATGGACGAAACAAAGAGAGAGAAAGAAATGTGTTGAGTTACAGAAGCTAGGGGAACAGAGGCTAATCGGACGCAGCGTCATGACTTCAGGTCTCTATAGAGGAGCTGTAGCGTGATTCATTGTCTCCACAGACAATGTTGGGTGCCTGACAGTTCAGTGCTTATATGGACACGAAACAAGAAAAATGGATGTGTTCTGTGATAAAAAGTCAAAGGTAGAAGCCTGTGGACATGTCAAAATGTAAATTGAGAAGTTAACTACAACTCCCAAGGTGCATTTCTATAAGTATCATCCAATCACAGAGCTTACGCTGCTGAGGAATCTGATAATACAATGTTCTGCCCAAATGAACACGGATTAATTAATCAGCTGTTTTAAGTTGTTTGTTTTCAATTTCCAACAACTCTGATTCACACCTCTGACTGGCTTCTTCTACATAGCAATAATGGCAGCTGAGGTTCATGGGTATCGTAGTTTTCAGAGCCATTAAGCAAAGTGACAGAAAATCCAGGATTTCTCAGAAACAAAGTTGAAATCATTCAGACGTTTAGCCACAACATAAACCAATACTTAATAGCAATTGTTAAATAATTGAGGAGTCTCCTGCGTTACTGTGGTGAGGAAGACTGAGGAGACTAAAAGAAAAGTCTGTAATGGACTCATGATACATGAAAGGCTGAATGGAGAAAAACTGCTGTGTATAAATGCAGAAAAACACGTTAAATGCCACCCAAATCTCTCTCTAACAGTGCTGACTCAGCAGGGATCAGGTCTCGTGTTTTAGCTAATCTTAATCCCACCCCCACCTACCTGCATGTTAGGAAGGTTTTGGGGGGGTTTGAGCTAAGACGACTAGTTCTCCATCTCCTTCTCTGGACCCCCCAGTGGTTTAGGGTCGAGGGTATGTTTGTTAATTACCACAGAGAGTCCCTGACGAGGAGCAAACTGGGGATAAAGCGTCGCCGTTTGGGAGGGAATCATCAGCAGTTTGCTGTCTTAGCATTTCTTAATCCCGTGTTCAGCGTCTTCCTGAGCCTCACAGGGATCTGTCTGCAGGGGAATAAAACCTACATCTAGACATTTCCAAGAACAACTGCACATTAGAAAAACAAAAAAGATAAAAACAACTACGGCAAGAGAGAGACTTCACTAGTTATAGCATTAAAAATGCAAAGCAAAGCAGTCTGAAAATGTGAGGCATTGCCTTTATTTCCTGCAGTTTGGTGACATGTTTTGTCACTTTTTACATTTTATATTCTAATTAGTGATCTAATGAAGATAACTGTAGATTGATTCATCAATAAAGAGAATAATCTTTGCAGTTGCAGCCCTCATGACTTGTAAATATCCACAGAAATTTCAATCAGCATCACTGATCATCATCACCATAGTTTAATTAGTTGTATGAAGACTTTTAAAAAAATAATTTATCATTTATTTTTTCTATGTAACAGGGACAATGCTCATTATCCAACAGGAAAAAATGACTGTAAATGAGCCTAAAAGGCAAATTTCCATCTGTTGTTCCTGGCCTAAAACCTAAAATTGGAATAATATTCGAGGGATAACTACCAAATCTGTGGCAGATGACCCTTGTTGTTAATAATCCCACAACTACAGTAAGTAAAGTTGTTTTCTCTTCCTAAAATTGTCTAATCTGGAGGTTTGTTTCCAGAATATCTGATAGTCTGACTCATTTTTATATCTTAGACATTAGCTTGGTGAGTGCAACATTATTATTCTAAGAGGCACATGAGTGATTTAAGAGTTCAGAGCCGTCGTACGAGTCGCGATCAGACAGTCTGACTTTCCTCACAAGGGGAGAAACACTTATGTCTAATCCTAAATATTATACCAAAATCAACCAAATTATCTAACTAAAACAATCTTAATGCAAAATGAACATTCTGTTCAGCATATCATCATCATCATCAGGAAACTGGTGATGATGATGTTTATATCAGCAGTAGTAAACAGCAGCCTCAGGGTGTTTCTGCAGCTCTCTGTCCAGCATCATGTTGTGTTACAGCTGACAGTGTAACATCACCTACTGTAGCTGTAATATTCTCCTCTAATATCTCTGTGACGTCACATGACGCCTTTAGAAAGACGTTTGTTTTTTTAGCATCTAACTTCACATTCAAAGCGTTCCCTCTTTATTTCTGTCACAGTGCAGCTCTGCTCTGATGGATTCATATTTTCTAATAGTTTCAGCTCCTCTAATACGACTGCTGACACTGATAAATGTGTCTGCTGGTTCCTGAACCTCAAATTCTTCTTTTTTTACTCTTTTTGGGAGCATTTGTGTGAATGAAACTCGCCTACAAGCGGAGCAGAACAGGTCGTCTTATATGGACATTTTAGGGGCGTTGATGATGCTGATGATGAAATCTCAGGAACGTTCAGCTGCTCATGAACAGGTGACGTTCATCAGGCTGAAACCACAGATTTACTACGTTTGTGACGTTAAGAGAGTTTGTTGGAACCTCACAGAGAAAAGAGGTTTAGGAGAAGAAGATGTTCTTGCATGAGGCCCATGTCATTAACATAAATGATATGACATATTGTAACCTTACCCTGGCTTTATAAGTCATATGATTTGTTCATGAGTCATTATTAGTTATGATTGTTTTCAGAAATGTAGGGCAAAAAGCCTCTTTTTGAATGCTATAATGGAAAAAGGGACTAAATGAAGCAGTTCAACGTTCTCCTTTCTGAGCCTTGTTTTGTGTTTTCTGTGTTGCCGAATTTCTATTTTATGTTACCATTGTCTTTTTATTTTAAATTAAAAATGATCAATTGCTAAAGGTGAGTTTTGTGTTTTTTCTAAAATTCTTAAGTTCTTAAATTTGACACTATAGTACAACTTATTCAGTGACATCACTGCATATTAGAGTTTATGCTGATTCTGGTGATATGAAACACTTGATACCACTTCAGTAATGGCAAAAAAGCAAATGATGACATGTACGAACAGTGGTCTCTGATAGGCTCTAAGGGGAGTCACACAATCACATCTTCTCCTCTCCGTCCACCAGTCGAGCTTTGGCAGAAACTTTTTGTCCCATATCTTATTAGTGAAGCCCTCAGTAAGTTTGGTCGGGTGCCGAACTGTTTCCTGCTTCTATTTTTAACAAATACAGTAAACGTCTCGAACCTAAAATGTGATCAAGCTGTGAGAGAAAGTTTGGAGAAACCACACCATGGGAGACGAGCGACGGGAAGTTTGGGGAATCCTGAGGGAATCAGAATGAATCTGGAATATTAATATACGAAGCGGAGCGGGAATGTGTCAGACTGTAAGAGCGTGGATCCCAGTCAACAAGAGAAAAAAATGAAGGTTAAAGATTAAAAAAAGAAAAGAAATAATCAGACGTCACTCTTCACTCACGCTCCGAGTAAAAGAAAACCCCCAAGGCTTCGAGCCGACGCCAACAGCAAATTCAGAGCCGTCATTAAGAAAGAGAGAGAGAGAGAGAGAGAGAGAGAGATGCTTGTTTTGTTGTTGTTTCAGATTTTTTTTTGTTTTTGCCTCCTACTACTTATTGGTTTAGAGCAGAGGAGGAAGAGGAATGAGGGACAAACACAAACAAAGAGACAAACATCAAAACTGTCGACCTCAAGGGAGCAGCAGCACTCGCTAACGAGCTGTGACAGCAAAAGAGGAGAGGAGAGGAAGAGAGAGGAGGAGAGGAGAAGACAGGAATAGAGAGGAGGAGGAGAAGAGAGGAGAGGAGAGGAGAAGAAGAGAGAGGAGGAGAGGAAGAGAGGAGGAGAGAGAAGAGAGGAGGAGAGAGGAGAGGAGAAATGATTGAAACTCCTCACAACACGATTATCAAAATATTTGCTGATTAACTGATTAAATTAACTAATCGACTAATTGTTGCAGCTCTATTTAGGAGAGCTCCTAAATGTGTCCTAACCTGTTCATACAAAGGTATTTTGTGAGAGGAAAGATATTTTAACACTTGATAACAAAAAGCTTATTAAAAGATTGTTTTGACTAAAACACTGATGATATTTGTCCCTGCAGACACTGATGTCTTCACATCACACTTTAATGTAACGAGGAGCATGAAGATTTGCTGTGTTAGCATTTCTTAATCCCGTGTTCAGCGTCTTCCTAAGCCTCACAGGGATCTGTCTGATGGGGAATAAATACTAAATCTAATCTATTTCCAACATCAGCTGCATATTAGAAAAACAAAAAAGATAAAACAGCTACAGCAAGTGAGAGACTGAACTAGCAATAGTATAATAAAAGCAGTTTTTTCAGTCTGGAAATCATTTCCTGCAGTTTGGTGACACGTAGTAACGAGTCAGTTAATCAGCTTTTCAACAGATGATTAGCTGAAGAAAATTACATCATTTTGGGTTTTTTGACTGTTGTTCAGACTAAATAAGCAGTTTGAAGACTTGTGATAGAAACTTGTCTGTGAGCAAAGTTATTATTACGTGACGTGACTCACCTTCATCTTCGTCGTTGGCGGTGACGGTGATGAGGACGAAGCCGACCTCCTTGTCTTCCTCCACACTCACCTCGTACACCGGCCGGGCGAACGCCGGGGCGTTGTCGTTGACGTCGGTGATGAAGATCCTGACGTAGGCCGTGTCTGAATAAACAAATCGAAAGTATAAAATCACTCTTTTGATTTTCCCACCAACAGATCGACTGAAAGAAACGTTTCAAATGAGATCATATTCAACATTTATTTTGACTGCTTCTGTGCCAAACGTTTTGTTTTTTTAGTGGCAGCAGCGTAACGAGTGAATCAGTGTTCAGCAAGGTTTGATCCATCCCAGATGTTTTACATGCTGTGTTCATTTTGGCAAAAACTAAAGATGTTTTAGTCTGCAGGGTGCAGACTGGCGTCCAAAAAGGTGACAACATTTTGCCCAAAAATAAAGAAAATAAGCCGTGCATGGCAACCAAGCTCCTTAGAACTTCACATGTATTATTTTGCCGTCAACTGTTCAGCATATATTATTCAAATTTAACAAAATTACAATAAGCAACCAAAGCACAACAAGAAATATAACAAGAACACAACTCCACTCCTTTTTTACCAGGTTTGCCTGTAGCAGTAGTTCAAGTGCTTTTCATTCGTTTTTGCCAGGTCACGGCCAGTCCTTAGCAGGGTCCCCACACACACACACACACACACACACACACACACACACACACACACACGCACGCACACACGCACGCACGCACACACACACACACACACACACACACACACACACACACACACACACACACCATTCACACCTACGGCCAATTTAGACTCCAATTCACCAGACATGCATGTCTCAGGACTGTGAGAGGAAACCGGAGTACCTGGAGGATACATTTCTAATTTCCTTGATGGCCACTGTGAGGCTTCGCTACCAGCCCACTAAAAAACTTAGCTAAGTTAGCAAACTACAAGAAACTGAAGTTGAAAACTTGCATAGTGACCCCCCCCCCCCCACCCCCAGTAGCAAAAGCATGACTTCAAAAACAGGTTGCTTATATCTAACGTGTTTTCCAGTCTGTAGCTCAAGTCTGGAAAAGTTGTCAAAAGTCACGTCTATGCAGCAGTGGAGCTGCAAAAACATTTCTTTTTGCAGATTTACACGATCCACGTGGATCACCTATTTGGACATAAAAACATAGATTTTCTCCAAAGGGCAACAAGTTTGTAAGGTTGTGCGTGTGTGTGTTACCAGTGTTGGGTTGGCCCTGCTGGCCCGGTCGAGCTGACTCGGAGCCGTCCTGTGACTGCACCTCGATCAGATAGGAGGCTTTCTGCTCGCGGTCGAAGGAGGCTCGAGTGACGATGACACCACTGCGCGAGTCGATGCTGAAGAACTGCGAGTCTCCGCTCTCGTCCTTCAGGATCACATAGTGGACCTGGAGCGAAGAGGAGGGAAAGGAAAAAAACTACAGTAGAAGAAGAGGACGCAGAAGAAGAAGCAAATACTTGACGCAGTGAGTGCAGGTGTTCCTCACCATCCCGTGCAAACCGGAGTCCAGGTCTGTGGCCGACACCTGAGCCACCGACGTGCCGATCTCTGCTCCTTCAGGAACTGTCGCCTCGTAGGTGGACGACAGGAAGAAAGGAACATTGTCGTTCACGTCTAAAGAAAGAAAGAAAAGAGGAAGAGACACAAATAAAGATCTTATTTTTTCCTGAATTTATCTTTTTTGGTGTTTTGTTGTTGCAGGATCTGGCAGTAGAACAAAAACTGTCTGTCATGTCCATGAAAGCTGATTAAATTGGATTAAAAACTGACAGAGGGAAAAGGCAAGAAAGAAAAGGAGAGCGAGCAAGACAGACAAACAAAGAAAGAAGGAAAGAAAGAAAGTTTGTTGTTTTTGTAACATTTGTACCAGTAGGAGATTAAAAAGTGGAAATCGACTACAGAAAGAAAGAAAAAACAGAAACAGAAAGAAAAACAGACAGTTTGTGGTTTATGGAGAGCTGAAGTCCTTCAGAGAGTGAAGTCGGACTGTGGCTCCCCTCGCTAATGAAAACTGAGTTATTAGTGAGGAATTATCCTCCAAACACCCTGAAGAGTCCACAAAGCAGCTTGTCAGCTCACTTTCAAGCTCCGCTAAGCCAATTACAGCGTCCGATGTGGGTTTGTTCAAAGCCAATCAAAGTCAGGAAGTGTTTTCTCCTCTCTCCTTCTCTCCACCCGCCTACAGATGCTGATTGGGAAATGAGTCACCGTTAAAATGAGGCGGCATGGAGCTAACGCCACCAGTCGCTGCTGTTTTCGCTTTCTTTTTACTGCCAGAGACGACCAGGGATATGAACTACACTTCATTATTCTTTTCCCCTCGTTCTCCTCGTCACTCTCCTGCAGCGTCCCTCATTACAGCCGAGCTTCTGTCTGTTCCCTGATTGCTGCCTTCGCTCTGCTGGTCAGAGATGAACAGTAACTTTTTACAAGTTAACATGCTCCCAATTTAAACTAAAAAAGAAGTAAAGGAATCCAGAGGCCTGGTTTTAAATTAGAAGTGATATAAAAATATCAACAGACAGGCTCCTGCTGTTAGTTTAGACCCCTTTTGGGAGCAAAAATGCCTTAAAATGACCAAATTAAAATGGATATCACAGCTGAGAATTCAAGAGTTTTTATCAACTGAAAATACAGATTTATTTACATTTCAGGGATTATTATGTAAAGGAATCTGTCCGCTGAGGGTTTCACAGTGATTGATGTACTGGTTGGAGAATATAAAGAGACAAATTCAAGAATTATTTTGAAACTGTATCAGGGTTCACAGATCCATAAAGACAATAGTTCTCTATATGTCAAAGTAAGAAGAATTTAATTTGCTTTTTCATCACAACTCTGTGTCCAACAGCACTGTTGGAGACTGTACGGGCACATAAATATCAATCATTCCCACATTTTCTGCTCATGTAAAAAGATCACTGATTTCTGAGAGAGCGTATCTTTAAAGGACGGGTTCACAATTTTTCTGTTTTTTCTGCTCCTGACTGTTGTTTTAAAGGAATATGGGAGACAATTCCCAGAAAATGGGAGAAATGGACTACAAACAACAAGTACGCTGTCATATCAGGAATCTGATAAATCAAAGGACAATATGGATACACATCCAGTCGACCAAGAAATGTAAACCTCACTTGGTTCCCATGTTCTGAACCGGACAAATGTCCTTACAGAGATAAAAGAGCGCACACACTCCTTTCTTCGTCTTACCTGTCACGTTGACGTAGACGGTGGTGAAGGAGGCGAGCGGCACGGCGGCGACGTTCTGCACTCGCACCCTGAGCGTGAAGAAGTGTGTCGTCTCGTAGTCGAGGTTCTCGGCCACCAGGATGGATGCCGAGCCGTCGGCGCGGTTCGGTTTGATGTAAAACCGAACCGGCATGTTGGTCTCCGGTACCTGACCCTCCTCCAGGTTGTAGGTGACCCGGGGGTCACCGAGCGGAGACGTGGCCTTTATGGTCTGATGGAGAGAGAGAGAGGAGGAGGAGAAGGTTAGAGGTTACATTTTCTTTATCCCACCTGCTGTGTATAATGTATATCTGTGTGTGTTTTTGATCCAAAGCTTCACGGTGTTTCTCTACACTCTCTATTCCCGCTGAGAAGAAATGAGAAAGCAAACCGACAGGAAATGACACGGGAAAATATATTAAAGTCACACGTGGGAAGAGCAGGGTGGGTCGTTCAATGAGATTTCACAGACACGGTGACTTTTATCGACACACCTACTTCTACCTTCCTGTGCCTGTGTGGTCAGGGACAGTCTCATTTGAACATTTGGTAAAACCTGCAAACTCCACCAGCTCTGACCTGTGATAAGAAAACTTTTGGGGCTAAATTTGCTGCCGGTGCATGAGCAGCTGAGCTATGAGCAAGGAGCAATGAACAGATGGAGGAGCGAACAATAAAACTTCAAAATAAATCAACAAAATACATGATTTGTCTTTGTCCTCCAGAACGACACATGTACAGGAGGAAAAAGGTGTACAGGTCACATTCTCCAGTTACACTTTTAAATCATATCAGATCAATAATTTAAGATGAACAACTTTATAGTTTTATACCAGGAGCTTCAGCAGCTTGTAAAAAATGTGTCAAAGTAGCTGCAGCTGTTTTTTCAATATGTCAGATAGATATTAAATCAACTTTTTATATCTTCTGCTGCAATGTAAATATTAGTGTTGGATCAGTATTGGCAGTATTGAACCAGCGTTTTAAAGTGATTTAAGCTGCAGATCGTGTTTTCAGTTTTCTCAACATTGTTATCTTTTTTCCGTTAGTGGCACATGTCACAGGATTTTAAGCTCTGTGAACTGGGCAGCAAAGCAATAACAGTGCTGACGTCTCATACAGGTGCATCTTTTCAAAATTTGGTGGAGTAATTTTGGATTTTAATGACTGGCTCTGAAGAATGTAAACAGAAATCAATCTTATTGATTACATACAGAGAGGATAAATGTTGGCTCATGTAACATAACCGCAGCTCCTCAAACCTCTCTGTGTTCCTTTTAAGCTTTGAGTTTATAGAGATGATTTATCTCCATTTCTGAAACAATAACTCCCACATCTCATTATAATCCATCACAGAATCAAGCCAAACAGAGAAGACCTCGTCCGGGTTCAGCATGACGTCACGTTATCACATAGTCATTCATCTTTAGAACAGCTTCAACAGCTCCAACGGACAAAATATGACACAGTAAAATGCACAGCTGCTTTTCCAAGAATGCGACATTTCAACGGTCGATGCTGCAGTTCAGTCCTTCTATGGACATGAAGCACTGGAGGAGAAGACTCCAGGACTTCTCCAGAACTACATCAGACTGCTCCCATCACCTAAAAAGGTTTTAGTTTCTGCTTTGTTGATGTTTTTCTTTGTGTGAATGTGCTAGAAAATATGTGCTAGGATTGGAGTGTTGTTCTGACCTGCACATCCACTAGCAGAGCTTTTAAGACTCGTGTTATTCTCTTGAGTGTGGCTTTAGCTGACCTTGGGTGTGTGTGTGTGTGTGTGTGTGTGTGTGTGTGTGAGTGTGTTTGAGTGTGTTTGAGCTTTGAAGGCTCTTGTCACTTCCTGACTACACACTCCCAACCTTGCCAGGAAAGGATTGTGTTTTCCATGGCCGAATGACGCCATCTCACTTTGTGGTACTGAGGGTAAGACGGCGACCGGCACACACACACACACGCGCACACACACACGCGCACACACACACACACACACACACACACACACACACACACACACACACACACACACACACACACACACACACACACACACACACACACACACACACACACACACACACACACACACACACACACACACACACACACACACACACACAGGTGCGTCTTCTTATTGTCAACAAATCTGATGTTTGGAGCCAAACCAACACTGAACTGATCTACTAATAAATACTGTGTGTGAATCCAAAGCCTGATGTATATTATCAATTCATTGTTGGTTTGGTTCTACACATGAGAATTGTTGACAGTAAGAAAAATATAGAAAATCTCCAGCCATATGCTTTTAATAAATAATGTTTGCAGTTTACTCATTCAGTTGCTGCTGATAATAACTGTTCATTTATTATGTCTTATTTCAAACACAGATTATAGTTTGATTTGATTATAGTTGATTTTGCTTATTGCATTTTATTGTTTCCATGAAGTGAAACTAGGAAGGTTAGGAAGGGTTGCTTACACATTGTTTGAATTATCAATGTTTTAATTTGTTTCATATGCTAAAAGGCGGCAAAGGCTGTTTTCTGACAGTTAACTGTGTGTTTGAAGTTGCAGCAGTAATAATAATAATGATAATAATAACAGTTTATTTATATTAAAATGTATTTATTAATCAAAGCATGACCTCATTTTCAAATATCTCTGGGCTAAGATCCAGATCTCCTCTGACCCACGAACTGCCTCTGCTTCCAACGATCCCTCCTCCTTCTACATCACATAAGATCTGATCTCTGTGTGTCCAGTACAGCGACGCTGCAGGTCCAAGCTCCATCCAAAAAATTCACCTTCCAATAACTCCAAAGCGTCGTCGTCGTTTCCACCGGAGGTAACATGTTTCCTCAGAGCGACACGCAGAAACGCTGAGTGAGAAACGCTGTCCGCCACTTCAAACACCGAAACCCTCTTAGCCTCCTCTCTCTCTGTCTCTCTCTCTCTCTCTCAATGACCAGAGCTGCTCGAACGCCCCGCACTCTCATATCAATATGAGACATTTAGCATGTTAGGAAACACACACAGAAGTACTGTGTTTATTAGATTCTTACACTCAAGATAAAAATCAGTAAATATTTTTTAAAAGGTAAGTTATATAAGTTAGACCTTAAGTACTTATATTTCAGATATTGTTTTCTTTTAATAAAATAGGTATTGATATATGTTGGCATATAACTGATATACTGTATAATTGATGTGTAACTGAAAAATTAAGACTGTCAGCTTGTATTATCTTGTTTTATTTTCTTTGGTAATATGTTAAAAGTACATTTAAAACATGAGGCTCAGTAGTTCCAGTTTCCAGGTGAGGAGTCGTGTCAGGACACGCTGGTCCTCCTCAGGAAGCAGAGCGAGGATCTGCCTCCCTGCAGGCCGAGGCAGCCGAGCGTTCAGAATCAGCACTAATGAGAAATCATCTCATTAGACATCAGCGCAGTGTGCTGAAGCTAAGCTGATCAGTGTCTGCCATCTTCTCCCACACAGATTAACGCCTGCGGAGATATCGCAGCAGATCGCTCTCAGCTGGTGCAGCTGGTGCAGAGTGAGATTCAGCCGGCTGGAATACAGATCATCCTGTCAGCTACAAATGCTAACAGTTAGCAGCCGGCTGAGGAGGATTCATTAAGGTCAAACCCAAGAGAAGTAGTTTTGTGTTGATGATAGTTCTGATAGTGTTTGTTCTTTAAAGCGGCTATAATTTATATTTTTATAAGTGTGAGTAGTGTGATCGTAGTGATGAACCTACAGAGAATTATCAGTGACTCTGCAGCTCCTCTCGGCTTTACGGAGCTTTATAGTGAGTTTCAGCTCATTGTTTATCTGTCCGGCTGCAACTTTACTGTTTTGGTTCACTCTCAGCGCTCTCATAGTGTCGTTTTGGGCCGCAGCAGGCAGCTGTTTTCAGAGAAAAAGCTGTAAAAAGTCACTGTACACTACCTGCTCAGCACCAAACAGCAAACAGACACAGTTAGCTGTAGACTAGCTGGTGAACATAGTGGAGCATTTAGCAGCTAAAGATCCAGATATTTCCCTCAGGAGTTGGTAGAGAGCAAAAACAGCTAAAAGAGAGTGAATATTGGACTTACATTCACCAGGTGGACAGAAACACGACTCCTAATGAATGATAATGTTGCTCCATAACTCCTGGATGTGGAAATAAGCAGCTGTTTGCTAACAAGTTCAACATATCAACTTAAAAGCTGATGATGTGTCAGAGTTGTGTTCACTACTTGTTTCTGCTGAAAACAAGTGGACAAAGAAATCAGTTAATGCTGGTTAAAATTTGAGCATTGTCTGGCCAAGAAATTGAACATATTCAGCATTTTAGTCTTTTTGCAGAAAAAGCAACAAACTTCCAAATAACTTCCAAATATAACCGTGTTTCATCTTCATGTAATCAGAGTTAAACTTACAAAGTTTGCATTCTAGCATCTAAAAAAACATCTTGAACACAGCAGGAATCAGAGGATTAATGTCCAGGCAGGACTAATCCATGCTTTCATCTTCAGTGCAAAAACCTCAGAACTCTGTATACATGAACATTTCTGTATTAATGGGAGCTCTGACACCTTCATTGTGTAATCAAGCCCTTAAACTTGAGAATAAAAAGGTGTGATGTGATTTTACAATGATTCTGCTGGAGTCTTGATATGACGACTTCAGCTGGTTCAGTTTTGTGGTTCTTCTTTGTGTTTTGGGGATAGTTTTGTTCAAAACAGGCATGTTTGGTGTCGTAGTAGCATTTTACGTTACCACTCTTCACTATGACCACTGATTAATTGCAAATTAAGGCGGCCTCGTGCTCCCCTCGGGCAAAATAAACACGAATTTCTTGGTCTTAAAATAAACGTTTTTCACTATCAACTTTTCTTTTTTTGTACCTGATAGTTTTGAACAAGACATTTAACTTTTTCAACCGGGGCGCCGACATCCAACAACAACCTCACCAACTGCGGTGACTCGCGGGTGGCTGAAAGATGACAGGTGAGGTGAGGTGAAGTGACAGCAGCAGAAAGCATAGACAGGAAGAGGAAGCAAACAGGAGGAAGTCAGCTGATGATGATGAGACACACGTCTTATTGATACAGAGATTTGATTTAACACACACACAGAGCAGCGTCTCCCTCCCTCTACCTCGTTAACAATGTAATTAACAGACCTTATTAACGCTGCTAAATTTAAAACAACAGTTCCTCCTCGGTGCAATTAACACAGCGGAGGAGAGGAAGGAGGGAGGAGGAGGAGGAGAGGTTTCTGCCTTGAATAATTTGTTGGTGTTGTCAGGTCTGGTTTTGGTGTTAATATACTGCCCCTGTGATAAGAAAACATGACCAGAGCAAGCATATCTGCAACGTTTGTCACCTTGTCACGAATGTATGTCAGTATTCTCTCCACCAGTATAATGATCAGCTGACTCAGTTTGGTCTTCAGACAAATTTTTTTTGTTCTACAAAAAGCCTGAATTTCAAACTGGAGGTGTGGAGAAAGATGTGGACAATTACCAGCAGAGTTACCAGATGAAACTGACAAAAGTATCCCAATTTCTAATATTAATTTATTCATAGGGTAATATTAAACGATAAAAGTTTTCACTCATATGAACAGCTTGTGAGTGTTCACGTCATTAACACGGTTGTATGATAACAGAGTTGAGATCAAAACACTCTGCACTGACAAAATAACACCATATCAATTAAATGTGGGTTTAATTAGAGTGAACGTCGGTCTTTGGCGTCCGTATGTGTTTGGTTTTCAGGGACTTTCATGTTAATAATTGGATATATCGGAGCTTTGAGAAGAATGAAGTTTTCCCAGTCATAATTGAGACCTGGATGACGAAGTGAACGCTATTTACAAGTTGGAAATTCGTAACTATGATAACTCTGATATGACATGAACGCAGCATTAGCCTACTGAGCTCAGTAAGTGTCAATCTCTGCCCAAATGGTACAAAAAGTCACCCAAATTCCACCCAAAATCATTATTACTTGCCTAATTAAATAAAAAAGTCCAAAACCGCCCAAACAGTGTTTACCAGGCTACGAGAGTCCAAAGACATTCAGCTGGACTGTAGGAAATGGAGCCTCTGCTGGTTTGATTTTACCCTTTCTTCTTTTAATCTCTTGTGAGTCCTCCAGCTTTAGGGTGTGAAATACTAACTTGCTGTAAAAAACAGCAGTTCATTTTCTTTACACCCTTTTTTACTATTCAGTATTATTACTGTCTCCCAGGAATCATGTTCATATATGAGTAAATTGCAACTGCAAATGTTTTACTACAAACCACAGACGTCCAAAAATGGACGTAGTCACCATGACATCACCAATTGGTTTGTGGACTGCCGTTTTGAAGCCTTTTGCTATTTGACCGTCGCCATCTTTGATTTTTAGAGCCAGAAGTGACCATATTTGGACGAGAGGGTGGAGCTGACCCTAGCGCTAGCTGCTAACTTGGTTAGCACGGTACATTTACAGCCTGTGGTTAACTGTGATAATGCTAACGCTAATGCTAATTTCGCTAGCGAAAAACAGGCTTAAAACCATTAAAACAAAATGTACTTACCAGAAAAACTGAACAGCCGACTCCTTGGAGGGTCTTTCAATACAAACCATCGTTGAACAAGACTTTTTTAGGCGACCAAAATGTTATAATTAACTGTCATGAACTGAAAACACAGATACGGCTACGCTACCTCTGTGAATCTGGGGTTACGCCAAGGTTACGTTACGTAGTCAACGTTGTCGCCGTGGTAGCGACTTGTCAATCACAAGACAGCCACGCCCTAAAGCATACCCTGTTTTATCGTATATTTTACACTAAATGGGACCATAATTTACTAAATGAACATGCTGCAGTTTTGAAGAAGATTGAAACTAGCGATTGAGACCATAAACTCATCAGGAAACTGTTTACTGAGGTAATAACTCTCATAGACTTCCATACAATCGGACTTCTTTTGGAGCCAGTGGAGTCGCCCCCTGCTGGCCATTAGAGAGAATGCAGGTTTAAGGCACTTC
The DNA here is from genome assembly GCA_038419695.1 of Scomberomorus guttatus. Classification (NCBI taxonomy): domain Eukaryota; kingdom Metazoa; phylum Chordata; class Actinopteri; order Scombriformes; family Scombridae; genus Scomberomorus; species Scomberomorus guttatus. The sequence goes on from CM076448.1 coordinate 32,717,606, forward strand.
CACATTGGCTTCAGTTTTCAGACCCTGTACTGCCCGCTTGCTACAAACGTAATACTGGCTGAATTACATTTTCTCTCAACATAATGAGAAGATGTTGTTAATTAACGTATTTGGCAAGTTGCAGAAATGTCGATACTGAACATATGAGTGAAATGTCCATAGACAACGTATCTGGTTGTTGTTTTTTTCCAACAAAATATCTGATCTTGCAGAAAAATATCCGCGAGTAGAAGCTACAGCAATATTAAACTTTTTCTAGTTGTGTTCAGACTCTGGCAGCGTTTGGTTAAAGTCAGAGAAAGATCATGGTCTCTGTTTAATACAGAAAAAAGTCTGCAGTGACTTGAAGCTCAACATGTTTATTAACAGTTAAGCCACAGCAGCATCTTTGACTAACCTGAACCAAACCTGAACACACACAGGACTCAGGATGTGAACCCGGGTCTCTGCTGTCAGAGTCCTGCGTCTCCATCCACCCCGACATCCTCCCTCCGACTTCAGAGTGATATATAAATGTAGCTTCATTCATTTGAAAAAAACATTTGCCATCACAATGTGAAAACAGTTTAGTTGTATATGAATGTCGTTTCTAGGAGACTTTTACCGGTGACACTTATGATGGTAAATTGAAGCACTTGAAGCCACAATCTCTCTTTCCCTCTCCTCTTTCTCCTTCTCTTCCTTTTGACTCCCCCTCCTCCCCTCTTCTCTCCCTCCCTCCCTCCATCATACACTGTCAGGTTAAACACAGTAATTAAGCGTCTGTTTTTCTGAGGTGACGAGGGTGCATTGTGACGCTCTGACAGCAGGTGTAATTACCACTTTCTCCTGTCAATCATCACTGACAGATGGAGCTGTGGGGGCGACAACCTCCAATCATCATCATCATCATCACTACCATCATCATCATTTTCAGTCTTTTCAGTGATGATGTGAGGTCGAAAAGCAGGAGGAGGACAGATTAAATATAGCACAGGTACACACACTTAAACACACACGAGTTTACACAGGATTACACACACACATACACACACACACACACACACACACACACACACACACACACACACACACAAACACCCTACAACTGTTTGAAAACTGACTAACCTCCATGAAATCGAGCAGCTGGAGGGTAAAAACTCCTCCACCTTCTAAACCAGCGGCTCAGGAAAAGAGAGCAAATTAGGATGGAGGGATCAAAAGAGGAAAAACACCGGAGGTAAACAGGCAGGCCGTGTGTGTGTGTGTGTGTGTGTGTGTGTGCGTGTGTGTCAGGTGAGACAGACTCGGGGCAGGTTTGTTGTTTGCTCGGCAGAAAATGTTTGGAAGCACTTGGCTAAACGTGCTGACACAGAGAGAGGGATGGATGGATGGAGGGAGGGATGAAGAAGAAGAAGAAGAAGAAGAAGAAAGCCTCCTCAGGGTTCTCTGCACAGATGTGAAGGAGGATGAAAACCAAAGAGAACTCTTTCACTCCTGCAGGATGAGGGCTGCGTTTAAATATTTCTTCTTTCTTCCTTTCTTGTCCTTTTTTTGTTCTTTTTCGCATTTCCTGTGTGTATTAGATCGTGACAGCATGAGAGGAAGGTGTGTGTGTGTGTGTAGAAGGAAGAAGACTGTCCTGCCCCAAAACATCCGATGTGAGCAATATCATCAAACATCTGTCCCAGATTTATGGGCTAGTAGGGGCCAACTAAACCTACTAGTAGGTTCAGGAGGCTGTTATCAGGGGTGTGCTGTCACGTGACTGTCAAGTTTCTTTCGACGAAAACAAAAAAAATGGCTGATATTCCTTTTATTCTCAGTGGAAAATGCAATATTTTCAAATAGTTTCGGCATTAAAATTCATTTTGATAAAATTTCTAGCAAGAAATTAGCATTTTATTTTCACTTTGTTCAGTGAACGTATTTGATGTTTAGTCTTTCAGTTAAGATTCTTGCAGGCTTTCTATCGTTGCTATGGTGGTTGCTATGGACGCTGTTATCTCCGTAACGTAGTTAAATCATTGTCTTTGCATTGTGTAGTTATCTGAGCTGTTATGTACTTGTGTTAGTTTATGTAACAGTTTGACGATGATTTCACATTCCTGAGAGGGCTAAACAAACATGTGGAGGCCATAATTACAAAAACATAAAAAGATCCCTAATCACTCTTTGAAGGGTTGCATAACTCCCGCCGACACTTAGAACAACTGTTCTCAGGTAAAGAACAGCAGAGCTCGGCTTCCTCTAACTCACCACTATTTTGGCGTCTCGGACGGTGTTTTCGGGCACGGTGACCCAGTACTCGGCCTGCTCCCAGTGTGGCGGCTGGTTGTGGACGTTGGTGATGATGACGGTCAGCTCTACAGAGCTGCTGCGGTTCCCTCCGTCCGACGCCACGATCTGCTGGTTGATCCTGGACGTCTGCAGGGAGGAAATGACTCAAGATGAGTATTTTCATGATTTTTATAAAACTGCAGGACCAAATTTAAAAAAAGTTTTCTATCATAATTTAATGATCTTGTTATTATTTTATCATCCTGTATCTTCAAAATCAAACGTTAATGATCGTGCAGCTGTTTGACAGATGTGAGAGGCCACTGAACGCTTGTAAAATAAATAAAAATCAGAGCAGAGAGAAAAAGAAGTTGGTTTGTTCATAGAAAGAAGGCAGGCGGTGAATCTGCCTTTGCTAAATTATTGACGGAGGTGTCATTTAACACATCAGTGGTGGATAAAAACAGAGAAGAAGAACAGAGAGGAGATGACAGTCAGAAGAAAAAGCACAGTTGGCATCATTCACAACAGACGTTTAACAGACGACTTCAATCATTAAACGTTTAAGACAACAGTCTGTTTGATGCAACTTTTATTCTTCTCACAGTGGAAACAACAGAACAGCTGCTGTGACTGAAAACACAACTCTGACCCTGTGGTTAATTTTTAGGACATTTTACAGAGAGGGTGGTGCAATTTGGTTATAATTATTATTATTAAAAGAAAAAAACTGAAAAAAGTGTTAAATTGGTTCCAAAACGATGGAGCTGAATTGAAAAAGATTTCCATCGTAGAGCTCTGATTCATCTCACAATCTGACAATCTGACAGCCTCAAACTGATATCGTACAGTCTGACACAGACTGAGACCAGGATGTTATTACAGGCGTGACATGTGACAATGTGACATGTAATAAACTTACACCATGGCACAGTTTAAAGGCGTTTTTACTAAATCAGGTGCTGAATACACGCAGATTGTGGCTGCACATTACAACACTTTCTTAGTAAATCTGTCCCTGATAGTCCTGATATCCTCCTCCGACCACGTCTCACGTCTACAGGAAATCACTGTTTATTTATATTTATATTTAGAAGTTTTTAGTAACTAACAGCAGTCAGTCTTTCTTTATGTTCCTTCATTCTTTTCTCTACAGCGCTGTCTCTTCATTTTGATTACTTATAAATATACAGATGAGGCAAAACAAGAGAGACTTTGGGAAAAAACTGAATGATTTGACAGAAACTTTAGCATGAAGCTGTAAAGCCCAGAGCTACAAATATACATATAATCTACAGACAAACAGGATCTGAACAAAACACACAAAAACTCCCCTACAGCCACAAGAACACACACACACACACACACACGTTCTCACAATGGATGCATACCAAACATGTTAGCTGTTATTAAACAGCACAGCTCTCTGCCTCCATGTATATTTATGTACAAAGAATTTATCAAGGGATCACCAGAGGAATTGATACAGGCATGAATATATTACATGTAGATTTGTGTTAGTGTGTATTTCTATATTTGTGAGGACCATAACTGAGGTTTAGACCTTCAGAATGTGAACAGTTTGGAGGTACAGATATGGGCAGGATGTGATCACATTTTTGGAAAAGAAAAACAGTATTTTGGAAAAAAATGTTTTGAAAATTAAAAAGATTTTCAAAAACTGAAAACTTTTTCTGGAAAAGTGACAGTTTTGAAAAGGGACATTTATGAGGACGTGTTTAGAAAAAGAAAGACATTTTTGGAAAGTTTATTTTTGGAAACCGAGGACAGTTTTAGAAAGTCAGGACATTTTTTAAACATTAGGACATTTTTGGAAAGTGGGTACAATTGTGTCCTCACTTCTTCCAAAGACCTGTTTGAGGGTTCAGACATAGTTTTAAGGTTATGGTTAGAATTAGGTTTTGAGGAAGGTTAAAAAGACCCCTGACTAGTCATGACAGCTGACAGGGATCCAAACAGGATCACACCTGGATTCTCTTTAGGATCCAGATGTGAACGAGTTACTTTTAGACTAAGTCTTGTTTGGGTGTGAGGAGGCTGTGTTGCTGTGTGTCTCTGACCTGTGAGATGGGGTGGTTGACATAAATCCAACCAGTACTGGGGTTGATGTGCAGGTAAGCCGGCTTCTGATTGGACAGTGAGTAGGTGATGGCAGCGTTGCTCCCCTGGTCGTCATCGTGTGCTGCCGCTCGCAGGAAACTAGTTCCCACCGGAGTGTCCTCTCTCAGGAAGTCTGGGAGGGAAGAAAGATTAACTATCAGGCAAAATACTACAGGTACTACTACTGCTGTTATTGGTACTTTTACTACAGTATGAGTACTATTTCTACTGGATTGTTATAATGATTCACTCATAATTCCTAAAGCTCCAGACATACTCTGTCTCAACTGGTTTGTGCAAGTTTACTGAAAATGTGGGAGTATATTCACCATCTAAACACAGCATCAGCTGATGTGATGAGAAGCCTAATTTATAATTTATTACCTGATCTTAAGAACAGGTAATAAACCAGAAGAACGTCTCTGTGTCAAAATGTAGTCAGAAGGCCCTCATTACTTTAGTTTGTACTTATATGCTTCATATTTCTGTGTTTGTTCAAATTACCAAACAACAAATCTGGAGTCTAATCATAGATTTCTGATTTTCATTTAATTATAGAATAACTCTACATATTCTGCACCCTGGCTGGTTAATCGATCGGTACCACTGCTGCTGGAAATACTTCGACTATTTACACTGCTTTTACCTTCTGTATTAGTACTAATACTGCTTAGGCTGCTATAACTACTGCTACTCTTGCTACAGTACCACTGCTAATACTACTAACACTACTACTGTGGCTGCTGCTGCAAATAGTAGAGTTATTGAAACTACTCATTTATTTTGTAGGTGCTTTTGAAAATGCATTGATCCGACACACGTGCCCATAAGAATTTCTGGCGTGGAAGAACAAATACAAACTAGTATTTGTTACCTGCTGAGAATCTATAATTAAAAATCAATAAAGAAATCAAATAATAAACAGCAGCAGTGTTTGACTCATCAGTAATATTATATTTGAACAGACATCACAGGACTTGTCTCTATCATGCAGCAGCTACGACTAAAATAATCTCCAGACTGACGCTTGTATTCTGACTTTCATGAACACAATATAACATCATGTTCTGTGATGGTAAGCAGATATTATAATAATGGGAACACAGTGTTGTGTCGTGTCAGCAGTGTGTCACCTCATTTTGTCATTTCTCGGTCTCACTCTGCAAAGTCAACAGATGCATTTTTAAATTTGTGAATATGACCTCCAATCCTGCTGACTGTGATGTGTCAGCGCTGATCAGACAACTAAAACAAGGAGCAGAGAGGAGGTCTGCGGCTGCATTTCCCTCTGTAATACTGCGTTTCAAGCATTACGTCAATAATAATAATAACGTCCTTTTGGCATTTGTAGGTTTCACTGGATACATTTAAACTGAATAATCACATCAGATCCTGCAGAGAAACAAACCAAACAAACAGGCAGTTTGGAGACATGATAGCAGTGCATTTTATTTTCTTTATGTTTTATAAAAATTAGAACACAATCGCTTTTTGGTTTATTTTTTACTCTCAAAACCAACAGACTTTAAAATATTTGTTTTTCACCAAAAGTTCTGAGGCTGAGTTTTCGCAAACACGACCAAACAACCACAAGAGGAGCAAATATTAAATTATTATATCCTATAATTTAGGATCATTGTGCGTATTGTTGTTGTTTTGTTCTGTGTGTGTGTGTGTGTTTGTATATATGTGTTCATGCTGGGACAGCAGCATAAGAAATGTGTGTATTTAATTTGATTGTAAGTGTATGTTTCTCTCCTGACATCGTTTTTTTGTTGTTTTTTTAGGATAATTAAAGAAAATGTCAAATGTTACTATGAATGATTTCAATGTGGATGTTCAATGTTTTAACTTTAACTTTTTAACTTTTGGGACTAAAATGTAAAATTACAAGTTCAGTCAAGATGAAATCATTTGTGTTGTGAGATGAAGGTTAATTATGTTGTTGTGCTGTTATCAAAGCTGGAGCTGCAACGATTAGTCGATTCCTCGATCAGTAACTTAACTATAAGTTAACTATAAGTTTTTTGACGTTCAGCTTCTCAAATTTGAGAATGAGAAAGACTGTAACGTTGAAAGATATCTACTTGATTTGACTCATTTGGACGCTGAAGCTTCATATTAGCTTCAGATAAACTTTGAAATCCATGTTTGCACAGAAGGAGGACTGTGGATTTTGTCCCCCATCACTTCCATTGTAAGTGCATTATGAAGGGATCTTCTAAACAGGAGGAATGATTACAGCAAGAAAAACAGGTTTCACTCTTCATTTGGGCTCCTGACTGTTGTTTTTGCTTCTATATAAGGCATGCAGTCGTGGTTTCATTTCATCATTTCTTCATAGGGAGCCCCCAAAGTCCCAAAAGATCATATTTTTTTAACTTGTGCGCACAAGATATGAATCTTGTTCGCCCCAGTTAATATAATAAAATATTATCTTTCAGGACTTCCGGGGCTCCGTACTGCTCAAAATATACAAATTATTATGCAAGATTGTATAAAGTTATTCCGAATTTGGCAGCAGCAGAGTTCCTACTTTAAATTTATTCAGAAACTTATTTAGTTGGATAGATCAAAATTTTCAGAAAAACTGGCACATTTTTTCCTTCTGTATGGACCAAAAATCCTCCAAACTATTAATTCTACATTGATGAATAGCCAAAGAAAAACTAAACAGAAGTGTTTTGCGGCTCGCTATTTCTGTTTGTGCAGGAAACCCCCAACACACCCTGTAAATGAATGCATGTCCCAGAAACATTTCAATCTGCCTGTTGAATAGTTAATGAGCCACTCTGTGCGTTTCCCCAATCTGACGAGGAGATCTTCTGACAGGACGCTTATCAAAACACATATTTGCACACGTAGTAAACAAACACGGACCCACAGGAGGCGGCGGCAAATATTTCATCAGCCTTAAGAGCTTTCCAGGATTACAAGGCTGCAGACTGATAGACGATAACAAACAGACGGTTTCCACCCATCACCTGTTCCCTCCTTCAGAAGGTTTGGTGGCGTACAGTAAGAGGACAGTGTGAGTGCACAGATGTTCGCGTGGGCGACTCCAGAGGGAAAGAAACCTTTTAACCCAGAATGTGTCACCACCTTGTTTCACACTGTGAGATACACAACATGAAAAAATCCAGCTGATGAGAAGCTGAGCATCAGTAGAAAACATCCCCGTGTGAGCTGGATCATTTCTGAACTGTGATACTAGCAATAGCTGTATTAGTAACAGGAGAAATAGTAATACCACAGGTAGTAGTAGTAGGAGCAGTATTATTCCAACCAGTAGTAGTAGTAGAAAATGAAGTAACAGGAGTAGCAGCAGTACCAACAACTGGTAGTAATACTGCAGTATTTGCAGTAATATTAGCAGTAGCAGATACTCACACTGGTAGATGTAGTAATACTGCAGTATTTGCAGTAATATTAGCAGTAGCAGATACTCACACTGGTAGCGGCTGTTTTCAAATTTGGGGTCGTTGTCGTTCTGGTCGGCGATGAGGACGGTGATCTGACAGATGCCGATCAGCGGCTCCTCGGCCTGATCTGTGGCCGTCACCGACAGCGTGAACTCCCTCTGACGCTCCCGGTCAAAACTCACCACCGTGGTGATCACACCTGAGGGACACAAGGATCATGTTACCATGGATACGGTCACACCTGGTGTTTCTGTACCTGACTGAAACAGATCTGGCTCACTCACCGTGTTTAGTTAGTTACAGTTAATGAAACAGGTCGTTTGAACTAAGGATTATTTTGTTTAATTTTGGTTATTTTTTTGATAATCGATTAATCGCTTAGTCTATAAAATATCAGACAATATTGATACATTTCCAAGAGTCCAAGGTGGTTTTCAAATGTCTTGTTTTGGCTGAAAAACAGTTTGAAATCCAAAGATATTCAGTTTATGATGATATAAAACATAACTAAAGAAAAACTCATTACTGTTATTTATACATGTTAATTGGGTTGGACCTCACTACAAATAAGGAGAAAGCTTCATATGTACTTTGGTAAACTTCCTGGTTACCTTCGTGAAATGTTTCTAACAGCTATCAGACCAGGTCATCTAAAATGGTGCTAAATAAATGGAATATAAACTGCATTTATATAGCGCCTCACTAGTCTTCTGAACACTCAAAGTGCTTTTACAATACAGGTCAATATTCACTCATTCACACACTCATTCACACTCTCATTCACACACTCATTCACACACTGATGCGCTGCTCATCAGGATCTGACCTAATGCACTTTCAGACACACACTCACACACCGCTGACGCAGCCATCAGGACCGGAGGAGCCGGGGATCGAACCGCTGTTAAAACTGCCTTTTCCTGCTCTGCACTCTGGGCCTGGACAAATGTACGAGCTAAACTTCATCTGGAAACACTGACTTCATATCAGGCCTTTAAGCATCACATTAAAATAATGTTTCATGAGGAATGTAATTGTTTTAAATTGTTTTAAATAGTGAAGTTTTATCTCGCTCATATTTCTCAGCTCCAGTTTTGTTGTGTTGGATATGATTGTGGTAAATTAATATGTTTTTATGTAACCTTGTGACAGGGGGACATCTCAAGTCTCTAATTTGATCTTTCCTCGCTCCTCCTCGTTTGAACTGGAAGTCGTTCTGATCCGCCATTTTGAAGGCCGTCTCAAAGCTTTTATTCCTGCTCTGAGGAGCGAGGAGCGAGGAGCGAGGAGCGAGGAGGATCTCTGAGGAGTCATGAGCGAGGATACACGAGAGCAGCCTTCACAGAAGTCTTTTCCCAGCCGACACGCCTCCTTACTGGAAAGCAGTTATTGATTGTATGCTGCAGCTGATCGGACTGATCTGATACATCACATTATAACTGAGTGGAGACAGATTACAGATCAAACTCAAGTGTATCACTCCCAAGTTTTATATTTTATTTGTTTTCTGATTCATCATCTAATTAAAAATCTGTGTTAATTGTCAGTCTGATCAACAACAGAACCATAAACAACTTTCTTCATTTGTTAGAAAGATTTTTTCTTTTTATGATCTGTTATTTCCCTCGTTAACTTTTATTATAGATAAAATTAAAGTCAGGGAGAGTCTGTCTGTCAGCAAGAAACACTTTTTAAACACGTTTATATTTTACATCATTTATCTTCATTTACATTCAGTCACATGTGAGGCTGAAAGTGTCTGAGCGTCGGTTTGATATGAGTTACATAATTTCCATTTTCCCTGAAACATTTAGCCTAATAAATTATTTCCAGTGTTCAAAAGACTCCTGAATCATATTCTGGGTTATTAAATAATGAATTCACAATCAGAATATCAATAACTACAGACGCCAAAATAAATAAATAATATAAACGGTAATATAAGCCAGTAGAAATGGTTCCTGTACCTCTGAGCAGGACACAGTATAAATACAGAATGCAGGTTTTTATTCATGTGCAGGTGTTTGTTAAACAGGCTGCAGAGAGGAAACAGCTGCTCTGGCAGTGATAACTGCACCTTTATTAGTATTATCACAGTGCACAAGTGTGCAGACACAAAGCATCAAAAGTCTCCACAGCTGTTAAAGCCGACTGACAGCTGATCCAGCTGTGATCAGCTGTCAGCGTCATCAGAAACAGACGTCGCTTCACGTGATGCTTAACAGGAAATTACGTCTCATTTCTCTGAAAACATATTTCCTCGTTTCCTCTCTCCTCGCATCCTCAGTGGGAGGGACTAAGACGCAAGTGAGAGAGACGTGGATGCAATTAAGAGACTTGAGATGTACCCCAGGTCTCCCCTGTAAACGAGATAATGTATCTCAAGAGACTTCCTGGTTAAATAAAGGTTAAATAAAATAAAAATCAGACAATATTTGACAGTTTTGGAAAATGACTTAACAAATAATTGTAACATATTTTTAAATCATAAAGGAACCTACCGGTGTCAGGATCAATGTCAAACCCAGACGACACTCCGTCTCTGTGCATGATGCCATATTTGACGTCTCCGTTGACCCCCATGTCGTCGTCATGGGCCTGGACGCGCAGGACGAACGTCCCTGGCGGCTGGTTCTCCAGCACGGCGGCGTTCAGACTGTAGTTCTGACACTGAGAAAGCAAACAGAATAATGAATTTGGACCAAAGCAGGTATAAAATAAACTATTTGGAACCTTTTTGGTGCTGGGAATCTCAATGTTTCATCTCCTTTAATAAAATAAAGTGACAGCTTTAGTCACCTCCTGGAAGACGGGTTTGTTGTTGTTGATGTCGTTGATTCCTACGATGACCTGGGCGGAGCTGCTGAGCGGGTACGGCCCGCCAGACGCGTTATCGTCTGTGGCGGTGATGTTGAGGACGTACTTTGGTCCTCTCAGTCTGGGAGGCGGACTCCGCCTCAGCTTGATGATGCCTAAACACACACACAGAAATATACACTCACTGACCACTTTATTAGGAACACCTGTACAATCTAATACAACAGCTCTGCCATCAACTCTACTTTTATGAAACATGTCATTTCTAATATTTTGTCCATCCCATTAACATACATGAGGGGGGCAAAATATTAAGAACACTTTTCAATATAATGCACTCCAGTACCCCCCCCCCCCCACTACAACCTCAATAATAAACATGAAGTAGAATTTTCACCTTTCTGACAATGTCAACAATGTATAAACTTTGTAAAAGTAGAATTTATGGCAGAGCTGCTGTATTGGACTGTGTTAGATTGCTCAGGTGTTCCTAATAAAGTGCTTGGTGAGTGTACATGTATTCTTTACAATCATTTATACATAAAAAAAACAACACAGTGAAACCAATGAAATTGATAAAACCACAACAGCTTATAATCAACCAGCTATGTTTGAAAAAAACCCAGAAGGTGGTTTGAAAACACTTGTTATTGTTCTGAAGGTATTTCCAGAATTCCCAAAGACGCTTCTAACCTTGGATGAAAAAATATTTGATCTGCTGAATGCATAAAAATGAGCCCGTTTCCCAAGCTGCACCTCAGTTTCCTAATCAAAACAATGATGGCAGCCCAGCGGCTACCTGGACTGTAGCGGCCTGAAAATAAATTCAGAATAAATGTGAACGCTTTTAAACGACCTCCTGAATTTTTGAAATCTTTTGAAATCTCTTCTCATTTAAAGAAAGAGCTGCATGGTCGTGTGATATTTGTCACCTGGTGTGTGAGTGAGAGCACAAGCAGTGAGTTAAAAATGTTGTGATCAGGAGGCAGAGGAGTGTTTTCTGTTTTCTGGATTTTAAAACGCATGTTGCTGTCGCTCCTCACAGCGAATCCACTGATACGTTTTCACATCAGTTTCATCATTTAATGTTATCAGAGTGCGAATTCTGCAGCCTGGTTTATAAAGTCCCACGTGCACAAGCATTGAAGTTTCATTCCTGTTAGCTCACATGCTGTATGTGCATATTCACTTATTCATCCATGCAGCTACATGAATGAAAATGTGAAATATAGGGAGAAAGTGTTTTTAACCTCTTCTGCTCAGCTTGCACTGCGAGAAGAAAATAGTTTTTCTGATCTGATGTGAGAAGAATCTTTTTCACAGCTTTTCATAGTTTATTAAACTGAGTTTGTGCATAAGAGATGAAGATTGAGATATTAAATCATTATTACATTGATCTTAAAGAGCAGAACACGACACATTTCTCTCTCTGCTGTGTTTTATGTTCATCGGGCAGCATTCAGCTCAGACTCGTGTCGTGTTAAAAGTGTAACAGAAATGTTTCAGGTCCGACCTACTAAGATTGACTTTTATGTAAAAGTACTTATTCAGACATTGCTTCTGTCTTTTTAGCCTTTTTTTCATGTTTTGTGAAGTGCATACAGTATTAAACTATATAAATGAAGTTTTCTGTGAGGGGTTTAATATTTTTGCCCTACTCATGTATATAAGTGTGGTGGACAAAATGTTTGCTGGGGATATTTCCCACCTTCAGTGTCCAAAATAGGAACAATGTCAGTATGAGTGAGTATAAATACCAACTGACATGCTGAGCTAAAACACACTGTAGATGTGATGCTCTGTAGGTCTTTCCTGCGTCAGTCGGCACAAATATCAGCCTGCAAAAACCCTGCATTATTCCAACTCAGGCCTAAAACAAATGTCATATTTTTCTGCGCTAACAATCACTTCCCCATTAACATAACAGAGCAGCGGAGCAAACAAACAAACAAATAAGCAGCTTTGGTAGCAACATGAATAGAGACACGGAGGCTGGGAGGGAGCGAACACATCTACATGAAAATACTTCACAACGCTTTGAAGTGACAAAGCAGAACAGCCGAGCAAGCCAAAGGCCATCTGCTGCCTGTGTGTGTGTGTGTGACACAGAAAGAGTCTTAATATATCATTTATGTGCAAATGTTCATGTTTATATCTGTTTGTGCGTGTGTGTGTGTGTGCGTGTGCGTGGCAGAGCAGTGGAGCAGTGCATGCTGGCTGATAAGGTGACACACAGAGGCTTAGAAAGACAAGCAGACACACACACACACATGCAAAGATAAACATGCAAAACATGACTGCACATCACACTGCTGAACATTAAGTTTATCTTCAAAAATTCTCTGTCTCACACACACACACACACACACACACACACATTTAAATGATTCAACCGTGTCTACCAGAAACACTGAACAGTTTGTGTATGTGTGTGTGTGTGTGTGTGTGTGTGTGTGTGTGTGTGTGTGTGTGTGTGAGCTGTAGTAATTATAATTTTTTATGTATTCATGTTTTTAAAAAAATATATTTATGTGTGTATATTTGAGTTTGTGTGTGTGTGTGTGTGTGTGTGTTCCAGGGGGTTCACCGGCCTTGTTAATGCTACCAAGCTTTATCCCCGAATACTTGTTACCACAGCAACAACCACTTTACTGTGTGTGTGTGTGTGTGTGTTAAGTTATCTGAATGCATGTGTGTCAAAGTGTCGTACGCATGTTGTTATGCTAATGTATGCTAACAAACAACATATTGTCACTGTTCACTGGAACCGTGCATCATCTAATTCTAACGTTATTTACGATGTACAATGTAGTTGTAGCATTGCGTCCAGTGTTATTGCTGTTTTACTATGAAAATGAACCATATTATCTTTGTATGAGTTCGCTGCCCCTCCCTCACCCTTCTGGTTGTCCAGCAGGAAGTTGCTGTCCTCGTTGCCGCCAGTGATGGCGTAGGAGACAGCATCTCCGTCCGGGTCGTTGGCGTGGACGATGGCGACCAGCGTTTCCGGACCGGCATCCTCACTGAGGAAAGTCTTATAACTGATGAAGAGAAATATTACATCTTCACTGTGCATGAAAGAAAGAGTTGGGTGATATTAAATAAAGAGAGAGAGAGAGAGGGCACGTATAGATCCAAGAAAAGAGGATAAGCTGCATGAGAGTGGGGGTAAATAAAAGGGAGATTGAGAGAGAAAATTAAAAAGAAAGAAGAAAGGAAAAAAAAGTTTGAAATGAGGAAAGATGTAAGATAAAAACACACAGAACAAAGGCTGTGAAGAAGTGCAATAAATGAAAGTAAGAAGGCGTGAAGGAGACAGACAGGAGCGACAGGAGAGGTGAAGATGGAGTGAAAACAGATGGAGGAAAATGGCGGCATTAAAAATAGAATCTGAATTAAAAACAAACTTAATTAGCAGACAGACTCTGTGGGCGAGAGACAACGACAGGAATGAGACAGAGAGAGAGACAGAGAGAGAGAGACAGAGAGAGACAGAGAGAGACAGAGAGACACAGAGAGAGAGAGAGACAGAGAGAGAGAGACAGAGAGAGAGAGACAGAGAGAGAGAGACAGAGAGAGAGACAGAGAGAGAGACAGAGAGAGAGAGACACAGAGAGAGACACACACAGAGAGAGAGAGAGAGAGAGAGACACAGAGAGAGAGAGAGAGACAGAGAGAGACTTCTGATGTTCATTATTACATGAAGTCACATTAAAAAGCTAAAAAGAAAACCAAAAGTAGAAAAACAGAAGAAAAAGGAATTAAAACTCGTCCTACACGCTCTGTGAGAAGACGGGCGACTCGTCGTTGCTGTTGGCGACTCGGATGCGGACAGAGGCGGTGCCAGTGCGAGGGGGCGTCCCTGCGTCCACGGCGACCACCACAAACTCGTAGACGTGATTGGGCCGCTCGTAGTCCAGGCGGCGGGCGGGGCTGACCACGCCCCCCGACGTGATGTCAAAGTCACTGCTGTGAACGAAGTAGGTAAGCCCCGAGTTCACGCCGGAGTCACAGTCCCGGGCCAGAACTGAGGAGGAGGAGGATGATGGGAGAGAGAATGAGGAAAAGAGGAGGAGAAGTAAAGAAGAGAGGAAAAAAGAGGAGGGGAGGAGGAAGAGGAGGAAGAGAAGAAAAGGACAAAGAGTGAAAAGAGTGATGAGATGGAGGAAGAGAGAAATACAAAAATTAGAGGAGGTAGAGAGAAGAGAGGAGGAGAGATGGCAGAGAAGGAGAAGGTGGACAGAAGAGGTGAGTGAGGAGGAGAGAGGAGAAAGAACAGAGAGAAGAGGATGAGCAGGAAAAGCAAAAGGAGGAAAAATTAGAAGATGGAGAGAAGAAGAGGAGTAAAAGTGGAGTTAGATGAGAAGATAAAGAGGAAAGAGAAAATGTAGGGACAGAAAATATAGAAGAGGTAAAGAAGATGGAGGAGAAGAGGAGATATTTTATAAATACATCAGTCTGTACACTGTTGAATGTATGTATGAATGTGTGTGTGTGTGTGTGTGTGTGTGTGTGTGTGTGTTGCTGGCTGTCTGCCTAATAAGAGCAAAGCCTCGCTGAAGTCGGACTGTTTGATCTCAACCAGCCACCAGCAGCTATGACAGATGGCTCCGACACACACACACACACACACACACACGCACGCACGCACGCACGCACGCACACACACACACACACACACACACACACACACACACACTGTATAATTTACCCACAGGTGTGATGTGCTGATGTTGCGTTCACTGACAGAGGGCAAATAGCTGCACAAATAAATAGTTGTGCATGTGCATGTGTGCGTGCATGTGTGTGTGTGTGTGTGTGTGTGTGCGTGTGTGCGTGTGTATGTGTGTGTGTGTGTGTGTGTGTGCGTGTGTGCGTGTGTATGTGTGTGTGTGTGTGTGCGCGTGTGTATGTGTGTGTGTCTGTGCGTGTGCGTGCATGTGTGTGTGTGAGTGTGCGAGTGTGTGTGTGTGTGTGTGTGTGTGTGTATGTGTGTGTTACCTTGCAGCAGAGAGGTTCCAGGTGCGACACTCTCAGGTATGTTGTCTCTGGTGTAGATGGAGTGGAGGAACTCAGGTGTGCAGTCGTTCTCATCTGTTATATGGACGACGACCTGTAGGGGGAGTTTTACTGTTATTGTCTTTTTTATATTAATTTCTCTGTTTTGATTTAATTCTGTTAATAATCTGTTACGAGTGAACAAAGTTATGTTCATTTTTTTCTGACTTTTATTTAAAGAGGACATATTCTGCTCATTTCCAGATGTATATTTATATTCTGGGGCTCTACTGGAATATCTATGCGAGTGCACAACGTGAACAACGCATGGAAACACCTTAGCAACAGCCTTAGCAACCAAGGCCACAGAATGGATGGACTTTACAAACGAAGTGTTCAGGGCAGGTTGAAGCATAAGTTCACCACAAAGTTTTGGAACAGTAATACGCTGCCGTCTGTAAATGCACTTTATAAGTCTCAGAAATCTACACAATAGGACCAAAAAAAGTAGGTTTTTGGTCGACTTTCTCCCCAGAACTTTAGTCAGAATCAGCAGGTTTGGAAGTTTTGTGGATATATTAGTTGGAGAGACTTTAGTGAATCAACGTTCCTGTTTTTTAAAAAGTAACTCATGCAAACAATATGAAGACAAATGTCTCCTGCTCCAGGAGAGAAACCCATTTCCTTCTCGTGTCTTTCTCTCCTTTAAACCTCCGTGGCACCCAAATCCTGAAGCCTCGCCACCGCCGCCTTTCCCCCGTTCCCGTCCAGTTCACCCACTATCCCGAGCCGCTGGAGCTCAAACCTGAACATTATTTTCCATTCCCATAAAGCCTGATTTAACCGGTGAAGCCGCGGACCTGACCACCTGAGCACTGAACCTTTGACACACCACCTGTTCAGTAATAACAGCCAGGCAGCAGATTTGGATGCACGGCTGCTTCTGCAAACTATTTAGAGGTTTCACCTGGAAACAGCAGAAAAACTGTTTTTTTATTTTCACTTTAGACCCAACAGGTGAATATGTATGTTGAGTACCACATAAGACAAAGGCAGCATGAGAATCTCCAAATTACAGTTTGAGTCCATGCAAAATTGCTGCAAAATTGACTGCATGTCACAAACATACAGGTTGGCAGGTTGCTCATTAATTGCATGAGTTCACCATTAACACCTTATGTGCAGGAGTTTCCACTTTAATAAGTCACAATCTGTTCATGTGATAGAAGGTTGTGGGTTTGCAGTTATACAGTCTACAGTCTATATTTTTAGTCAACAGTTTCAAAATGTCTCTAAAAGCTGAAGGCAACAAAAACTGCCGATGCTACATTAAGGCGAAACGTGAGGAGGAGGCTTTCTACACACCTGACTAACACACACACACACACACACACACACACGTGCACACACACACACACACACACACGCACACGCAGGGCCTTTAGAGTGAATTAGCAAGCCGAGCTTATAGAGCAGCAGAGGCCTTTAGGGGAAGCTGGTAGTTTAGCAGCTATTTTATGTCTGTCCCAACCATCTGGACACAGAGAGCAGGTGAAAATGGATTTCTGTAGGTGTGTGTGCACGTGTGAGCGTGTGTGTGACAATGTGTGTGTGTGTGTGTGTGTTAATGTGAACAGATGCAGCTATCTGCTGAAGTTTGAGAAGCTGTGAGAATAGGAGTCAGTGCTTAGCTGCCAGGTTTCTGCACTTAGCACCCATAACTGTGTGTGTGTGTGTGTGTGTGTGTTAATCCATAATGCTGCAACAAACTGAAACAGAGCTCAAACTGCTGATCGGAAAGTGATCAGATCTGATCATTGAGGTTTTGAGTGCAGCTTTGATCCGCATCATGAGAGCTCCACAGGACACGGCTGAAAACGAGGCAAACGGCGCTGCGTGTTTAGTTTTACGCATTAATAATGAACACATAACGAACACACGGGCGGCATAAACAGTAAATGAAACAGTTGCATCACAACATCTGATTCAGCGGCAGCTCTCATCTGATATTTATGAGTTTCCAGCAGAGAGCAGCGTGTTCAACAGTCGAGGGTCAACCTCTTTTTCAGATGTGAGTCTGCCTGTGTGACCGTAGAGCAGCGCTGGAAAGTAACTCAGTACATTTACTCAAGTACTGTACTTAGTAGGATAAGACTTTTGCTTGTAATGAGTATTTTTACATTGCTGTATTGGTACTTTTACTTAAGTAAATGATCTGAATACTTCTTCCACCGCTGCTGTAGAGCTGTTAATGTGGATTTATGTATCAGGAGAAGAGGGGCTGTGATACCAGTTATAACGCTGTCCTTCCTTCCTGTCCCAGGTGGTTTGACACCAATTCACACTTTAATACTCTGATGCAACACATGATGTCACATGAACTCGAGTGTGAGATGGACGTGTGATTAATCCTCAGAGGTTAAAATGACTTCGACTCTGGAGGAAAAGATGCAACAGCAACAGCTACAGAAATATCACTGCATTTAAAGATCCTCATATTTTTAAGAAGATCTGATTTGAATAATAAATTGTGTCTGATATGGTTTCACCAAAAAAAAAGATCAATTATTTCCTTGAAAATCCTCAAAATTACATCTATTACATCTATTCCTTCTCCCTCGTGCTAAAATCCATAATGTAAACATTTTTCATTTTTAAAGTTTTCCTGCTGGACACACGATGTTTCCTACTTCACTGTTCACATTCAGGAGGCTTCAAGTTTCCACATCACACTTAATTTGCATACTGGACCACGATTGGCTCCAAACTAGTTCCTGCTCATAGGTTCATGTGTTGAACCTACTGAGATTTAAGGTGAACTCAGAGAAACTTTCCTCCCTCAGCAGATGAACGTGAAAACAAACTTTGCACAGAGAAGAGAACAACATCCAGCTGAAGGAAGAAGAAGAAGAAGAACATGTTTTTGAGTAGAGGGAGACTTTAAGTTATCACATGTTTCATGTGTACAACAAAAAACAATGATGAAAAATATTGACAGCTAAAAACAAAAAATCAACCCTGTCAGCACACTGTCAGCACTAATTGTTGAATTAATTATATAATATAATTATATAATAGCTATGTTTCGGTCAAGCAACCTTCATCATGCATTTCATGTTACATTAGGCTCCTGCCTGTTTACAGGTGTGCAAAGACGTGCTGATGTTCACTTCAACCGCTCGACATGATGCACCAGTTTATTTTTTTTATTATTATTTATTATATTGAGGTTTCACTAAGAGGTAGACTCTCTGACAGGAATACCCTGACCACATTCACGCAGTTACACACCTTCACACCTGGAAGCTCAGTATGACCTCAGTCTGACCTCAGTCTGACCTCAGTCTGACCTCAGTGGTGATAATGAGGAAGGGTAAGCACTGCTTTTCACGACAGAGCGGAGACGCACCGCAGCCACGTCCAGCAGACATTATGGGTCAGAGTCTCTGGATTTGTTGGTGTGACAGGAGATATTGTTTTCTGGTGCATTTCAGATTCAGTTATTGAGATAAAAAACAAGGAAATAAATGATGATATCAAATTCTAATCACATCTCTCTGCATCGTTTTTGTATTGGATCCAGGACTGTGTATCTAGATATGTTGAATTACTGCTACAACTGTATATGTGAGTATATATGTGTGTGTGTGTTTGTGTGAGCGTACCTCGGCGACGCCGCTGAGGCCGGTGTCGGGCTCGGAGGCTCGGACCTGCAGCGTGTGCAGGTTGTGTCCGCTCTCGTAGTCGACGGTCCTGGTGAGGCTGAGCGCTCCGCTCTCCTGGTTGATGCTGAACAGATTCCCAGGATTCACCAGCAGCATGTAGGAAAGAGTCTTTTTCTGGAAGGAGACGGCCTGAACCACCGCAACACTGCACAGACACACAGAGGACAGAGTGAGGCTGACAGCAGCAATGATGATAAAGCATTTTACTGTATTATATAGTGCTGTTTTCTTAACAAGGTTACAAGGCTGTGAAAAAAAAAGAACACCGTATCCCAAAGGTAATTAAACCCCAATTTAATGCATATACTGCAGTAGTCAGTTCAGTGTTAGTATTCATTGTAGTGCTTATTATGTGCAGTATGTGCTCTCCATTTGGCTAAAGTGGCTCCTCGCTTCCCTCACTCGCACCTCTTCCTCACGTCTTAGCTCCTCCCAGCGGGGATGCGAGACAGAGATGCACTGAAGAAGAAATTTTATTCTCCAAATCAGACGCAGACAGTCGAAGGTGTTGGTAGGCTAGTTTTCAATAGCCTTGCTAGCTTGTCTAACTTCACTGTTACATAAAGGAAACAGTGGAAAGAACAAAACACAGTTAAAGTTAGTTAATCAACCTGCTGTATTTCTTTATTCTTTCACCTCAGTTTAGTTTGAACAAATTACGACTGGAACAAAATGTATCCATAGCAACAAAAGGGACCATAAAAAAGATCTGATCAGAGCGCCTTAGTGAGTCATTTGAAGTATAAAGAACAAAAACAAAAATTTAAAAGAAGGATATTAGATTATTATACCTGGTATTGGTAGTTTTAGTAGTTTTTATCAGCTGTCTGTGTCTTTGTCCTCCCGTACTTACAGAAACATCATTACATTCCAGTATGGAAATGGCATCTGTGTGTGTGTGTGTGTGTGTGCATGCATTTTCACGGCCAGCTCTTTGGCTTTGCATGTCATGTGATGCATGAAAAGATGAGCCCTGTAGAGTGAGACAAAAGAGAAGAAGAAAGAGAAGGAGGGCGAGGTGGAGGGAGGAGGAGAGCGAGGGAGAGCGATGGAAGGAGGGAGCAGAAGAGGAAGAGGAGGAAGAGGATGGAGGGATGGGGAGATGTGGGGAAGGACGGGGAGGTGGGGGGTTGGATGGATGAAGAGGACCCAGATGTATGAGTGTGGCCTGAGGCTGAGAATTTGAAAGTGTGGCAAATTCAAATATTTATTAAAAGCGAGGTCTGGATAAACATGAAGGGGAGTGTGTGTGTGTGTGTGTGTGTGTGTGTGTGTGTGTGTGTGTGTGTGTGTGTGTGAATCCCTCCGGGCTGCTGGCGCAAACCACATTATATTAATATCCAAGTATCCATGCCACCCTGTGAGCAGTATGTGTGGGTGTCTGTGTGTGTATTTCTGTATTTCTGCATGCGTGTTATGTGTGTCCGTGCTTCCATTATGTCCCTTTTTGTGTGTGTTCATGTGTGTTCATGTCCTCATGTGTGTCTCAGTGTGTGTGTGTGTGTGTGTGTGTGTGTGTTTTAGCTGGAGACTGTGGAGCAGCTTTCTGCTGACCTGTGGTCATATTTACACGTCAGGAGAACATTATATAGGGGGTCAGGGGTGCTCAAATAGTCTTATAGGTCCACTTATTAAATTTCCACTACATCAAAGGTCCAGTAAAGGTGATTTACATTAACTCTGTACATGAACAGCATTTCTGTATTAATGGGAGAAGTGACACCTTCATTGTGTAACAAAGTCCTTAAGGTTTAGCATAAAAAGGTGTCACGTCCAGAGGGAAACACTGCTGTAAGTGTTCATTAGTGAGTTCTTCACTGCATCTATTGTTGAAAATGTTTGATTTTACAATTATTCTTCAGGACTGTTAATATGTTGACTTCAGCTGGTTCAGTTTTGTGGTTCTTTCCTCTGTGTTAGAGATACTAGTGCTGCCAGCGCCTAAACACAACCATAAAAATGTTTACTACCCAGCAGATGTTGTACTGCAAGATCGATTTTGGTGGAAAAAAGTATTGAATATGTTGTCAGTGAACATTTCACTGATACGTTCAGCAGCAACATTTTTGCAATTTGCAAAATACGTAAATTAACATTCTGTTATAATGTTGAGAGAAAACATAATTCAGCCAGTGTTACATTTCTGGCAAAACATATTTGCTGTTGCAGTTTAGTCGTACATAAACATATTTTCTAGGAGACGTCACAGGTTGTGACTTGTGTGTGAACTTGAGGTAAGCAGATTCAGCCTTATTCATACTGTGTTCTTTGTAGCTTTTACTTTTAGGTTGTCATTTTTATTGAGACACCTGAACGTACCAAAATCTTGTCCTGTTGCCTGCAGATTCATATGCAGATATCTGTTTGAAGATTGGATCAAGTGTGGTCAAAATGTCGGTAATCAGTAATCACTTTAGTGTGCGGTCGTCTTCTCTTCAGATTAGAGAAATAAATAAATGTCATCACGCTCTGTATTCCTGTTTCCTTTCTCTTTATACTATCAAATGCCACAATAATCTTACAAATAATAATAATCTTTTTATAATGTAGCTGTAGCTTTTAATGTAAGTTAAGATGGAAACCATGGGAAACAAAGCAGTTTACTTTAATTGGCACAAAAAGACGTTGTGAGGAGCAGGGGGAAGCCCAAACACCTCCTCCTGCGCCAGTTTCTCCTCAACAAGTGCCGAGTAGTAACAACACGTACGTGGCTGCTAATTCATCCCCTTCTGTACTGTAGAAAGACTCTTTTCAACTGTCTGTCGGATAAAAACTTTTAAAAAAATTTTATGCTGTTGTTGCTGCGTCTGCCGTGTGTGTGTGTGTGTGTGTGTGTGTGTGTGAATATGTGGCTGCCATACCGCTATGTGATGCTGTTAATGTTCATCTTGGTGCCTGTAACATGACCTCTGATGATATATAAGGCTTGTATGATTAAACTGTGCTGCATTCAGGCCAGTATAGTTGTACTGGCCTATTTTGGTTAACATATGCGTTTCTGAACCTATTAAGTATGATTGGTCTTGGACGGGCTGGGCCCACCTGACTTTCTCTGTGCCCACCCACACTGTGATTTCTGCCTACGCTACTGATGTCAGCTACATCAACATCACACTTGCTTTGGCACTAAACGTTGGCACTGGACGTCAATCATGTGGTGCATGAATCAACTTATTTTGAAAGTACTAAAACTGGTTTTCAGGCTTCTGCAGTGACTCACGGTTGACCGACGGGCGTGTTCTCCAGCACGCTCAGGCTGTAGGTGGAATTGGTGAACTGTGGCGGCCGGTACCCGGCCAGGATGGCCACTGTGGCAGGCAGGCCTTTACGGCCGCGCCCGTCCACCGCCTGCACCCGCAGCAGGTACTCCTTGCTGGGGGTCAGAGGTCGTCCCGTAGTCCTGATCTCACCAGAGCGATGATCCACCTCGAAGCACTCCTCCCCACCTGGATGGACAGACAGAGTCAGAGAGGAGAGAAGAAGAATGAAGGATGTTCTCCTAAAATACTTTTTATACAGTTTGAAACAGAAGAAGAGTATTTTTGTCTGTTTAGTCAGAGCTGAAGTCCTAAATAATCTCTGCTTCACTAAAATCATCAACATTTCAAGCACAGTCTCAGTTTGCATGACAGATATTCACAAGAAACCAAGCAAGTAGTTAAATCGATGGAAAAAGCTTTTGTTGAGAAGTTATAATTTGATACTGTAGATAGATTCACAGCTGTACAGTTATGAAAATCCAAACAAGGCAAATTGAGGCTGGAGGGCTGCTGTGTGTGTGTGTGTGTGTGTGTGTGTGTGTGTTGCGGCTGCTTCTGCCAGCTGGAGCAACATGTGTGTTTATTTCTGTGTGTGTGTTTGTGAGCTGGTTAACACTCTTTGAAGACTCAGAGGAGGAGAGTTGGTTCGTTTTTTACCCACGTCCCCCCTGGGCGACGAGAGAGAGAAGGAGGGGAGAAGAGAGATGTAGAGAGAAAGGGAGAATGCTGAAAAGAAGAAGAGGAAGATGGAAGGATGAAGAGAGGGAGAGGAAACGATGGTGAAGCAGAGGAAGATAAACAAAGATGAGAAAGGAGGGAATATGGAGGAAAAGAATCCCAGCTGTTGACCAGAGGGTTTTGAACCAGCAACAGCTGCATCCAACCTGTCAATCATCCCCTCCTGCTGCCTCTATTTGTGGAGGATTTTTCTGATGAGACGACACACAAAGACTCAGAGTTCATCTGTGTCTCTGTTTGTTTCTGCAGCTGGGATTTCAAGTTTCATTGTCTTTAGCGCCCTTTAGACTGGATTTTTGTCATTACCTGCTGATTTTAATCCAGTCCAACCCAGTAATAATTAAAGACAAAATTAAAAGACTATTTAAAAATGCGACGATTCTCAGGCAAATTCTGAAGCCTCAGTTCTCTGATTACTAAGCAGGTTTATGGAGGTAGGTAATGATATAAGTCACACTGAATGATATCAATGTTTCATGTCTGTGTTCAGATTTGACTGAGTTATGACTCCGAGAAGGATTTTCGACTCTTCTTCAGTATCTTTGCCTCACCTTCAGCTCTCGACAATGACCAAAACCTGTACACACCGACTGTATCTGGCAACCTGTAACCGCAAAGTTCTTCAAAACCTGCAGCAACTTCCTGAATGTGAGTCCTGAGCAGCAGAAGATAAATAAAATTATTCCTAACTGACAATTCAGGCTTTAAAATACTTTTAATACATTCAATCTTTCTTCCTTTAGTAATAACTGTTAATTAGTATAATAGAGGAGAAAAGAGACACTTGTTTAGATGTGATTTAAAAGGTTATTAGACCTTTTCATGGAGTCGCTTTTCCTCCACTGTCCTGCTGCTCAAACACAAACTGTAAACTTAACATCCTGAAATGGAGTAAAATCACATTAATGCCACTAATTGGCTTCACACACACTGAGTGAATATATTTCCATAC
Source organism: Scomberomorus guttatus (assembly GCA_038419695.1). NCBI lineage: Eukaryota > Metazoa > Chordata > Actinopteri > Scombriformes > Scombridae > Scomberomorus > Scomberomorus guttatus. Next base: position 32,741,898 of record CM076448.1, read on the forward strand.
TGGCATGATATTAAAAACCATTTTTAATGTAAATTATTGGATTATTCGTTGGTACACATGTAGTCACATAACGCCAAAGGGAAGTCAGAAGCTCTTAATATGAACGCATTAGAAATTAGCTCTCAAAATATCTCTCCACTCCTTCCTTCTCTTCTTCTTCTTCTCCTCTTCTAAAAAAAAAAAAAAAAATCCACAGCCACCGGCGCCCATCCGCCCACCCTCCCACTCGCTGCCTCTCCAGAGACTTTCCTATTATTCCCGAATCTGGGAGCTTTCTTTGCCCCAGGGAGCGATTAACAGCGCAGCTCCATGCCGTTTATGTGCGTTTTTCTCTCCCCTCTCCCACTTGACGGTAATTGAAATTCAACAAGTCAAATTTTATTTATAAATCGCTCCTTTGAACAAAACAGGTTTGTCACAGAGTGCCTCGCGGAGCAGCAGCGGACCTAATTACAGATACAGGCAGGAGATAAGAACAGGAGCAAACAGGTTTAAGAAAAAAAATGACTAAAAAAAGAACAAGGTTTGGTTTCTGTGGGTGATATATGGAAAATGTGACGCATCAAGATCACTCGGTGTGTTCAAATAATCTTAAATATCAGAACAAAGGAGCAAAATTTGATCGTAAAACATCTTTTTATGAACTCTGGATGAAATGTGTTAATAAGTAAAGGTTCTTTGCAGCATAATGTGTCTGTTTTGAACCATTTGAGCAAGTGTACAATAGAGAAAAAAAAGGCCGGCCATGAATTCTTAGAGCCCAAATGTCTTATTTTGTCTGACCAACAATCCAAAATCCAAAGATGTTCAGTTTACTATCATGTATGACACAGAAAAGCTTTAGATCCTCACATTTGAGAAGCTGCAACCAGAAAACTTTTCGCTTACAAAATGACTCACACTTATTTAAACATATTTAATTATTCGATTAATTGATCACCTGCTCAATTAATGAACTAATCTCTGCAGCTGTAGATTAGATGAATCTAATGCAACAAATGTTACTACAGATGCTGTCTGAACTCGTTATATTTATAACTGGTCACATCTCTAATATAGATTATATAACTTAAATATATAAAGTTACATTAAACTAAATAAACACTCACCGTCCAGTAGGAGGAACTGGGCCTGTCCCAGTGTCCCGTCTCGTTGCCGTGCCGACAGGTGGTACACTATAGAGCCAGGTGTGGCGTCAGGACCCACGGCGCCCAGGTAAGGCGAGGGAAACATCACCCACTGCAGGTCGGCTTGACTGGGCATGCTCAGAGTCAACCTGCACAGGTACCACTCATCACCTGGAGGAAAGAGAAGAGTAGAAAGAAGATTATTTACTTTGTGTAAAACATGCAATTTACAATTACACTACAACTATATTAAAAAAGATCAATTTAACAGTTTGATTAAAGCTTTTATGCTCCACATTACACAGTTTACATGATGAGTCTGACAGTGGAGTTAAAGTCTGAGAGGAAGCGCAGTGACCTGCAACAAACAGCTGATTAAAGCCACTAAATAAAAGCAGGAAAACAGAGACTCTGTTAGTGTTTACTGTTTTTCACTGTGATGAATTTCATTAATTAGTTTTAAATGAAAGTCTTTACTCTGTCGCCCCCAAAAATGTGTGTTTTCTCCAACACCATTAGCAACTTTGTGCTAAAAAACACCGCTTTAAATCCACTTTACATAAAGTCTGTGACCATTCTGGGACATGTAAACACCAAAAAACAAACACCATAAAAACATGAAAAGAAATTAAACTAGGTTATAACCTTTAACTTTCATCAGAGTATTATCGAATCTGACATGATCTCTTTTTCCTACTGGGGTTGAACTCACTTATTGTACGTTGCTTTGCACAAAAGTGCTAAAAGTGAACAAAAGATATAAATCCTGTTGAACAATGTCTGCTGTGACCTGCAGGCTCTTAACCGAACCACTCATCCATCCATTAACTGACCAGAGCAGCCACAACATCTTCATGTCCTACTGCTAACGTTACGTTATCTGCCAAATTTATCTGCTAAACCAGTTTCTATTTCCACATCCAGCAGTTACGGAGCAACAGTATAATTCATTTGGAGTCATGTTTCTGTCCACCTGCTGAAATCCAACTTTCTCACTAGATTTCCTGACTTTTAAGACTCCTTTAGTGACTTTGTGTGACAAAGTGTTTCATTAGTGCAATAAGACATAACTTAAGTAAACAGACCATAAGATACGTTTGACACAACAGAACATACAAATAACTGGGTACAAAATGAAGTGACAGCCTTCATAAAACTTGAAATTAGCTGAGCTAATATTGGCTTGAAAAATAATAATAGCTAATGATAAAGCTAATTAGAGTCAGCTAGCTTCACTTTTCACATTTTTTTCAATTTTCATTAAAAAAATCCTGTATATATGTAAATAGTTAGGTTACGGTATCACAGATATGCAAATTAGCTTGGACGTAGCAAAGGTTCAAGCAGGCTTCAGCTACTTTCCATTGCAAATATTGGGCTACTGTTATCTGAGCTTGTTTGATTAAAGCTGCTGGAAAACAGGGACTGAAACAGACAGTAAATGTGTCATAAAACCACAAACTAGGAGCCTCGTCCTCACGTACAGGGTTATTTTTGAAAACTGGGTTTTTCCTCCTTTCGTTCTCAAAAAAAAATCCCCTCCACACAAGCACGCATAAGCTGTTTTAAAAAAATCTCTGTCCAAATGAAAACGCAAAAACACAATTGAAGTGCTGTCAAGGGCACACCAAACCAACAGGCAGCGATATAACTCTAACCCTAAAGCCACGTTGGCCAATCAGAAGTCTGAGAAAAAGCTATTTCCAGCAGACTAACAGCAATGTAGCAGTGACTCCTCTGTTCCTCATTATAGTGGAAGAGTAATTGTACATTTATGTGTAAACATATAAAAAGTCCCGTTAGCAGGGTTAGAATCAGCACTACTTTGGTCACGTCCACCATTACAGGAAATGTCGCCTGATGTATCGGCGCACACGGCGTTTTCCAAAAGGCCTGTTTCAGTGACCTAAAAGGTAGTTTGTGTGTGGATGAAATGCCCAAAAAAAGTACCCGTGTATGTGTGGACTGGGCCTAAGAGGCTAAAAAGCTCCGTAAAGCTGAAGTCGGTGAAAGTTTCCATGTTGATTAATGAAAAAGTTTAATTTGAGGAGTGCAAATGAAAATAAACACTGCTAATAGTGTGTAAATCAACATCATCATCAATTATTTTATTTATTTTATATACTTTACAAAATCTGAAAACAACAGCTGTTGTGTGTTTTAGTTTGTTTCATTTCGTTAGCATGCGCCGTCTGTCTCTGCCTTGCAGTAACATAGCTTGTTAGCTAAGCTAGCTGCACTTGTTCAGACGTTGTTGTTTTCTCTACAACATCCACCGTCTCTCTCATCCTTCATCTCCACCGTGTTCCTCAGGAAGACAAGAGTGAAGGAGAGACAGGGAGGAAGAGAGAAAGGCAAAATAAAACAACAAAAACTTTCAGAGGATCACACGCAGCGGGAGCTCCTGTTCGCCCAGTCAAAAATACACACACACACACACACACACACACGCACACACACACACGTCGTCAGAGATGTCGTCTGGTTCTGAGGAGGGATTTGTTCGGTTTGAAAGGCGCTTCGGCGCTCGCTGTTGTGTTGTCACCTCTGTCATCTCACAGCGGCGAAGGAGACAACAGCCCAAACAAGAAAGAAAACTTTACTTCAGAGAGACGACGAAAGAAGAGAAGGGCTGAGGAGGAGAGAGGAGGAGGAGGAGGAGGAGGAGGAGGAGGAGGTGAAAACACAGAGCTGTCTGCCTCGGTTTCTATCTTTTTACTTTGTCTCTGAAGGTCTGTCAGCAAACAGAGCAGGAGAAGAGAAGGAGGCAAGAGAGGAAAGAAAAGAGGAATACGAGAAGGAGAAAGGAGAGATAAAGAAAGTGGAGAAATGAAAGAGAACAGATGAGGAGAAAAAGATAAAAAGAAAAACAGAAAAGGAGAGAAAAATGGAGAGTAATGAGGCAGGCAGGAGTGGAAGAAGTATCCAGATCCTTTTACAATACAGTAATGTAAAAATACTACATTACAAGTAAAAGTCCTGCATGAAAAATCCTACTACAGTAAAAGTACATAAGTATTATGAGCTGGTTGTAGTTAAAGTATTGCAGTAAAAGTACATAAGTATTATGAGCTGGTTGTAGTTAAAGTATTGCAGTAAAAGTACATAAGTATTATGAGCTTGATGTAGTTAAAGTATTGCAGTAAAAGTACATAAGTATTATGAGCTTGATGTAGTTAAAGTATTGCAGTAAAAGTACATAAGTATTATGAGCTTGATGTAGTTAAAGTATTGCAGTAAAAGTACATAAGTATTATGAGCTTGATGTAGTTAAAGTATTGCAGTAAAAGTAGTGGTTTGGTCCCTCTGACTGATATATTATTATATATGACATCATTAGATTATTAATACTGAAGCATCAGTGTGTAAGCAGCATGTTACTGTTGTAGCTGCTGGAGGTGGAGCTAGTTTCAACTACTTTATATACAGTTAGCTAGTTTAGTCCAGTGGTTCCCAACCTAGGGGTGGGGCCCCTCCAAAGGGTCAGCAGATAAATCTGAGGGGTCGTGAGATGATTAATGGGAGAGGAAAGAAGAAAAAACAAAGTTCTGATACACAAATCTGTTTTCACTTTTTGGACTTTTTCTCTAATCTTTGATTTTTGCTGAAATATTGGATCATTTGAACATTTATTGAAATGAAACCATGTGAGAAGTTTAGAGGGAAAAATCACTATTTGGTGGAGCTGTTAACAACTCATAGACATCTGAAATGTGACCCCGACTACACACTGCTTTTTGTAAGACGTCAAAAGCCAAAAAGGTTGGAAACCACTGGTTTCATCTTTAACAATGTGTTGTATTTTAAAAGCTTGTTATATTATCCATTGTGTCAAATCTTCATCTGAAAAGTAACTAAAGCTGTCAAATAAATGTAGTGGAGTAGAAAGTACAATATTTCCCTCTGAAATGTAGTGGAGTGGAAGTATAAAGTAGCTTCAGATGAACAGTGTTAGGGGACAAAGGAAAGAACAAAGTAAAGAAGAGGAGGACAAGGTGATGAAGGAGAGTTTTCCAGCTCAGTGCTCGTCTGTCCTCTTCTGCGTCGCTGGTCTTCAGTCTTCAGTCAGCTCATAAAATCCAGAATAATCACATCTATTTCTGTCTGTTGTTTTACATATGCTGCGCTGTGGGCCGCGTATGAAAGTGAAATGAAATCTGTCCCATTATCATGATAAACATCAACCCGTTCAGATGCAGCGCCGGCGGTCAGCACATGTGTCAGCCCGGGCAAAAAAACTATAAAAATTGGACCTCTTTGTATGGAAACACACGTCCAGGAGGGGAAGGGAGGAGGCAGAGCTGTCAGCTGGACAAAATGTCTCCTTCAGTCCTGCAGGCTGATGAAAGGTCACTGACACCAGAATAATGACATTTAATTAATCCTGTGTTAGGATACAGCAGGTCGTCTAAGCAGCTCTTTTCTTTTCAGGGCTGTTACTGATTTAAGTCCTCAAACAGACAAAAGACAGTTTTTGGACCAAATATAAGCAACATTTCATCCAGGAAATTCTACTTTAAAAAGTGTGGGTCGTATTAAATTTGAAGACTTGACATTTAAGTATTCACAACAGCAGATGTTATAAATAAATAATAAAGTCCCCCTCCATTAAAAAATGTGTTTTGCTCATCGTTACTTCTACAACAAGTCAAATTAAACAACAAAATACGTCAGTGATCTCCAGAGCGACACATACAAGTGTTTTCTGATCTGAGGTCCTGGTCATGCTTTACAAAAACAATGTTGACTCACGGTTGGAAACAGGAAACGTGTTAAAGTCAGATATTGACCCGTAAGCAGACTTTGTTGTTGTCACCTGATTTCCTCCTTTGCTCCTGTCATAATTACCACGGCCACTAGTGAGCGCTGTCACCGCAATGTAAGTATATGTTGTTTTGGGGGGCTTGTTGAAGCAATTGTGCAAGTTTTTCTTGGTCTGACAGTCTCTTCACTGTGATGTTCTCTTCACTGTTGGAGAAATCTCACTTTAACACATGCGCCTACGAGCATGAGTTGTGACATCACAACTAATTTGTAGCCAATCGTGGCCCAGTATGAACTTACACACGTGTGATGTGGAAACTTGAAGCCTGCAGTACACAAACACTGATCTGTGTGATCCTCTGATCCTCTCATTCATTTGAATGGGATCACTGTGATGATGCAGCGGGGGGGGACCAACGGCAAATTACTTTTCAACTTTTTCTGGCACACAACGCAGCGTTATCCAGCAAGAAGATGCATTGGCCAATCACATACATGTAAGCGCGCATTCCTGATGGATTGCTCTGTAACATGAACAGTGTTTCTGCTGTTTACCTCACGATCGCTTCAACGAAAGATGCTGATTGCTGCTGCGATAACTTTCCAGAGTCATAAACTCCTGTCTGCGTATGTAAAAATTTTGCAGCTCCAGCTGGACTTCCTGTATTGTATTTTATGTCTCACTGGTACCATACACACGCCCCCACCACCGCAGCCCTTTGCATTGTTTTCATGCTGGGCTGTTTTCGGGCTAAATGCAGCCTTTCCTCCTTTTCCTTTAGCTCTGCGTGGCGTCCCACACACAATCTCCTCTGCGGGTGTTTGTGTGCCACAACAATTATTACATACTTGCTCGACCGCGGTCTAGTTCATGCTTGCTGATGTTGCTCTCTGACACTGTAATGGCTGCTGTGGAGGAATCTACAGCAAGCACACGAGAAAGCTGCTGTAGAAGAAGAAAATAGGAAAAGCTGGAGGAAGTGATTGGGTCCCTCAAAACGACAAGCCAATCATCAGCCATGTTTCAAATTTTGAGATGCATCGTCTGCATGTAAGGTTTGGGGGCGCACACATGTTTTCAGGGCCCAGAGTCAGAGGCATTACAATGACATGTCCTCACCAGCTGAACAACAGACTTCATCTTCTCTCCAGTGCAGCGTTTCTTTCCACTCGGCCTCTTCATCGCAGGAAATGCGCCTCGCAGCCTGAGCAGTGCGCTGATCCCTGATGCGAGCCGCTGAGCTCGGCCCAGAACTCACTGAACACATGCATGCATGCATACAAAAATGCATAGGAACGTCCGGCTCGGGGGTCGCAGCCGGCCTGGAGCGAGGAAGAGGAGTGGAAGATGACGAAGGGCTGAAAACCTGAATGTTGAACAATAATTTCCGCACAGGGACGGACGTGTTTGTCCTCTCAAGCATGACATCTTTTATTCTTCCACATCTCAGTCTGACATGAAATGAGTGTAAAATGATGTTTAACTAAGTTTCTGTCTTTATTTCTGCTTTTATTTGCTGAGGTGATTCTGAAACACATCTCCAGGCAAGTTTAGCTGCAGTTCAGTTTTCTTTTTTGGACGTCTATCCATCTGAGAACGCATGAAGAAACTCATGAATATGAGCTAATTTTTGTTCTCAGATTTCCAACCATCCCTCTGCTTCCACCCATAATCCCTTGGGTTTTGGGGTAATTTTCTGTGGTTGGTTAGATTAAATTTTCACTCTCAATGAGCTGCACCACAGTTATTTTTTGTTTTTTTTTTTATGTGAGAGGAGCGAGATTAGCATGTTCAGGCATCTCTGTCTCTTTAGTGAAACTAGACTCCAAGCCCCCGATATGAACTTTTAACCTGTCAACTTCTGAACTTTGTTTTGAGCTGCTGAAGTATAAAGAACCAGACTGAACAGAGGAGTAAAGAAATGTGACACAGTGTCATCTGTCTCACCTGAACAAACAAACTGAACTGAAGAAGAGCTCACAGAACACATTGAATATCTGTGAAGACGCAGCCTTTATTAAATCAATTGACTCTTTTTGATCTCTTGTATAGCAGCGTGCAACATTTCTCAGTCCAGCTGATGGCTGGAAAGAGTGAAAACATCCCACAGTTCCTCAGAGGCTGCTGCAAAGTCAGACATTGATCTGTATGATCAGTCTGCAGTAGTACGGCAAGCCACTTTGTCAAAAATGTCTACTTGTTTTACTTTTTTCTATGATTTATTTGTTCTTTGTGCAATGCTGTCATGTTTTAGGATTTTATCCACATTGTATTTATTTTATTTTTATTCATTAATTGCACATGAAAACCACAGTATGGACAGAAGGTCAAACCTGAAGCAAGAGGTTGTGATGGATGTTTACAGTTTGGGTTTTTGTTTTCTCAGTAAGTTTGACTATCTTTGAGTTTTGTTTCCAACTTGTTTGTTTCTCTGTTGGATCTTTTAGTGATGTTGGAAATCGTACTTTGTTCAGCACAGTGTTTACATCAGCAGAACCGATGGAGCTATGAAACTAAAAGAGATGCACCTGTCCAACTTTGTCCACATAATCGTTTTTATTCCTTAATGTTGTTAGGCTAGTGAGTTTATCGTGAGTCTGTTAGAGTCAGTCAGCACTAAAAGTGTAAAAAAGTGTAAAGTGTAAATTCATGACGAGTGAAATTGAAAGTGTTTTCTGACATCTTTACTGCAGAAACTGATTGAGAACTGAAACATCTGTCAAACAGTTAAAAATTACTGCTGTCTGTTGATGAGGAGCTCAAAAAGACAGAAAGACAGTCTGAAAAATGCCAACTGCCAGAATAATTTCAATGCTTCCAAAAGCCTGAAAAGAAAGAGTGTGACTGATACTGATACTGACTTTACCTTCTGCTTTAATGGAAGAGAGAGAAAAAAGGAGAGAGAAAAGGCTTCCAGGATGACGACTCTTTTCTCTTTGGATTAATAGTATCTCAGGGAAACTTTCCCAACAAAACTCTTTTTCCAAAAACAGGTGTCTTATAATTAAGGACGTCTTATATTCACACGTTAAGATGCAGACATGTGAGTTGAGATACAGTAAAGCAGTGATGTCATGCAGGAAGTCCCAGCCGGCGCTCAGATCGCCACACAGAGAAAGAAAGCGAGAGTTTGAGGAGAGACGCCAACTCTCCTCTCGTCTCTGTTTCTCTAAATTCCCTCTCCTCCACCCTCCCTCTGTCATCTCTCCCGTCTCTCTCATATACATCCACGTCCCTGCTGAGCTGCTGTCACACGGTTGTATGTTGGTTTTTTCCTGCAGCTTTCATGTTGTCACGATGCTCAGTTCTGCTCCAGGTCTGCCTGATTTCCCAATTTCAACTGAAGTGAATATTTTACTCTTTAAATAATGAGAGTTGATCAGTGTTGGCAGAGGTTTGAGCTCTGGAGAGTGACTCTTCTCGCTGTTTGTGTGTGTTGATTGTTCTTCTGTTTATCTGCTGAATCGGTTTGGCAGTGGCGTTGGCCTAAATTCCTGGCAGAGATCAATAAAGTTTCATAAAGCCATCCACAGTAAAAAGTCCCATCTGTCTGTTGTGTTGAACACAGAACAGTGTTGTCTCAAACTAGTCAAACAGGAAGTGTTGAGAATGACACGTCCTGTTTATGAAAGCGGATAAATAAATAAATAGTCCCAGTGAAGTGCAGCTAAGTCCACTTACTCATTTGAATGTCAATGCAGAGCGTGTCACGGCTTGTTATGCAAAACAAGGCTAAAAACAGAAAGGGAATTGTGCTTTGTTTACGCCAAACTCCATTCTGCTGTCTTTTAATTTCAATTCATTTATTTGTTTGGGGAGAGGATTTGTTTGTCTGACACGCAGCGTATCGGGATCAGAACGGGAGGCGACAGAATCGAGAGGACGGAGACACAATGAGAAAAGCTATTTTCTGTCTTTTTCCTCTGAGTCTCTGACTTGAATGGCAGCTGATGTATTCAGCGTGAAGCGGAGCCGTGGCAGCTAACCAGCGCCGCTTCAGAAATAGCAAACTGCCGCCGCCGCTGCTCGCAAGAGCTTCAATTAGGGGAGGGATGGAAAACAAGATGTAGGGGGATTAAATTAAACTGTGGTCGCGCCCACAGGTTGTCACACAGCCGATGATGAAAGGTGATTAAAGTGCAAGTTGTGTTTATTTTTAAAGTGCTTTTAACAAACCGGTTTGTCACAACCTGCTCTGCAGAGGAGCGAGGGGAACAAACCGAGTTAGAAACAGGCAATAAAACAAGAAATGATGAGAAGGAGAGATAAAGGACAGGAAGGTGTCAGACACAAGAAAGACAAAACAAGCAAAGACCCAAAAACAAGCAACTCACGACCCGCACATAACCTCCAGACACCTTCCATTTTATTTGTGGGGCTTCAAGAGAGGATTGTGGGAGGTGAAACCAAAGTTTTTGGGATAAAAAAATCCCAAAGAAAGAAAAATCCTCAGAACTCAACTGCAACAGCTTTTATTAGCAGGAGCCAAATGTTGTGCTGTCACTTCATTTTACTGAAGGTTTCTTTGGGGTTCAGAGGTCAAACATACTGCAGAGAACAAATAGAAACACAGTCACTGTTTTCCATCTAAAGGTAAACTCAAAGTGAGTTTTCAGTCTGTGTGAGCTCTTTGTTTGGCCTGGCTGCAAGACACATTTCTCTTCAGGGAGAATAAAGTTAAAAATGAAAGTTGAAATTAGCATTAATTACAGCAATGAGTCATTTTTTGTTCCAGTTGGTCTTCGTGTTAACTGTCTATCATACTGTATGTACAACATCATCGATGGGTGCTGTACTCAGTATTTACTGCACCTAACATCCAAAGAGGAGCTGCTATTGTGAGATTTTGTTGTGACACGTGAGCTCCAAGAAAATGTCCAGTTATAGTTATATATATAGTTCAGAGTTGTTTTCCAATATTTGTCATGTTTTACACGCTTGGAGCTCGGTGAGACGGACGCTTTCTCTGTCATCACTCATTTTAATGTCAATAAAGCTGATCTCACAACACAGCTGCTGCCATTAACCTGTATTTTTATTCATTCTGTCTGACAGTGTAGTGATCATACAATTATTATTGGTAATGACTGCTGGTTAAAAGCAGAGTAAAGATTTCTGGCACAGCTTCACCTACTTCCTACTTCCAAGGTGGCCTTCGTCATCTAATGACAGCTGGTTAACAGGTAATATTCATGAGCCGTGATCTAATTTCTAATTACTTCCAGCGTCTGACAACAGAAACAGAAAAATATGCAAATGAGAACAACTATATTGTGGATTCGCCATCATTTAAAACACAGAATATGTGATCAGAGGGCAGGAGGAGACTCAACGAAGGTTTAATGGTTTAAAGTAAGAAAATAAACTGCTAAACTACAGAATAAAAATGTTGTATCAACCCTTTACAGACTGTCCTGGTGACAGACGACCACTTGAGCCCTTTTAACCCTGTGTGTGTGTGTGTGTGTGTGTGTGTGTGTGTCTGTGTGTGCGCGCGTGTGTGTGTGCGCATCAGGTGAGTTTAGACACACAAACACACAGCTGTGTTGACACCGAAGGAAGATCAGAGAGATCTGTGTTACCTGAAGTCTACAGGACACACACACACACACGTATACAGGTGTGTGTGTGTGTGTGGTTGTGTGTTTGATTGACAGTGTGGGATGTGTCTCCGTGGTAACTTAGAGGGTGCAGGTGTTCCCGTGGGACCGGTTGCCGGGGCGACAAGTCTCTGACATATGAAAGCACTCTGGCTTTGTGTTACCACGTGTGTGTGTGTGTGTGTGTGTGTGTGTGTACATGTTAGACTGTGTGTGATGTGTTGGAGTGTTTGTTACCTGATAACAAAGAAACTTTAAGTGTATGTGTTGGATTTGTGTTTGATAATTATTATTTATAATAATTTTCACTGAGATTTATTGTTCAGACCTTTTCCTGCAGACACGCGGCTCGACTGTGATGAGTTACAGTTACAGAATGCTTGTTTAATATTTCACTAAGTTTAATGTTACCTGATTATTATACCTGCTCTGTTAGCACAATTTCCCAGTAAGCTAACGTTAGCTTCTGTCTGAGGTAGTGGTGCGTTTTCAGAACGTGCATCTACATCCATCTTTACATACATGCTATGGTTTACATACAGTATGTTTGTTTGTTTATTTATCTATTTTTGTGATTTTTCTGGCAAACTTTAGCTAATGTTTAAAAATAAATAAATAATGTTTTAAGCAAGATGTTAAAACACTGTTATACTACATATATAAACATAAATGAAGGGTATACATATATACTATATTTATATTTCTTTGCAGTTTTTCCTTTGGCAGTACTATATCTGATTATGGTCATGCTAATAAAGCCCTTTGGTTTTGAATTTGTGTTTTATACAAAAAGAAAACTGTGTGACTTGTGTGCATCTAAACTCGGATGAAATGAAGACACAAGCATCGGCTCTGTAAAGGAAAGCGAGTGATGAAGAAGTGATGATCGAGAGGAAGAAACTTCAGTCTGGATTCTGGTTCTGCAGTCGAGTCGAGGTGAAAGTGAAAATATCGTCGGACAAACCTTCCTCTGTTTGTGAACCCGGCTCTCCATCTGGTCCCTGGGAGCCAGCGGACAGAGGCCTGCTGCATCCTAATTAACCACCTTATAGACTGGCCTACTTTACCTCTGCGCACACACACACACACAAACACACACACACACACACACACACACACACACACACACACACACACACACAAACAGAAAGCCAAAGTCCTGCAGGCACACAGTTAATTAAGCCCCATTTTTCACTGCTGATGAAGAGAGAGAGGGATGAAAGAGAGAGAGGGTGAGACAGAGGAGGGGGGTGAAAGAGATAAATTTAAAGCGACGATAACAAGGCAGATAATGATGAGAATAATAAACGACAAAAAAAAGAAAAATCAATGCATAAATGTCTTTGTTTGCAGGGATGGAAAGCACACACACACACACACACACAGTGATGCAGAGGTAAACAGTTATTATGACTATTTTCTGAATTGACTGTAAACAGAAGTTTAATTTAACAGTAAGAACAAAATTGGCAAAGAAATATAAAATAAATGTTTGATTATCACTAACTCATCCTGTTTTATTCTTTTATTTTATATTTATTCCTGCTGAAATTTGAATTAAACCACCTCAGACCATTTCTGTTACAACTTAAGAAAAACATGAATTTGTTTGGGTCGCCGTAAGTGCTGAAATAAATGATCAATAATTGATTTGTCAAAGGGAGAAAATATATTAGTTTTGGCAGTTGAGTAAAAGCATTAATTAAACAATGTCTGGTTTCAGCTTCTGAATGCAGCACAATGAATCTGAATATACAGTATATTTTTTTAAAAAGTCATTCGTTTTCAGATTTGACCAAGAAAGGACTGCAGACGACTCAGTAATGTCTCAGAAGATAACAGATCAAATCAGACTACAACAGATAAAACTGGAAGAAATCAGACGAGACAAAACTGAACCAGACCAGATTACAACAGACCACTCTGGACCACATTAGACCAGACAAAAACCAGACAAGACCAGATCAGACCAGAGTGGAGCAGACTACACCTGACACGCTCTGCTGTTGATTCTCTCCAAACAAATGTTATTTTAACTATAGCTTCAGTTTTACTTTTTGCTCTTCAGTTTTAAGCCAAGTTTCCATCAAAATGTAACGCAAATTTGAACCAAATTTCCAGAAAATCTGCAGAAGAAAAATGCAAATTATAGGACGTTTCCATCTGCTACTGTTGTGTGAATATTATGAGATAAACAGTTGGTGGTCGGTGCCATAAAACCACTGCAGAAGATCATTAAAAAAGCGGCACTCCAAGCTCGAATGATGGAAAACCATGTGGAAAACATGAAATATAACATTTCTGTTTTGTTTCATGTACTGATGTGAGGAAGGTTACAGTCTCCTCATCACTCCACACAGATCTGATGTTTTCAGCTCTTCAGTTTAAGTCATATGATTCAAGTACGTCATCATTTATTCACTCAGTCTGTTTACATTTGATTTTTATTAACACAACTACTTTCACACCTCAGACAGGCGTGAAATATTTCAGCTTTTTTTGTTGTTTTTTTTCAAATTACCAGCTTTTCCTTTCAGGTTATTTTATGTGCAAATTGAAAATGCACTTAAAAGCAGGTGGATGGAAACACACTTTTAGACTCAGTTACTGTGACTCTGGCAGAGTAGAGCGCAGTAAAGGGAAAATGTATCAACTATGGACAGAGGGTCAGACAGCCATTTTCTGACGTTTATTATTGTAGATATAGCATGAAAAACAACATCCAGGCCCGTCTTTCAGGGATGGAAGCGAGTGCATGTGTTCATGTTTTAAGCTGGGTCTGCCTGACCACTAATGTCATCTATAAGTCCTGGTGGAGACGTGCAGGACCTCTGCTCTCTCTGGAGAGTGAAGGAGGAGCGAACAGCAACATGAAAACTCAATTAGAGCTTGATTCTGTGGTCAGAGTAGAAAAGGTGGAGGGAGGGTCGAGAGAAGAAGAAAGAGAAAACGAAAAAAGAAGAGATGGATCTCTGTTTTGGGTTGAATGCAGCAGGATAACACTGAATATATATTTTTAAAAAGTCATTTATTTTCAGAGATTAAATGTAGATGCTCAGTGTGTGATAAGAGCAAGAAAATGGAGTAGAACAGAATATTATAGTGATTATATTATTATAGTGATGTTACTGCAGAGAACAGCAGAACAAACTGAACCAGAACAAACTGGACCAGAACTGTTTACTAGATGAGACTTTTCTTAAGTTTCATGGTGCAACTTGACTTTGTAAATCAGTAGTTTGAAACCAGCACAAAGTCAGTAAGAACTTTACACATTAACTTAGTGATAAAGTTATGACGAGCTGGTGAAACCCAGACTAGACAGGATCAGGCCTTCTTGTTCTGTACAGGCTGGTTAAGATGATGTTTTCTGTCGTCTCCATCACGCTGAGTCAGCAGCAGACAGATGGATCTGACGTGGTCAAACATCATCTGTCAGATCGTCCATGTTTTCCAGTCTGTTCATGAACAGTTTTCTAAACGAAACTAAACATACAAAGTCTTGGGTCAAGATCCTGATATTCCTCAACACATCACATTTGATTGATTTTAACTTTTATTTAGCTTCTTTGAATTTAGAATCAAGTTCTCCTAATTGAACCTTAAGATATTTTTCTTCTTGTCAACAAATCTCATGTTTGGATCCAAATCAACAATGAATTGATCTGCTAACAAGTATTATGTGTGTATCCAAAGCCTGATATATCTGATTCCTCTGTGTCCAAAAACTATTAAAAACACATTAATGAGTCACACCGCTGCACTGGGTCACATGTTCCTTCATCTCAGAGATTACAGTCATTTTAATTTGTTGTTTTGTTTTGCAGGAACACACATGCTCAGTGACGTCTGCCTGACACAGAACTGCTCTCCAGAGACTGAAAACGTGATGCTGTTATTAGTCTTTGGAGCCGTTTCTAAAACGTGACTAAACTCTTCATGATGAAGGAACATGTGACCCAGTGCAGCGGTGTGACTCACTGACGTGTTTTTAATAGTTTTTGGACACCACAGAGGAATCAGATATATCAGACTTTTTTTTTTATTAACAGGTTTGTTTAATTGACATTTTCATCTGTTTCACTGGACTTTAAATAGACTTTGCCAAACACATAACGATATAAAGATTTTTTTTACAAGCAATTAAAAAAAAAGACACTGTACAAAAGTGCATCTATTGTATGTTGTAATATCACTATAAACTAAATAGAAAGTTGCATCTGTGTTACAAATGTCACATATAACAAGCTTTTAATGATAAATATTAATATGTTCCTAATTTTCTGCTTTTATGTCTGAGTGCAAAAATGTGAGAATGTGTTAATACTGAAGTCCGGCTGCTGTAACGACACAAACTGGAGGGTTGGAGATTTAAAAAAATGGGATCAGATGAGACTTTAGAGCGACATAAATTAAACATGGCCGCTGTGTCCACAAAGCAAACTGAAGACATCATTGCATCAGCCGTCGTTGTTCAGTTCCCAGCGAACTGAGGCTGAAAATAAGCGCTGCTTCGCTCCGGTTGGCAGCGAGGATCCCTGTTTCCCACGGAGGGGAATACAGAGCCCTGCGGGGCCCCCACTGCTGCGCTCAGGAACCTCAGCGGCCCCCAAGTTCAATCCATACAGACAAACAGGAGATCCACAGGCGTGATTTCTATTGACACGACTGCAGAGAGGATCAATGACAGTGGAAGAAAGAGAGGGGGGAGAGATGAAGAAAAAGATTGGAGGGGGTGTATATCAAGGGAAAGACAGAAAAGAAAAAAAAATGGAGCAACGGAAACAAGAAACTGACATAAATGGAGGGAAAAAGAAGTAAAAAAGACGCAAAAAGTGAGGATAAACAGGTCCAGACATTAAAATCAAGCCCAAAATATCTGACGGTAAAGACTGACTTTCTCTGATCTCCCCTCTTGATTGGCCAGATGGGAAAGGCATCATGGGAAGTGGGGCAACTGGACGGGTCGAAAAGGATTTACCGTTAACTCGTAGCGTTTGTTTTAATCTGCTTCGAGGAGCAGACGGGTAGAACTCAGCTGCAGAGGCTTGAAAAATAACAAGAGGAGAGCTTCAGCAATCAGAGGAATGTATTTGATGTGTGTGTGTGTGTGTGTGTGTGTGTGTGTGTGTGTGTGTGTGTGAGACGGTCAGATTGGTTCTGCAAGAGTTACACCAGAAGATGAAAAGACGACAAGAAAGGGAGGAAACATGAAAGGACAAAGCTAAAAACCACTGCAAAGAAAAGAGAAGAAAAGTTTGAGCATTTCAAATTTTGAATCTGTTAAAATCAAATAACGGAGACAAAGATAGAAAGAGGAAAGAAAAGAACATAAAAAAAGAAAAAAGAAGGAAAGAAAAGGAACAGGAGTAAAAAGAAATAAAAAAATGAGAGACCAGATCAAATAAAACCAGACCAAACCAGACCTGACATGACTGGGTCAGACCGGACTGAGCAGAACCAGATTAAACATAAACAGACCAAAACTGAGTGGACTGGACAAGACCAGACTAGTCTATATGGGCCCAGAGTAGATGGGATCAGAGCAGCAGCAGCTCCCACGACTTCAGGCTGAAGCACCTTAAAGCTGCTAGAAGCTCCAACTGACTCTCATTCAAAAAGCATCAATTTCTCTCTAGGAATACTCAGTCATTCTGGTCTCAGTCTCTAAATTCAGACCCTCTAATAAGTGTGCTGGTGGTCATTTTGGAAATTATTGCTCCATTAATAAGATTTGAAGACTTATAGTAGCTTTGATGTCTGCTGTGTGGGTGTTGATTGACAGCTGTGATTGACAGTTGGCTCACCTGCTGCTCTCCCCGGCTGCAGGACTCACACTGAGTCAGACTATTGTCACAATATTTCACTAAGTTTAATGTTACTTGATTATGATACCTGTCCTGTTAGCACAATTAAGCTAAAGTAGCTAACGTTGGACAGACAACACATCTGCGACTGATGACGTCACTTGTGTGTCACCACAGCGAGAACCAGAGGTTACCTACCTTATTGCCTTTACAGCGTAAATAGAGAGCTGAAGTCAAACCAGAACTTCCACATTACGCTCCAGAAGTAGGAAAACTGTGTAAAACTGTAACTCTGCTAATAAGTAAAAATGCAGCCTTGGAACAAAACCTTTCTCATCAGTATGTCATGCAGCTCGCTTCATATGTTCAGATAAGGACCGGAGTTTTCTGAACAACCTTCTAACATCGTTTATTCAATATTTATGTTTTAGCGGCATTTAATGAACATCGTTTCCCATAAGTCCCAGACGTTTGCAGGCTAAACATCACGGCTCGACAGAGGAGACGAGTCCGTGAGCGAGTGGAGGGGTGGCGGCGAGTTCAGACATGTCTGTAATAACAGCAGGTCAGAGAGGAGCGAACGCTGTACAACACAAACAGCACAGATTACAGCTAGAAACATGAACAGTGACTTCAGAAGAAGAAGATAAGATATACTTTATTGTCCGCTTAGGGAAAATTTTCTCGAGCTCAGCGTTACTGTATTATAAAATATCATCTCCCAAACATACTTACATACATACAAACCTTACATCATTCATACAAAAACAAGACAACACAAAAACACAATAAGACCAATGACATCGATAAAAACCACTGCAGCTTATAAAACAGGACAATAATATTCACCAGTACTGCACATTATAACAGGATAGTATTGGAGAGTATTATGAATACGGACGAAACCAAGTTATGGTGACATAAGTACCCGCGCTGCCATGCTTGTAGTTCCTTTGATGGGAACTGTAGTTCTTTCTGTGCGAACAACGAAAACGTAGTTGTAAATAACAAAAAGTTAAATTTCTGATAGCAGCTGCTGTAGTGGAGCCGAGCGGTCTGAGAATATGGAAAATAAACTCCAGGAACACGCTTCATTTTTTCATGAAAGAAAAGCTGAATGAGAGATTGAAGTTGAAAAGCTGGTGGAACAGAAGCTAACCAGACGTGACGTCAAGACTTCGGCTCTCTATTACACTGCATAGTAACAGAACATGCAATTTCTTAGACTTTTATAGTGTCGTTGACCGCCACAACTCCAATGTTGTCTGCGTGATTACTCAGTCGTAAAGTTTATGCTCCTTCCTGACTGTCAAAGACTAAAAAATCTGTTTGGTGGAAACAATCTTTATGTGTGGTTCGTTTAGTCTTTGTAGGCTTCAGCTCGTCTTCAGGTTCTTCCCCAGCTTTAGGAGGGTTTGGAGGGATGTTAGTGACTCTGGGGATGGAGAGGTCAGCGGAGCCTCTGGTAGATTTATTTTGGGGAGTCTGTATGGCTGTACGGTTTGTGCGGGGCGTCTCTGACCGAGCGTCGTCACGGCGACTGGAGAAAAAGAATCCAGCGTGATGTGAGAAACAGCGGCTGTCGTCTGAATTATGAATATCTGAGGATTTTTGTCAGCCATTAAAAAATAAAGCCGTGAAAGTTTAATGCGGCGCTTCGTTGATTATTGATGGAGGAACTCCAACACTGAGAACTGTGGGAGTGTGATGTGTGTGTCTTCTCGGCTTTAAAACCATGTGGGCATGTCTGCATCTGTGTGTGTGTGTGTTTTACATGGGCAGCGTGTGTGTTTCCATATGAGACTGAGACATCTTTAACATAAAAGTAATTATTAATTCATGTTTTTTGAAAACAAACACTGGTAGAGGATGTCCCCAGGTGGGCGGGGCCTGTAAATAGCTCCTGAGTGATTGACAGCTCTCTCTCCGTCACCTCCAGGGACTTTGAGTGCAGCTGTGGAGCCACTGGCTGTACATCTGCGTAACTGTGTGTATTTTAGTGCGTTTCTTTGTGTTTTTATGTGTGTGTGTCAGCCCGGCTCTCGCTGTGACAAACCCTCAGCAGTTCTGACGGAGTGTGAGTGTGTGTGTCTGATGTCTGAGCTTTCAACTCGTGATGGGATTTCCTCACTGTGACTTGTGTGTGTGTGTGTGTGTGTGCTTCTGTGTGTGTGCAAATCCAAATCTGTTATCTCTCACCATCATATGGAGTGACAGAGAATAATCAACAAAGGCAGAAAGCTGCACTGTGCCGACTTTAATATGAGTGTGTGTGTGTGTGTGTGTGTGTGTGTGTGTGTGTGTGTGTGTGTGTTTGTGTTTGTGCTTCTCTTCTATTGCATGTCTGTGTATATTTGTGTGTGCGTATTTGTCTATGCCTGTCTGTTTGTGTGTGTGTGAGCTGGTCAGATTTTCAGTTTGTGAAACCACTTTGATTCCTTTGATATGTGATCGTAGCCTCAATTCTTACAAACTGCACAACTACAACTGAAAGACGAGCAGAGGGGAATTCGCCCGGGGTGACACAAATTGACACAGAGACGCATTCATAGTATTCAGAGGAAAAAGGAGAAAGACGGGAGGGAAATAATAGAAAGAACCCGAGTTCTGGTGAGTTCTAGCTAAACTGAGCACAAACACACTCCCACAGACGGGGTTGGTGCGTCCGTTGCTAGCTAGCTCACAGCTAATATACAGTTGGTATTTTGGCTGTTTGGGGCAAATAAACACGATCGGTCCAGCAGCTTAACAAATGGCGCGAGGTGAAAATTTGCTTCACTTCCTGTCTGGACACACACACACACGCATTCCCCGACTCCAACAACACACCATACTCACACACGCCTACTTTAGCACACGCTCCGGCATCCCAGCATCACTACACACAGATACACATACATCATCACATGATACTGATTTATGACCTCTGTTGTTAGTTTTTGTTTTTTTTTGTTCATTGGTTTGTAAAAGTTTAATTAAAAAAATATTTTTAAAAAAGAATAAAATGTGGTAAAATCACAAAAAAAAAGAATAAAGGAAAAGATAAGAGCTTCTTTTATTAAATTTGTAGTATACGAGTCTCTGTTGCTGCTGACCTGCTGTGTCAGGACACACACACACACACACACACACACACACACACACACACACACACACACACACACACACACACACACACTGGGGCTTCCCACCCACTGACACAGGGGCCATCCATCACTGTGTTTTAATACATAAAACCTTTATAGAGGATAATAAGAATTCACACACACACTGATCTGGTGCATGCATGAACACACACTTGCACACTCCTGGTGTATGCATAGCTGTGTGTTCATGTGTGAATGTATATGAGCATGACCACACACATGCATGAATACACACACACACACACACACACACACACACACACACACAGACAATAATAAGAGCATTTTCTCTGAATGGAACTAAGCCACTTCTATGATAAACTTTAATGCACACACACACACACACACACACACACACACACACACACACACACTCTTCCCTGCAGATCTGGCGACTCGTCCGGCTGATCAAAGGCTCAGATTTGCTCCATTGTGTGGATAAACAGGCTGCTTTTCACCGACACCCAGGAACACACTCATCCAACACAATAACACACACACTCCGCCAATTTGGTCCAATCTTCCAAAGCTGCCACTCTGGCTAACTCGCACTGAGCAGGGCTGCTGAAATCTGCGCGACCAAAGCACTTTGTTACGGTGGTTGTGGACGCCCGGCGGTGGGCCTCCTGAGCGCTCTGCAGCCCTCAGATCATTATAAATCCATTGTAGACGACGGTGGAGTTCACCGCTAACCTAATTGTGGTGCTGCAAATCCGTCGTGAAGCTTAAGAGTGTTGAAATCTGTTGAAATATGCGGCGCAAAGTGAGGCAGGAAAGCCAGTGTAATTCAACTGAGGAGTGAATATCTTGCACATAAAAAGAGGAGAATCTGCCCCTTGATGGGATGTTTCCTCGAGCAAAGAGTGACTGTAGAAAGACAGATGCGACAATTAGTCCTCATCTGCTTTTTAATCTGCAATCTGTGTGACTTTGTGACCTTTTTGTCGACGCTGCTGAAACTCTGCGACTTCCTTTGCACCATCAGTCACTTTGTCAAACATCATTTACATTCAGCAGCTCTGAAATCTGCTTTTCTGCTTCATTACCCGCTCCAGTTTGGATTTTACTGCCAGCTGCTGTGTTTGAAGTGAGTATAACTGACTGTTACTGGTTAGTAGATGAGGCTGACTGTTGGCTGCACTGTGATTCAGGCTAAAAATCTTAAACAATATTGAACTTTTTATGTCTCTGTAGAAGGAAATCCTCTTATTTTGCTCAGACTCAATACAGGTCCGAGGTCAGGTGAGTCTCTTAAGACGATATCTCTGCTTCTGATGCTCTGGTTATCAGAGATATGGGTTAGAAGGGGCCTGCTACATCTACTAGAAGGGCGTTATCATCCATTGGTAAGGTGGAGGTCACCTTTGACTTACAGATGCCATCTAACGACCGTAGTAATTATGACCCGTTCGCCTCCATCGGAACATTTTCACTGCATTTTACTGCCGTTTAACCTGACATTTTACTGCATTCATAATCGACGGTTGTCACGTTTAACCACGTTTCAAGTGATCATCTTAGACCAAAACATGATCTTTTCCAAACCCTAACCGAGTGGTTTTTGTGTCTAAACATAACCAGACCTTAACCACAGCGCTGTCACATCATAAAACATCAGTATTTTGTAGCTTAACGTAATGCAGCAGTATATTACCTACTGGTAGGTGTAACGGTCCTGTTCCAGTGGGTTGATTTGCATCTGCTAGCAGGTGTAGCAGGTCCCTTCTAACCCGTATCTATGAGGCTGATAACCACTGATTTTATTTTCCTTTTTTATTTAACCTTTATTTAACCAGGAAAAGTCTCATTGAGATTAAAAATCTCTTTTATATTCGCGTCCTGGCCAATTTAACAATTTAATAACACCCATTCTACTGAGTGATAACATCCGAAGCAGGTGTTTTTTAAGGGGGCAATGGCTACTTAAGGGAAATAAAGAGGAAAACCACATGTTAATGGGGTCCAGGGAGATGGTGGGGGCTAAGTTAAGGCGCTTTGTAGCAGCTGAAACAGGATGGTCAAAGCTAAGGCTACGTCTACCTTACAGGCCTTAATGCTCAATTCAGATGTTTTAATCAGGTCTGATGTTTTTGTGTTGATGGTTCACATTCATGTTAGTAAGTGACATGTATCCTGCTCTGATGTGAACACTGTTGAGGTCCTAAACTGCCACACATGCACAAGTTTAACTGAAATGTGAGCTGCATGTGTACAAGAATAACAACAATAACATCAAATCATAAACACGGATGACACGGCTGTGCCAGCATTAGCTTATGATAAGTTCCTTCTGGTTTGGTTTCAATAGAAGCTTCTCCATAAATGTCCAACATCGTCTCTCTGTTGACCCCGTCACTGTTGCTCTCCTCCATGTTTATTTTTACCGGACTGTAAGGTGCCGACACTGAATAATGACAACAGGCGACATGTGCAGAGAAGTGAGACATTAAAAAAAACAAAACACATGAAGTCCGATCTGACCGTTCTGACAGCGGTCGCATATCCAGAGATCAGATATGAATCATATCTAGGACCACATATGCAAGTAGCCCAGATATGATTTGGTTTGTTCACACTTCAAAATCAGATCTGAGTCACTTGGAAGCAAAAAAATCAGATTAGGGTCAGTTCAGCATGTAATGTGAACGTAGCCTAAGTTAAGAGCTTTCTCCCGGTTGAGTCAAGTGTGTCGTAAAACAACAGTCAGGAGCCCAAATGAAGAGTGAAACCTGTTTTTCTTGCTGTAATCATTCCTCCTGTTCATACTGACCATTAGAAGATCCCTTCATAATGTACTTACAATGGAAGTGATAGGGGACAAAATCCACAGTCCTCCTTCTGTGCAAACATGGATTTCAAAGTTTGTCTGAAGCTAATATGAAGCTTCAGCGTCCAAATGAGTCAAATCAAGTAGATATCTTTCAACGTTACAGTCTTTTTAGTGCCAAAGTCCCTCTTTTTGTTACTATACTTCCACCGCAGCTCAACAGGGAAACACTGTCCGAGGAAACACAAAGAGGGAATTTGATGCTAAAAAGACTGTAAATGTGGCAGATATCCACTTGATATGACTAACTCAGACTGCTGAAGCCTCATATAAGCTTCACATCTACTTTTAAATGACTGTGTGGACACACTGTGGATTTTGGCCTCCATCACTTCCATTGAAAGCACATTTGAAGGGGATCTTTTAATATCCAGTATGAACAGGAGGAATGATTACAGCGAGGAAAACCTCTTTCACTGTTCATATGGACACCTGACTGCTGTTTTAAGACTCACTTAAAAAATTGTGAAATTGTCCTTTAAGGGAAATGGTGCCGGTCGGGTTAATTGTATTGAAGTGTGCTGGTTGATGAGGCTCACAGAGCGAACGGCCTGTTTGACTAATGAAAGCATCTGTCGAGGCACCGCAGCCTGCAGCACACACACACACACACACACACACACACACACACGTGCAGCGCGGTGTGTCCCAGGAGGAAGGCAGCTCTGTTCTCTCTTCACTCTCATCACAGTCTCTGTCATCTCCTATCTGCCTCCCGTCCCGTCTCCATGACGAAGCTTCACTGCTCCTCTACGACCACTACAGCGACCCACACAGCCTCATCATCATCATCACCATCATCATCATCCTCTCTTCCTGTGAGACACTCGCCCGCCACATTTCAGCAGAGGTCAGAGGTCAGCCAGGAGGAAGACCTCCAGGTCAACAAGGTGCAATCTGTAGTGTTCAAAGTGGGGTTCAGGGACCTGCAGGGGTCCTGAAGGGCTCTCCAAGGGTCCTTGACCTCCTGAACTCTGATGATCTCTTCACCTTTCCCAAAAGTAGAAAAAGAAACCAAACATTTTTCCTATTTACATAAAAAGTCCGTAGTTACTTACTTCATTTAATACTTTTTGAAACATTACAGCTAAAATGTCTTTTTTTCTGGTCAGTGTGCATTAAAATCTATAGAAAATATATATTTCTTGTGCACTGGTTTTAGAAATCTTGCAGTCTGTGTTTAAAGTCTGAAGGGAACAAGACTCCAGCTACACTGAAACACGCTGGTCTCATAATAAAGTTGTTCTTTGTACTACTAGTGTTGCTGGAGTCTTGACCCCTTCAGGCTTCTTCCCTTCTCTGTGCACCTTGGAAGTAGGTGAAGTTGTGCCAAAAAATCCCTTTAAAGCTCGCATTAAAACAGCTCATGAGTTAAAATAAAATAATTCATGGTACATTATGTCATGAAGAAAAGCGACAGGTTGACATTGAAAAGAGTTAAGTCCACTGAGACAGTCTGTGTAAAAGTTGGTTTATGATCGAACAGAACTAGTTTGTACGATTGTCCATCAGAAGTGTTCACACCATCATAGTATTTATGATTTAGTGTGTTCAATGTATTGTTTATTTTAGTCACACTTATTATTAAAAAGTAAAAATATCAATTCCTAACCTTATCATGTTTATATCAGATTGTGGATGTTGTATCTAGATATGCATCAAATTGTCTAAGAGGGACAGATAAACACCTCTAATCTACACTGATAATGTCAAAACTAAATTATCCAAAATATCAACACAAAATCTGTTCAGCCCTCTGAAAGGTTTTTTTCAGCCCAAAGAGAATAATCCTGAAACTGAAGTGAAAATGACCAAAGTTGGAGTTGTGAGGTTTTGTGTTCTCATTATGTCTGACTGGATCTTCCTCTCTGTTCCTGTTGGACTCAACAGCAGAGTGAAGATGACTCACATCAAAGAGACAGTCAAGGAAATGTTAACGCCTGACTCATCTGCACTGATGGCACACATCACAGTGTGTGTGTGTGTGTGTGTGTGTGTGTGTGTGTGTGTAGGTGCTCTAATATCTATTCACACACACACACACACTCAGTACAGATATAAGTTAAGGCTCCAGACGCTCCTTTTAAGAGCATTGAAAATCTTACTTTAGTTAATTTAGATTAATTAGGTTAAAGTAGTTAGTAAACAAGTATTATCAAGCATCAAAAGTAAAAGTACATTTAGAAAGAAAGAAAGAAAGAAAAAGAAAAAGAAAAAAGAAAGAAAGGGATTAGAAAAAGAAGAGAATGAACATAAGAAGAAAACAGAAGAAAGGACAGAAGAAAGGAAGAATGTAGGTATTTTATTTGTTATTTTACATTTTAGCAAACTGGCACTATTTAAAGTGTGCTGAATTATCTGTTATCAGCTCCTGTTTGCAGTGTACTCATGAACAGACTGTCACTGGATTACTTAGATACTGAGTTAAACTCAAAAACTTGATGATTCTCAGGCAAGTTCTGCAGCAACAGGGAGCATCTTTCTTCTGTGATTTCTAGGTGGATTTATGGACTTTTATTCTTAATGGACACTGGAGACAATAATACTGTCAGAGCAAGTCACACTTTAGAGATATCTAAAAAGAAAAAAATGACTGAAAACAAATGAAATTACAGCAATCGGTCATTGAGGGTTTTAAAGTACTTCCTGCAGCTGCTGACCACGCTGGTAAATGCATCAGCAGGACAAACTACAATAACTAACTTCCCAAGTTTAAAAAGCTCAGTTAGATTATCTATCTTATCTCCAGCTATGATAACTACAGTGTACATTAGTAGTAAGTAAAAAGTACATTTGTCTCTTTCCTGTTTCAACATGACAAAGCTCCTGATCATAAAGCCAGCTCCATGAAGAAATGCATTTCCCAGTTTGGTGTGGAACTTGACTTAAGCCCCGTCCAACACCTTTGGGATGAACTGGAACGCCGACTGTGAGCCAGACCGACATCAGTGTTGGACCTGAAAGGGAGCAAATCCCTGCAGCCAGGTGCCAAAATCTTTAAACTAAAACCAGAAAAAGTGGAGGTTGTTACAGCAGCAGAGTCCACTTACTTTTAGCCACACAGTGTACTTCACACATCCACACATTTCATATAAGTCTGAATTTTTTGTCTCTTGCTATTTATCTTCGTCTACTTACTGTCTTTGTTTGAAAAAAAGTGAAAAGAACACTTGAGTTTGTGTGCAGGAGACTTTCTCCACTGCAGATTCAACCTGTAAATCCAGTGACTTCAAAACCTGCATCTGAACTCGACCCGGTGTAACCTGACTCGGGAGACTGAGGACGAGCCGCTGAGTCGACTTCTTGACTCAGATTGAGGAAAACAACCTCCACCGTGATGCAGCAGCCGCAGCAGCCGCAGCCGCAGCAGCCGCAGCCGCAGCAGCCGCAGCCGCAGCAGCCGCAGCAGCCGCAGCCGCAGCAGCCGCAGCCGCAGCAGCCGCGCAGCAGCAGCAGCCGCCAGCAGCAGCAACAGCAGCCGTCTGCTCATACTGCTTATTTCATCAGCAACTGTGCGGCAGGTTGGACGCTGCGGACCAGGAGCTACTGTTTTAAACAAGAAAACAGGAAGTGGAGAGGACGGCAGGAAGCTGACAGAGGGTTTGGTGAAGATGATGGAGAGGAAGCACTGATTTCCACCAAACTGTAAAAAAAAAAAAAAAGTTTTTATTCTAGTCTGACCAAAAGAAAACTGGCAAGAAAAGAGAGCAGACTGTTTATATGACTCTCCTTCATAAAGCGCCTGTATTCAGTGCTTTTTATATTGCTAATGAATTAACTGACTCTATAATCTGAAAGGAGTCACCAGTAGTGACAAATTCTCATCATCATTCTCATGTAAGGCTGCAGCCTTACAGAGCTTTTTGGCCTAGTTTTGGTTTTGCGGGCACTATTCTGCTGCCCGATACGAGAGGGGGCCCACAAATCCCCAGAAAACCATCGACAGCACAGGAGTAGAGTGTAGTTATCGGATTTGCCTCTAGGTGGCGTACTGTACGCCTACAGCTGGGTCAAACTAAAATTGGGACTGAAAGGGAGAAGATTTGCCACAGTGGAAGAATCGTGGGAGGCTCAGGGACACAAAGATGACTACAGGGACATGTTTCCAGGAATGACAGAAGCACTGGGACATGTGTATCGCATCTGAAGGAGAGCACTTTGAAAGGGAATAAAAAAAGCACTACTGAAACATTTATCATGAGTTTTTTTTTTAACAATTCCAGGAATTTTTAGGGTTTCCCCTCGTATAAATGGCAGAGGAGGTTGTTTGATGCTGTAAAACTTTAAAGGGGATGTTGAAGAAGCAGGTCAGTAGGCAGGATTATTTATTAGGGATAATCATAATCTCAGTTTTGGAACTACAGCTCCCACAATGCTTTTTGAAGATATAAAAAGGAAGTATAACGTTGCCATGGATTAGCTGTGAGCTACAATTTGAGCCCCGGGTTTTTAACCTATATTTGTTTACATTTTTGGAAAATTAGTACCATTAAAAAAAGTCTCATCACATCACAGAACACACACTCAAAAAAAAAAAGGGGGAAGAGAATAAAATGAAGGGAATAAAACATCAGCTGCATTAAGAGAAGAGCTGAGAGATCGAGTGAATGAGAGTGAAGGATGGATGGAGACAGAAAACCATCGGGGAGGAAGACAGATGTTGAGAAGTAGAGCGATAGTGCATGGCGGCATATTAGAAACGCTCCTATGGGTTGTTCTGGAGTGCACGGTACAATCGACCTATGTGGTCATTTAATTACGAAGACGTGTTGAGATAACACCGGAGCAGAGAAGACAGAGAGAGCGCTGTCCTCCCCGAGGAAGCAACAGAGACGCTCAGACGACAGACGGAGGATCGTCTAATGGAGCTCAGCTCAGAGGAGAGACGCTGCTCTCGTCTATAATGAAGCCTGCAGGTCTGAAGGAGCAGCACTTCATCACAAACTCAAATCCCACAGAAGAAGAAGAAGAAGAAGAAAGTCTGTCAGGGAGACTCAGAGGATCAGACCTCGTCCACATGATTTACAGACTGAGGAACACGTAACTTGAGACTCCTTTCTCAATAAGAAGACAGAGAAGAGAGGAGGAGGAAGACGAATAGAGGAGGAGGGATGAAGAGAAGGAAAAGAACATTACAAGGAGAAAAGGACAGGATGAGAAGAGGAGGGGTGAGGGGGAAAGACCAAAAGAAAGGAAAAGAAGAAGAAGGTTATGACGTAGAAGGAGGGCAGAGAGGAGAGGAGGAAGAGAAGAGATGAGAAAACTGTGGGAAAGAGGAGAAGAGATGAAGAGGAAGAAGACAAGATGTTGGAGATAAAATGGTGACAAGGAGATGAAGAGAGGAGGAAAGAAAGAAGGAAAAGGAGTAAAAGAGAAAAAGAGCAGAAGAGGAGAAGATGAGAGGACCTAGAAAGAAGGAGGATCAGAAGGGAGAAAGTGAGGAGGAGAAGAAAGGTGGAGAGGAGGAGGAAGACGAGGAGAAGATGAGATGAGACGACAGAATGAGACTTTAAAATATGGCGAAAACAACAAAGGAGGAATATATGATGAGGAGAAGAAGAAGACGAGGAGGAGGAAGAGGAGGTGACAGAGAGACAACAAGAGGAGGAGAAGGAAAGCAGGCGTGAAGGAGAAGGATGTGTGAGGAGGTGAAACGTTAAATGTTGTAAAACCTCCTCCGATCAGAGAGGAGCAGCGAGGAGCGCCGACAGGCATATCACACTCACACACACACACACACACACACACACACACACACACAGCCTGCAGCCCTCTTCCTGTGTGTGTGTGTGTGTGTGTGTGTGTGTGTGTGTGTGTGTGTGTGTGTGTGTGTGTGTGTGTGTGATGCAAGCCTGCCGGGCTCTGCTGTAATCGAGGCCGGATGGACATCGGGGCTAAAAGTTGCAGCAACCCTGCAGGCTGTGATGTATAAAACACACACACACACACACACACACACACACACACAGACACACACACAACACTCACTCACACACACACACTCACACACACACACACACTCACACACACACACACACACCCCATGGGGAGAGAGTTGAGTTTTCTCGTCTTTGTTCTGCTTCATTATTTTCTGAATCTTGATGTAACTTTCTTTCTTCACTCTTTCACCTCCTCATCTCACCATCCTCTCTTCTTCTCCTCCTTTTATCTGTCACTTTTTGTCCATTCATCCTCCTCTTCCTCATTTCATCATCCTGTTTCCTCCTCCCTCTCCTTCTTTTCCTTCTTTTTACTAATCATTTTGGATCTCCTCTCCCTCCTCTTTTCTTCACTTCTTTCATTTTCAAATTTTTTATCCTCCTCATCCGTTACTTTATCGTCCTCCCTCTTTCTCCTCCTTTTGTACCTCCTTTCTCATTTCATCATGTTCAGCCCTTCCTTTTCTCCTTTTCCTCTTTCAACACTGCTCCTCTTTTCTCTTCCTCATTTTGTTACTCCTTTTCTTTCTTCTCCTTTTCCTCTTTCTCCTCCTCCTTCTCTTTAATTGTCTTTTTCCTTCTTCTCTACATTTGATTGTTTGCACCTCTTTCTCCTCCTCTTTCAGCCTTCACTTTTTGTCCATTCTCTCCTCCTCTTTCATAATGTTGACTCATGTTTCCTCCTCACTCTCCTTCTTTTCCTCCTCTCATAATTTTTCTTTCCCTCATACATCTTTCTCCTGCTCGCCATCTGTTACTTTATCGTTCTCTTATCTCTCCTCCTTCCTCCTCTTTCTCCTCCTTTTGTCTCTTGTCTCCTTTTCCTCCGTCAACACTGCTCCTCTTTTCTCCTCCTCAGGTTGTTACTCCTCTTCTTTCTTTTCCTTTTCCTCTCTGCTACTCTTTCCGCTCCTTCTCTTCGTCCTCCTTCTACCTCCTCGTTTTCACAATATTAAAACTCCTTTTCCTTCTTTTCCCTCTCCTCATTCATATCTCTGCCCTCCTCTTCATCATCATACTTGGCTTCTTTTCCTCCTTTTTCTCTTCCTTTACCTCCATGTCCCCTCCTCCACCTCCTTTTCCATCTCCTTTTCCTCCTTTTTCTCCTCATTTGCCTTCTCCCTCTTACACCCTCTGTCTTTCTGTCATTAACTACACTTTCTCCTCCAACACTTGCTCCTGTTTATCCTTCTTCTTATTCCTCTCCTCCTCCTCATTCTTTCCTCCTTTCTGGGGAAAGGAGAGAAAGGAGAGGTCCCTTTCCCACTTCACCCTCTTGCTCCTCTCCTCTGAGTTTTCCTCTCCTTTTCCCATCATCATACATCTTCATCTTTTCCTCCTCTGCTCTCCAGCAGGAAACTAAAGCTAAAGTTTCTGCAGCTGGTAAAAGATGAAAAAAATCACCTCCAACATGTTCATCCCCTTCAGGTAAGAGTGGCGGAAGACAGGAAACCACAAGGCTGATGGGAAATGTCTTAATTTGGAGAAACATGAGCGCTCGTTGGTATAAAAAAACTCCCCCAATCCGTCTTTCTGTTAATTTAATGTTCCAGCGAGAAAAACTCCCAGCATCCTTTGTTTCTCATTAATTCACTCTCTCTGTCTCTCTCTCTCGTCTGCTAATTACACTGCCGGAGCCTTTGATCTGTCCGTTAACCCTCCGTTAACGGAACAATTAGTCAGCAGCCATTCAGGTGAGGATTGATCCGAGCTGCCCGGCGCCTACAAGGCTTTTAATGGATTTAATTAAACTGCCAGCGAAATGTGTGTGTGTGTGTGTGTGTGTGCGTGCAGGAGTGTTTGTTAACACCCAAAGGAGGATCAGAACAAAGTGAAACAGGCCTGAATGCAGGGTTGTCAGGGAAACGCAATTAAAATGTGATTATACATGTGGCGATTTGTTGAAACAGAGACGGAAACTGAACGAGGCAGAAACAGAAGCTCCGAATATTTTTTCATGTAAATTATGAAATAGTGAGTCAGAAAGCAGGAAGACATGCAGCGGATCTGGTTACATTTCCCTCAGAGCTGCAAAACAAACAAACAAACAACCAAAAAAACAAGAGTTAAAGAGAAAGAGAGAAACAACACTGGAGACACAAATATTAGTTATTCCCAACACTCTGGTTTAATTTCAGGACGTCGATTGTCAAAACTCAGCCCTGAATTATTTCATTTGTAAGATTTGTCCAAAAAACACATTTTACATATTTGCATATTGAGGCGGGTGACATGCACGAGAATGAGGGAGAATGAGGGGAGAGCATCATTTCCGGTAAGGCGTGTTCTTGACAAAATGTAAGGGCCGTTCAAACTACTTTTAGAAATCCCCAGACGATCGCTAGGCAGGGAGACCTCCGGTTATCTGGTATCGCGACACTGTTCCAATCCTGGCTAAATATATCTTAATATGTCTTCTGTCACAAAAACACAAAATGCATGTTATTAAATGTATTTTGTGATAAATAGATGAGAATAAAACGAAAAGTGAGGGACAGAAAGACAGATCTGCTTCACCCTGCTGCTCTGACAGCTGTCACTCGTCCAGCCTGACACACACAGAGCTCTGCTATAGGTCAGAGGGCAGCTGAAGCCCCGCCTGCTGTGTGTCAATCACCAGCGAAGGGCCAAAAGCCACAGAGCATCACACAGAGATCATATGAGGAGAGTACATGGAGGTGAGGGTTCAGTAAACAATATAAATACTCAGCGTTGTCTCCCTAGAAATGACGTTCATATATGACTAAACTGTTTCTTCCAATTACGTTGTGTTTGGCAAACAACTTTTCAAATGAATTAAGCACTAAATTGTACTAACAGGGCAGGTTTCATAATCAAGCAACATTAAACTTAGTGAAATAGCAGCAGGGGAGCCAACTGCTGTCAATCAACGCCCACAC